>CM038682.1:256489900-256746531 GCA_021605205.1 Aegilops longissima | reverse complement strand
TTGTTGAGGACCACGAGTTTGTTGGACCAGTTCGATTCTTTGTGACAAGCTGTCACGTCTGGTTAGGGAGGCTGAGATTCAACTCGAGGAAATGCGTCTTCACCTTATTCCCCTTGAGCTAAAGACACCAGTCCTCGCCCAATCACTCTGGTATGTCTTCAGGTAGACTTCCAAACCTTCTGAGACTTCATTCACCGTCGATCCACAATGACTCTTGGATGCTCGAGCGGACGCCTAACTTGGTGGAGGATTCCACGGTCTTCAAGTGTAACAAGTCTTGAGTCAGCTGTCGAGAAAGACTTAAGTGATGCCCAACACTCTTTGGCTCACAGGTGTTTGAGCTTTGTCCTGCAAGAGTTTCTCTCTCTCAAAAGCTTAGGAGGTGGGTTGCTCTCAAACGACAAAAGGCATGCACTAACTCTAAGTAGCCACCAATTTATAGTGTAGGGGTGGGATATTTATAGCCACTAGGCAACCCGACCTGATTTGTCCGAAATGACCCTGGGTCACTAAAGAACTGACACATGTTCCAACGGTCAGATTTCAAACACACACGACAACTTTACTTGGGCTACAAGTCAAGCTGACTCATCCAGCTCTGGATAAGATTTGCTCTCATTTTCTTCGCTCGAAGACATAGAATTTGGTTGAGCATCACTTGATCACTCGACTTTGTTCCTTTGGGACCCCCTTAACGATGCGGTGGTTCCTATGACTCAACAAAGAAGAAAAGGAAACAACAAAACAACTAAGTCTTCGCGCTCCATAGTCTTCACGCAATGCCTTCTCTTGTCATACATTTTTAGGGGTCATCTCCGGTAGGTAAATCGAATCAATGAGGGACTACTACCTGTGTTATCCTGCAATTCTCACAAACACATTAGTCTCTCAACCAGGTTTGTCGTCAATACTCCAAAACCAACTAGGGGTGTCACTAGACGCACTTACAATCTCCCCCTTTTTGGTGATTGATGACAAACTGGTTGAAGTTTTGAATGGGGATAAAAGTATGTGAAATTGTAAAGGATAAAGGTATTGTCTTCATAAGTAGAAAAAGGCTACCCCTAAAGATGTGCATATAAGTAATTTGCTTTTGGAATGCAAATGCACATGGCAGGTTGTACTTGTGGAGATCCTCTTCAACTTATGAAGACAATTCATCATGCATGATTTGATATAACAAAGATAATGACATGCATAATGAAAAATGGACGTCTGCAAAATGACTAAGCGCGCAATTTATCATCGCACATGCGGAATTTATCATCGCATCACAGAATAGCAGAGAACGTAGCAGACGACCATCAAGTTTAAGTGTTACAACTCAAAGAACCAAATGTATCAAAAGCGAGTTTGTAAACACTAGGCAAAATATAAAGCAACGCCCATATGGACCGGCAGAAGACTATCAACTCATATGCTTCTCCCCCTTTTTCCAGTAAGGACCAAAAAGGTTTGAAGACATAGAGCCTCTACTCGTTCCTAGAAGGAGTAGGAAAAGATGCAGGGTCGGCGTTGGGGTTTGGCGGTCTGAGACGAACTTAGTGCGATGTCGTCTGTGGCTGAAGTTGGAGGTGGTGAAGTAGCATCATCTTGATCATAGATCACTCTGGCATTCACCGTTGCAGTGGAGGAGGAATAATCAGAGTCTCCAAGAGTCGGAGGTCGACGCAAGACAGCATTCCTTGGAGGAGTGGAGTCAAACTTGAATCTTTCAGTGAAACCATCATCGTGAAGATCTGCTTCAGCACTCAGCAATGTCAAACTCTTCCATGACCTCCGACAGGTTTCATGTGTACCAAAGGCATTCTTTGGGGCAAGATTGCGAATCGATTGACATCCACCAAGAGGCTTTGCATCGGCGCTTCAGCGAAGTGATGCTTATCTTGTTTACGATGTAGAGAGCGAAAGTTCTCGATCATTGAGAACACGAGATCGCTTCGAGCCTTTGAGCAATAGTGCTTTCGATGGCCCGGTTTGAGCCGCGGTGAGGTAAGCATGTATTGCCAGCCAAAGGATAAACATGAGTGACTTCCTGGACTACTTCAATGGGTTGCTCGAAGCTTTGGTGATCTGCATTGTGAAGACAAACAGGCTCCTTTCTTGGTATATGGCTTCAACTGACATATCAACCTCTGGCAGAAAGATCAGATGGTTGCGAGCAGATGGCTGATAGTTGACAGCTGGGTGTAGCTTGATGAGGCGCATGACCCACGGAGCGTAGAACTTCAGTCCAAAGAGATCAGAGCCTGATGCAGCCAACTACCCGATAAAGAAATCTTGAGCATTGAAGCTGATGCCATTGAAGATATAAAAGACCAAAGTCTTCATTGCTCCTTCAAGTTTTGTTGCTGAAGAATGTCCTTTGACAGGCCATAGAGTTCGCCTGATGATGTGATAAATAGTGCGGGGCAGATACTCTAGGTCTTCGACAGAGAACTACTTTTGGTAATCAGCGTCATGTGGCAGAGGCTTCATCATGCTCAGCATTTGGCTCATGTTGGGCTCTGGCTTATGGAAGATACTCTCCAAAGCATTGTGGTGAAGCTGACAACCAGTTTCATATAATTCTCCTGGAGTGGGCAGGCCGGTTAGCTCAATGATGTCAAAAGCTTTGGCTTCATGATGGACATTGCCTGTCATCCACACAAGGACCCAAGTCTTCGGATCCCTGTTGTATCCATGAATGTGGAGGTAGCATAAAATTGAAGCGAAGTTCTTCATTCAATGCTCATATCGTCACAAAGTTGAAGTCCGCATCAGGCGGTCAAGGGCTTCTTCAAGGCATGGCAGTCCAGCAATGGCTTCACAGTCAAGATGCATATGAGGGAAGATGTGCCCTTGATCATAAAGAACACATGAATAATAACTGCCCTGCTGATAGCTCCAGAACCGATCTGATGAAATCCTTGGCTCGGAATAAGGGTTCTTGGCACTATCAAAGAAAGTGTTGTGCGCAATGAAGCCATTTGCATTGAAGGACCATGGTGAAGTGGCGATGGCGGAAACACAGGCAGTCTTGGCTTTGGCTTACGGACATGTGGCACATGCTCGACATGATAGTCAAATTGCGGACCCGATGGCGGAGGAGGAACCAGAATAGGCCGTCTGATAGTGACCAGCTGACCATAGTTGTATGCTTTCTCAATAGTATGTGGCACAGGGGCGTGATGCGAGCGATGGCGATGGCGATGGCGATGGCGGTGACTTCAGGCTGCAGATTGCACTACTAGGAAAAGGCCTACTAATGGCGCACCTAATTTGGCCATTAATGGCGCATTAGTGGTGCGCCATTAGTGCCACGCCATTAGTATATTTTACTAATGGCACACCACTGGTGCGCCATTAGTATCTGGTATACTAATGGTGCACCACTGAATCGTCATTAGTATATACAACGATCGCCATTAGTATGCCTCGAGAGGCCATGTATACCTAGGTGCTTTGACATACTAATGGCGCTGGCAAGATCGCCATTAGTAACCCGGCATACTAATGGCACCTTTGTTTAATGATCGCCATTAGTATCCTTTGGCATACTAATGGCGCATTATGATAATGATCGCCATTAGTATGAATATTAGGGTTTTTTATTTTTTATTTTCTGTTTTTGCACAGGTTACAAAATGTATAATTGGACAAAATATAGACAGCACACATCAACAACAGATTCATCGAATACAATAGAAGATTAGTCTCTGAATACAATTCGTCATATTAGTCTCTGAATACAATTCATCATATTAGTCTCCGAATTGAAAAGACCGAACAAAGATAGAACATTATATTACAAGTCTCGAGACCCGCGAGTAGCGAGTTTGTCTTCACATTACAAGTCGATGTCGATCATCTAAACTACCATCACATAGAAGAGAGCTGCGGTCATCACGATGAGCATCATCACGATGAAACTCATCTTCATCCGGTTCCTCCAACGCTCCCTCCCCTCTCCCGCTAGATAGCGGGTGTATCTAGATTCGGCCTCGGCCCTAGTGGTGTACCCTTTGTAACTGTTACCGCTGAATCGGTGAACCTGTCTCCGACACTCCTCCCGATCATCGTAGACTCGGGAACCTTACCCTTGTACCACGACATACGGCGACATCACTATGCACTAGCCAAGCGAAGCGTTAGTACCAATTCACAGACAATACATAAGCAATATATAAGTATGCAACAGAGCGATCGGAAGAAAAGCAAGACATTAATAGCATCGATTACATCTAAGTTGAGCGACTCTCGAAACCAAAGAGACATACTACAAGTTCATTAAAGTTTAATTACAACATGAGCCAATCGATGTTTGAGAACTGAACAGAATCACTGCTTTCGACTCGACTCAAGGGACGGAGTGGATGAAGCCGCTGTCTATCGTGGGAGTCATGAAAGCAGGCGTTGTCAGCCTGCATTTGTAGCATTGTGTCGATGTCACTTTGTTGGACGGTTGATTTACGAGGTAGAACTGCCCCTAGAGTACGAAGGACATCTTGATGGATGATTTCCGCAAACTCCATTGGATGTGAAAGAATTCTTGTCGATGTCCGCGTCTGGATTGCCGACACGCTTCGCGGCCCAATCTTTGAGTTTACTCGGTAGCGAAGTTGATGATGGTCCGTCGATCACCCGCATGTGATGGATGGCGTAGTAGGCACCCTTCGACCGCCCGGTGACTGCTTGACGCAGCGAACATCATATTGTGGGAGAACATGTGCTTGCCGTGCTTTCGAATAGGCCTGGTGAAGGTGCCTCCAGATTGGGCGTGGCAGGAGAACATCATCAAGAACCTTCTTGACATTTGTGTAGTCTACGTTCGGTGACGGTCCGGGTCGAAATCGTGGCCATGGAATATTTGGGGCTTAGGAGGATGGCGTGCAATGTGTGTCACTGCAGAAAACACGGAATGTTAAAAGAAAAGCGATCGAAATCTAAGAATTCATATGTTACGGGCGGTTGAGGGAGGACTTACTCGGGAAAGTCGAGGCACGAGGAAGTTATCCTTATCTTGGTTTGCGAATGGCGCCTTGAGTAAGAACTCGTGACTTGCGGTCCCAGCGCTGCCCAAGATCTTGCTTGCGCATGTAGAAGGGTCAACTATCACGATGTTAAGGGTCTTGTCGCGAATGATCCGCATCTCCATACTCAGCGAAAATAGCGAGCGAAGGTGTAGTGCAGCGGATGAAGGTTCAACATAGCGTGGGCCAGCGGGGCGATCGTACGCCCGATGGAGTTATCCACAAAGCCCTTGCCCTCTAGCACCTTGGCCACGAAATCCGGGTATGCCACATCCTTCTCTCTGAGACGCCGCTTCTCCAAAGAAAGAACACTGTCATGCAGACTCCGCATAGCACCGGTTGCAGCATTGAGCATATTTGTGGTAGCATCGCCCTACCGCCACATGCACCCTCCTCGAGATATCCTCGGTGAAGGTGGCCCGTCCCGAGCACGGATCGTACTCGGTGCGGCTGGCCCGCACCCTTGTTAGTCTTTCTTTTGCGTGCCTTCTTCTTCTCCTGTAATGGGACCGAGTTCGCTCACGAGACCGCCTTCTTGAGTGTGTGGGGCTGATAATATTCGCACCTCGCCTATCGAGGCTCGGTGAAGTCGGCAGTTGGGCGTCTCACGAGAGCTGAGCGGCAAGCGGCGCTGTTGCAACTTGGCTTCTCCAGCGGTACCATCTAGATCGCGCCCGTCTTTTGTTGGGTTGGGTTCTTGAGAAGGAGGCCCCATGAAGTCGCCACCGTACCCATGATCGGCAAAGTCTTGATCGGCGTTGGCAAATGTATCATCGTCGTCGTCGTTACGATCTGTGCCATATGCATGTTTGGATCGATGGCATAGGGATGTCCGCACCGTTGCGGAGGTCTTGCCATGGGGCCGACTTGGCGATGCACGATGGCGGTGTTGTCTTTGGGGTGGTGTCCCCGCCCCAAACGAATCGGCTCTTCGCCAAAGCGAGGGCCAGCTCGGCGCGCCGAGGGTCATCACGTCATCATCGTCGGCCCGGCGGGTCGAATCGGAGGTAACAACTTCGTCGCAGCCTGGCAGCACCGAACCAGTTCAACCCTAAACAAGTTGGGTGGCATCTGGGTACCGTGAACAAGGGTTGCCGATTGAGCGATTTTGCCCTTGGCGACATCGACCAACTCGTTGTTCACGAAGTGCGGGAGAGTGCACGGAACATCGGCGGCGCCTGCGAAAACATGTAGGGCGTCGAGGATGCCCGATCAAAACAAGGAGATGAAGTCCTCGACCGAGAGAAGCAATTAGTTACCGTGATGATGGCGTCGAGCTCGGCTAATGTCGAGCACCGCCAGCGGCGGGCGTGTAGTTAGCGGAGGGGCGCTTGCTGCGAAGTGCGGCGGCGTACACCCGGGTGCATTAAGCTCCCGTGCCGGCGTCGGAGACACCAATGCCGCCTCCGCCGGAGACACCAATGGCCCCGCCATCGCATTCTGCGAGTTGCTGGCCGTGAAGCTAGGAATCGGGCGGGCCCGTTGGCGCCCGCAATCCACGCACTCAACCCCTGGATCAAGGTAGGCACAATGGCGGTGATCGTCGCTCCGAGTTGTTGTTGCACTTGCTCTTGGACAATCTCCGGAATCCGCGCCACCTGTGCCTTGAGTTCTTGAACCTCGCGACGCTGGCTTTCCGAGCTGGTCTTTTTCTCCTTCCGCACACCAGCGGTATAGTATGACCCCCATTTTGTGGACAAGCCTTTGTCGGCCACACGACCAGCTGACGTCGGCTTACTGAGCTTATCCTTGTTCTTCATTACATTCAACACCCTATTTAGAGTGGTGTCCCAAGGGTTGCTCTTAGTCAACCCAGCTCTATGCTTTCGATGCGCTGCGGAAGGAATGTGAACCATTTAGAAATTTGGCTTCATTAATTAGAATGCAACCATATGGAGCTAATTACGCGGGGGTGGTATTCCTTACCAGAACAACCTCAAGCGCCCTGGTCTTGGATCCGTGGTAAGCTCCTTTGTTTTGGGTCCTTCTTGTACGGGCCCGACAAAGTTCCTGATCCGCTTGTCACGTATTTATCGAAGAGGCGGTAGGCCTTGCTCGGCACGCTCGCGTCCTCCTTGTCCCATATAGGCTCCGCCACTCTGTAACCGCGGGACCGAGTGTGTGTTCCCTAAGTTCAGCTCCGCATTTCTTTCCCCCACTGACTTGATTCGGAGTTTGCGGTGCTCGAGCAATTGATCTTGAAGTCGTTGTAGTCATCTTCGGTGATCGAAGGATTTTTCTCCTTGATCTTCTCATAACTCTCACCTTTCTCGATCATTCTCTTCACATTGCTTTTCCAAGTAGATAGGGCCTTGCTCATCTTCGTGAGGGCAGCATTGTTCACTTTATTACCTTTGAGGCTTGTGTTTTCAAATTCAGCGGGAACTTGTATCATTCGTGCAGCCGTGAAGAGGAGGTTCGCAAATTCCCTCGGTCGGATGCCTCGGGTTCTCGGTGTTGATCGAGATGGTGCTCGGAGAATGCACCCGAGCTGAAGCGAGTACCCTTGACTATTCGTTCGGCGTCGTTGGATTCCCGTCGAGTCCACTTCAGTAATTTCCTCCTTGAGGGTGCGAAGCACGGTCGGGCGCCAGTCCTTCCGTTGCCTCTTCTGCTGGCTGCCATCTGTGCGTGCGCCGCCATCATCGGCATCCTCGGCGGCACCATCGGTGGTGGCATCGGTGAGGTCATACTCGGCGGTACCATCGGTGCTCTCGGGATCGGTGGGAAGGCGGCGTCCTCATACAAGTGAGGTTGTTCCTCCATCTCCAGGACAGCTCCTAGAATGCCTTGCCGCCCGAACCCCCGGCCTCATCGTTGTTGGCCATGTTTCTCTCTAAATAGGAACAAAGTTTGGTCAAAAAGTTGGTTATTGTCAAGGAACAAGATCATGGTCTCATCATTTAGGGTTTGTCGACACCGAGGCATCCTAAAAGCTAAGCTTTTATCATTGAGGGTTTTTCGACGCCGAGGCACCCTAAAATCCTAACCTTTCATCATTAGTCACAAGTACCCCATATGTCCTATTTTTAGCAAAGTCATGCTAAAATTCACGGAAAATTTCAGCATGACCTTTGCTGAAAATAGGACATATAAATACCAATTTGCTGGAGCAGAAGTTAATCGACATTCCAGCAAACTCAAGGGCCTCTCGGGTGGACAAGGCAAAAAAGGCCTGCATCACAACATGGAAAATACATTGGCATGTGGACTGGAATGTGGCTTCATTTAACAACAATAGTTTCACACATAAAACAGAGCTGAATTCATTGAGATATTTGCATTGCTAGCTACATTTCAGTGCCAAATTTCACCAATTTAAGCAAAACTACCGTTTAGCTAGCTACAGCTCAGTGCCATATTTCACTGGATTAAAATAAGCACATACACATAACTGACGACTGCGTACACATCACTGATTTAACGAAATTTGCACACAATTCAGTAGCACTTCATCATCATATAAAGTATATTAGCAGCAGTACAAATAAAGAGACATGATCAAAGTACTTCATAATAAACCCAAGCACAGGGGTATCTGCAGGGCAATAGGGGTATCTCATATCTATCTCCTTAGCATTCAAGTATCTGAGGTGGAACTATAGATGTGCAATCTTTTGATTTTGCATCTGATGCACAAGCACATTGGTCACATTCTTAATTCAGACGCTTATGACTAAACCATAAAAAATATCCTGCAAATAGTGTGTTCTTTTTTATGCACATTTAGTTAGTCTCCTTGCTTATTTTTACGCAGCACCAAGCTCCCATGTCTGAATTTTACTTTTGATACTGAGTTATCATATCCACATTACGTTAGTCTCTGAAGTTATTTAGAGATCGCAAGACCCCACATCTGAACTCTTCCTCCTTTTCTAAAAAAAACATCTGAACTTTATATTCAATGTTGAGATATCATATGACCATTCTGTTAGTCTCCGTACTTATTTGGAGAGCATGCAAAATATGATTCTTATAGCTTCTATCTATTACAGTCAAAAATTGTGAAACCGTATATGTGATTATTGTAAGTTTATTTTCAGATTCGGTCACATCCCACCAGCCGCATAAGTGCTTGGGACGATTTTCTGCTGATGGTGAGAATCAAGGGCGATTAGGTGGTTACGGCTGCATAGTATGTTGTCGCTCCCATTAATAGACAAGTGTCGTGACGAGACAAAATTTCTTGCAGTGGCTGAAACAGTCTCATTGCCACCCTGTCCATGCATCTGATAGCATTCTCTGCCCTCCTTGTTCTATCATCCGGCTAGGTACATTTTCTTCCTCCTTTGCTTAGTTTTAAATTTAAGCTTGTGAACTTATCATTTTATAGTATAAGCATGGATGAGTTGATTGGCTCGGTTCACTTTATTATTTCTCCTATGGATAGGAGAATCAAATGGTTTAAGCATGCATCCAGTTGCTGGCAGTTGATGAGAGACCTATGTGATATTGACCTCTCATGTAACCTGTTTTGAAGTACCTCAATTCAGGTACAATGTCTATAATACAGAATACATAAGTCAAATTACATAAAGCCAATGGTTTTGTTCTTTTTCAAGAGTCAACATATTTGGGCGATGTCTATGTATAATAATGTTACTTTATTGGGTTTACGCATACATTTATTTGAACATTTTGATTAGTAGTCTAGCATTATCTCATTTGGTTACAACTGCAGATTTCAACCATGCACACATTATGGCAGTTTTAATTTGTTATTGTGGATAGATTATACATTGCCCTTTAGTTTTGTCAAAAGTGAAGTATGCTAACAATCTGGATGCGAGGAAGAGGGGAGAGGAGGAGGGGGCTCACGGGCGGTGGTGTGGGCCAGGCGGCGAGGTCCGGGTGGTGGTGGTGCTCGGCGGCGGTGGTGTGGGCAGGCGGCGTCAAGGCCACCGCGATGAGGGCGGCTGGGCGATGGAGTCGGCGGGCGAGGTCAGCGGTGGCGCCCTCTTCCTCCTCCTTCTCCACAGGGAAAGCGGCCAGGCGGCGGCGTCTCGAGAGGAGGAGGCGTCCGCACGTCGGGCGTCGGGCGGAGACGAGGACGAGGCGGCGCCAAGGCGTCGGAGCGCGTCGAGCAGCGGGCAGCAGCGTCGGGAGAGGAGAGGAAGGGATCAAGGCGCGGGCGAGGAGAGAGAGGGATAGGTTTGGGCCGCGGGGTGGGGCGACACAATACTAATGGCGCACCACCCATCGGTGCGCCATAAGTACATCCATTCTAATGGCGCACCTCACCACAGTGCGCCATTAGTAAATTTTTTTTGATTTCTGCTCGAGCCAACAGGTTATATCCCACGACCTGATCCACACCAAGTTCCCTCTACTAGCTCGATTGGTCAGAGCCAGTTCTCACACCAGAGGTCACAGGTTCGATTCCAGGCTCCACAATTTTTTATGCATTTAAAATGTTGTGTGATAATTATTTGTGTTTAAATATGTTCAAACTTGCTTAAATCATAACAGTAATATTTTTTATAAGACATTAATAATTTTTAAAAATATCATCAAACAGTAATGTCGGTGGGCGGGGAGGTGCGAAGTGCGGGGTCGGTGGCGGTTGAGTAGGGAGGGTGTGCGGGGTGTGTGGCGGTTGAGTAGGGGAATCGTGTGCAGGGGGTAGGCGGGCGGTTGAGTAGGGAATCGAGGTGCGGGGGTCGGGCGGCAATGGTGGACGGGGGTGCTTTCGGCGAGGGGACGGATCTGGCGAGGTGGGATAGCGATCGAGATGGAGGGGATCGAGATCAGTGTCCATGAAATTTAAAATATTCATGATAGTTCAAAAGTGCCCATGAAATACAATCGAGAAATGAAGGCTACGATTTAAATACAATCGATCTTAGCTAGCTATCTGTTCACAATCTTCTTGCCCTTCTTTTTAGCAAATGGAGTTCTTACGTGGAGCAGACGTCCTTTAGGTAGGGTGGTCCTGCTTCTTCTTGTGGTGTATGCTGCTACTTCATCATCGTCGTCATGTTCGATCCTCGGTCGCCGTGCTTGTCAAGTCTTGCTCATTGGCTACTCCATCCATTCGATGATCTTCCTTTTGCCTCTCCTCACGAAAACAGGACTGGGCTTTGGCGGTCGGTAATGAAGAAGCATTGGTCCACTTGGGAAGCCAGTACCCATGGCTCATTTTTACGTGGTGACGTTTATGCCCATGATCTTGGATTTGGCTTCGGTATAACCATGGTGGTGAATTATCGGTCTTCTTTTAGGGCGCTCTTGGCCCATCGACACGGAACATCGGCACCTTCTCTCCAACGTAGCTCAGCTCCCGATCTCCTCGATCCTTCCGTAGTATCTGTCCTTGTCCTTACCAGTGTAGGATTCCATCGTTACCCCGGAGTTCTGATAACCATCGCTCTTCATGTCCTTGTCCTCGGTGTAGAATGTGTAGCCGTTGATATCGTACGCCTCATAGGTCATCAGGTTGTGCTCGGCACCCTGTGACAAGGTGAATATGAGTTGTTCTTCCGCGGAAGAACCTTCATGTAAAGGGTACGACAGAAGCTTCTGCTTGAACCAACGCGTGAAACATGAGTTGTGCTCTTTGAGTATATCTCCGTCCGTCCTCTGTTGGCCTCAGTCATTGTACGTCTTCTCAATAAAGGTTTTGTGCTCTACCACCCAAGGATCGACCACATCTATGTGTTGTAGCGCGACTAGGTTTGCTCTTTCAAAGTCGGCAAGTCGACCCTCGAAGTCGACATGCATTTCACGGCGACCCTCACGGTGACCCCATCCAGCGAGCCTGCCGAGGTGCCTATTCTGACGCGCACCAGCGGGTTCTCGATGCCTAGATAATTCGTGCGATGGGAGATGCACTCTTGATCGAAAGCCCTGGCTATACTTCCCTCTCGGCGTGACATGTTCGAACGTATCCTTTGATGACACCATTCATCCTTTCGAGCGGCATCATGCTGTGCAGGAACGTCGGCCCGAGTTGGATGATATCCTCCACGATATGGACGAGCAGATGCACCATAACGTCAAGAATGCGGGCGGAAGTACATCTCAAGCTCGCATAGTATCACCACGATCTCTTCTGTAGCCTTCGAGTTGCCTCCGCCAATCGACTTCCGAGATGGCGTCGAAAAAGTTGCATAGGCCAAATAGCGTTTCACGGACGTGCGCGTCCATGATCCCACGGTTACTGGCGGAAGTATCTGCGTCATCGACGTGAGAGTCGTGAGACTTCATCCCGCTGAACTTCGCTTGGCTGGGTCTAGGTATCTGCTTATCTTCCCAGCGTAACCGTGGGAAGTTTTACTCCTAGGAGGCAGGTGAAAACTGCTCGATCTCCTCGACTTAGAGTGAAGCACGCGGGAGGGTAGTCATTTCCGGTCTTCTTGGCCTTTTTGCCTTTGCGACGACTTTACGTGTCCCGCTTCGCCTCATCATCATCATCATCATCATCATCATCATCATTAGCGTGAAGCTCCTGCGATGCCCATTGATTTCAAGTCTGCCCTTGCTTTCGCCCATCTTTGGTCCTCTCGGCATGTTGAGCAGGGTACCAAGCATACTCGCGCACGTTCTTCGTGATATGCATGACATCAAGGCTGTGAGGCACACAAGGATCTTCGAAGACGGCAAGTCCCGTAAAACAGACCTCGTTTTCCATACCTTCAGCAGCGGCTCTGGCGCCTTCGCTTCTTTCCGGCTCTGGCGCCTTTTGCTTCTTTCGGCGGTGGGCAGTCTTTCCAATTTTTCAACAGCTTGTCTATTTCCTCGCCGCTCCTTGTACACGGGCGTTTTCGGGGTTCGGTTTCACCATCGAACAGATCCTTGCGTTTCCTCCACGGGTCATCGTCGCGAAGCCACCTTCGATGTCCCATGAACACGGTTTTCAAGACCGGGATCTCTATCTAGCTGGCGATCGTTGTGTCATCCATACACCTTACGCATCCAAAAATCCGTGGACTACCTGCCCGCGAGATATCCGTAACCGAAATAGTCGTGCACCGTCGTGAGCGGTCGGCTCTCATAGGGAAATATTCTTTCTCTGCGCGTCCCACGTATTGGCTGGCATTTTCCACAGCGTGTCAAGCTCCTCTTTCAGCAGCCCCAGATCTGATTGATGTCGTTCCTGGTTGTTTCGCCCTTCAATTAGCATACTCATGTGAATGTACTTCCTCTTCATGCACAACCAGGGGGAGGTTGTACATCCACACAAACACAAGCCAGGTGCTATGTGTGCTTCTCGGCTGCCAAACGGATTGACTCCATCGGTGCTCGCGCCCGGCACGATGTTCCTTGGATCGTTCCCAAATTCGAGTCTTGAAGTTCAACGCTTGCATCGCTCGCATCCTTAGGGTGACTCGGCATCTTGTCTTTTTATCTATCTCCGGATCATTTGCGTCATCTTCTGCTTCTTCTCCTCCCTATCCGCGTGCCAACGCAGGAGCTTTGCTACCTTAGGGTCCGCGAAATACCGCTGCATTTGAGGAGTGATCGGAAAGTACCACACCAATTTTCGAGGAGCTTTCTTCCTCTTCTTGTATCGAGTGGCGCCAAGACACCGGACATATGGTAGACTCCGCGTGCTCGTCCCGATAAATGATGCAATTGTTCATGCACACATGGTATTTCACGTGCGGTAAATCCAGAGGACACACGATTTTCTTTGCCTCCTCCAAACTGGTGGGCACTTGTTCCCCTTGGGAAGACGTTCGTGCGAGCAGCGTTCTCGTCGAAACATGCGTCGGTCATTTTGTGTTTTACCTTCATCTCCGAGCCATGGCGTTACTTTCGGCGGGTATCCTCGGGCCTGCATCCTTCATACAATGGAGTAACGCGTCTAACTCAAGTTGATCCATCTTGGCTTTCTCTCGGCGGCAGCTCTTGCGTTATCCGTGCGCTTGAGAAGCAGCTCTTGAATATGAGGGTCCTGCACCCAGCCCATCGATGGTCCAGCGTCGTCGCTCCGCCGCATCATCATCTTCATGATCATGCCCGTCGTCTGCTCCGGCATCTTCCTCATCATCATGTCCTGCATCTTCTACATGATGACTGTATACAACATCACCGTCGTGATCATCTCCAGGGATTCTTCGTCTTCTCGCCCGCCCGAGCGCGGTGGTTGTCTTGCTGCCCTTCCTCATTTCTTGCCCGGTCCCCATGGGCGACTTTGTAGTCATCTTCATCACCTTGCCACCGATAGCCATCCATGAAACCACGCAAGAGCAGGTGGTCCCGCACCTGCCGAGTCCGGTTCGCAATAAGGCTCTTCACTTGCATCTTCAACACGGACATCTTATCTCCGTCTCGTTCTTTTGAAGCATCTCGGCCTTCATGACCTCAAAAACCTATTCACGATGCCTTTGGTCATCGTGCGGACCATGGTCTGCATGGTAGAGCAAAACGATATTTTAGAACCAAGAAAAATTTGGCATGACTTTCCTAAAAATAGGACCAAAAGAATGCTTAATGCCAAAATTCTCGCTTGAAACGAAATGAATCAACATTCCGCAAAATATTGGCAACTATCGCATTTCAAATACGGTACACCTCCAAACACAAACACATATGCAACACCACAAACATATGCAACACCACGAACATACATAGATCTAGCTAGGCCATAAAAAGTGCATGTGCACATTGTTGTAGGGAGAACAACATAAATATAGCTTCCCCTTACTTACCTATTAAAACAAGGTAATTTAACCACTTAATTTGAATGAATCTATGGTGGAAATGAGGTGAAAAGAGAAGGCACCGAGACAAGGAGGAGGTGGTGAGAATAAAGTGGGGAGAAAGTGAGTGTGGGTAGGAGAGGATGCCCAAAATATCTTGTTGCTGCCCACTTACTAATGGCGCACCAGCACTAAATCGCCATTAGTAATCCAGGTTACTAATGGCGCACCTTCCGGCGATGCGCCATTAGTAGTTTTAAAAAAAAAATACTAATGGCGATCGATCACGATGCGCCATTACTAGTTTAAACTAGTAATGGTGCACGGTTGATCGATGCGCCATTAGTAGTATTGCAAAAAAGGAATAAAAATATAATAAAAAAACAACATTAGTGGCACACTCTCGGACGGGTGCGCCATTACTAGTTACAACTAGTAATGGCGCACTTTGTCTGGATGCGCCATTAGTATGTTTGGACAGGCGCACTAGTTCAAAAAAAAATTTTGATACTAATGGCGCACCTTGGGCCAGGTGCGCCATTAGTAGTTTCAACTCTAATGGCGTATCAGCAGGTGGTGCGCCATTAGTATATACTAATGGCGCACCCATTGTCTGGTGCGCCATTAGTGTGAATCCCATCTATAGCCCTTTTTCTAGTAGTGTTGGCATCAGGTGCAGCATTGACTTCAGGTGCTATCACTTCTGGCACCACATTGACTTCAGGCGCCACATTAGCTTCAGCCATGACAACGTCATTGGCTTCAGTATTGGTGTTGGTGGCTGCCTCAATGTTGTTAACCTCCACTTGAGTAGCTGGAGGGTCAGACACGTTCTCCTCGAGAACAACTTGGTTGGTAGGGGGTGTAGCAACACGTTGTTCTTCTTCTCTAGGTTCTACTTGGTCATCGGCTGATGCAGCCGGAATATCTTCAGCCATATTGGCTTTAGACACAGGATTGTTCACAGTTGGAGGGGCTTCAGGAAATACTTGGCGTGAAACCGATTGGCGCTCTTCTCCTTCTGGAACACTTGACAGAGTGACCTGTGGCCTTGGTCCTTTGCGAAGCCTGCGGAACATTGGCGACGCTTGTGGAGATGGAGTTGGTTGGGCCACAAAGTCTTCATCTTCATTCACTGGAGTGGTGACTTGAGTTGGGGGAGTAACAGGTGTTTCTGCTTAACGGGGGGAGTCTTGTGGGAGATCAGCCCATGAGTCATCCTGAGCAATTGGCGTCAATGGACGACCAATGCTGATGAGTTCGCTGTTCGTAAGAACAGGCGATGATACCATGTTGTGCTTGATTTGAGGAAAGACTTCATCATTGTCACGATGACCAATGTCTTCAGCTGCGGTGGGGTCAACAGCTGGAATGTCTTCAGCTTCAGGAGTCTCTGTGTAAGCAGGCTCATGAACTATCATTCGACGTTCTTGTTGTGCAGATTCAGGACGAGCAACAGAAATCGGCTCGACTACAAGGGGCTCTGTGGTAGCAGCCCGATCTCTCTTCTTGGTCTTACGCTTCTTGGTGGGTGGAGCATCATCAGTGGTGTTCTTGGTCTTGCATTTTTTGGCCTTGGCTTCAGCTGCCCTTGTCTTCTGAAGCTCTCAAGCCAGTGTGGGGACCTTAGGCTTCACGCCTGTCATACTGGCTGGGAAGACAATGTGAGGTTCTTCCCGCCTGGATGGTTCAGTTTGGTCCACAGATGGCTTCTTCTTCTGCTTGGCAGCCATCATATGGTCGATGCCAGGACGCCCAAGTGCCTTGCACTTCTCAGCTTCATTGTTAGCTTGCACACACTTGGCAGCAAGAATCTTCATGCGCTCATGAGAACCTTTGGCTTCATCACGTCTCTTGTGAAACGCTTCCTTGAGCTCAGGCAGCATGACCTTGAAGTTCTGGACGTCTGCCACGCTGAGCTTGGCCATGTGCTTCTTGAACTGAGCCTTTTCATAATCGATCTTGTGCTTTAGCTCAACAATTTTCTGAGCAAGAGCCAGCCCAGGAGCAATGGCGCCATGGAAGGAGACGCTTAGTCCAATGGGAAGTTGCAGATTGTCAAAGCTGAGATTGGGGGTGTCAAACCACTCATCAATGAAGTTGTTCAATACTTCCACGTCAAAGAGAGGCAAATCATTGAAGATTTCCGCCTCTTGCTTGCTCTTTATCAGCAGCTCAAGAGCGTCATCAGCAAGATCGTCGTCACTTGACAGATCAATGGCGTCATTCTCGTTCCTCAGAACAGCAACAGGGGTCAGAGCTGGACCAGTGGTGTGCATAGGATTCTTAATATTCTTCTCAGACTTGGAGATGCGTGAGAGATCTTCAGACTGCACACTTGGTGCAGGAGGAGCAGTGGCCATAGGCTTCACTCGTGAAGCTTTGGTGCAGGGGAAGGCTTCGAAGCTTTAGGTTTCTTCAGCTTCTTTGGCTTCGGTGGTGCAGGCGCTTCATCAGAATCAGCGTCGTCTGCAGGCTCATCCACTGTTGTCCCTTGAACCATAATATGAGTGATGAGACCTTCTAGGTTGTAGAAGGGCCCAACAAGATTGGGTTCAGCTTCGCGTGTTCCATCAGCACGAGGAGCAGAGGGGCCTGGATTGAAGTCTAATCCCAATGACTTCTTGTTTTCTTTGGCCGAGTTCTTGGCAAAGTGGAAGTTGCGCTTGAACAAATTGTCGTCACGACACCATAGCAATGAAGATGGGTCGGCATCTGCAGGCTGTGGTCCACGGACCATGCAAGGGTAGAAGCCTTGTTCAACAGCTTCAGCTCTTGACCTGGGTGGAAGATTTTTGTACAAAATGTCTCCCCAGGGTCGCTTGATGGCATTCTTCTCAGCATATTCCTGGGTCACGAATATGTACTTGTACCATTGTTCTGCCCAATATCTTCGATCCATTGGATTCGTGTCTTGCGCTGACCATAGATCTCTTCAGGATCCGTTTTGTAAAGCTCATAGAGATCTTCGGGCAGATCCATTGACGTGCCTCCACGGTGCTGTCTCCCACCCTTCCTTCCAGACTTCACTGTTGCCATGGAGTTCAGACTGAATGGCTTCAACACTGTCAAAGGCTTCTGTCTGCTAGTCAGACAGGAACTGGCTTAGGGAGAGTTGATGTGATGCGGTAAGAATTCTGCAAATGAATGCAGACTATGAGAACCAAGGGATTCTCCCATGGATATGTACCTGTGACAGCATTAGAGATGCGAGGGAAGGGGAAGAGGTCATATGCATTCTCAGAATATTCTGAAGATAAATCAGTTTAGAAGACATTGACCTCATAGCGCGAAGACATTCACTTATATGTTGAGAGTTGGTTCCAGATTTGTATGAATCCAAGAATAAGTACAAGTGAGGAATCTAACTACGTGTGAAGCATAAGTGAATATACTAGGCATCATATGAGATGCAGACATGATATATCCAAATTTGTGGAGGCAGAAACCACTTTTGGTAGAAAGGATGAATCTATAGGATCAAAAAGACCGTAAAAAGAGGGTTTTAATTTACCACACGATGAATTGCTAGACGGAGTGGAAGATGAGGCCGAGCAGTTCGATCTTCCGTGCCCTAACTTGGCGACGGAGGACACCTACGGCGACGGCGGAGAAGACGATGTCCGCGGCCGGCGTGAAGACGGCGTCGGAGAGGTCACAGCAGCTAAGCACTTCGTCGCCGGCGTCGTCGAGAGCTAGCGGTGGCGCTAGGGTTTTTCGAGGTGGAAGAAGGATTTTGACCGCGATTAGACAAGTATTTATAGGGAAAGGGACGACACAGCGCAATTACGCAGGTGCCCTAGCGGTTCACATCCGAGGGACACGTGGCGAACATGCAACACATTGGGAGTTGTCCCACGTTCCCACGCCCGCCTGATCTGTCGGATGGTCGTTCCGGCTTCTCCGGGTTTTAGGCAATAAGAATTGAACATTTAAAACAGATTTAATGTTTGTCTCTATATCTTCTGCTGACAAGGACACAGAGAAGACATTTGACAGATTCAAAAGAATACATATGATTTGGATAGATAGAGTTTGAGGTAGAAAGCATAGAGAGGTTAGGGTCCGATCACATTCACTTAGTTCAAAAAAAAATCAAACGAGAAGACATAGCTATAAGTGAATATTGTAGAGGACAGAACACTAATATATGTATATATCAGAATACAACCAAATCAACATAGTGAAGATAATCATGAAGACATGTTGAAGTTGAAGACAAACCAAAAGCGAGGACATAACAAATGTAACGCCATGAGAAAAACACGTTAAACAGAAGAATTTGGTGGTGGCGTTACCCACCATATAGGAAGTATTAGACCCAGACATGGCGCACAATTATCGTGGCACTCTGAAGTCAAATTCTGCGTAAATGTATTCACACTTAGAATGTAGGTCTTCATTGATTGAAGATATACTTTACTTCGTGTGTTGCACATCTAAGTCATCAACATGCATAAGTGTTAGGATGTGTGCCTGATCACATGACATTTGAGGATTCCAAGATATTTAGCTCACACCACAACTTGCAAAACCTTTTCTCATCCAAGGGCCTTGTGAAGATATCTGCCAGTTGCTCTTCAGTGTTGACGTGTATGATATCAATATGTTCCTTCATGACATGATCTCTGAGAAAGTGATGACGAATTTGAATGTGCTTTGTCTTCGAGTGCTGAACTGGGTTGTTGACAATCTTGATGGCGCTTTCATTGTCGCAATAGAGTGGTACTTGTTTCATATGGATGCCATAGTCCTTGAGTGTTTGCTTCATCCATAGAAGCTGAGCGCAGCAAGATCCAGCAGCAATGTATTCAGATTCAGCAGTGGAGAGTGATACACAGTTCTGCTTTTTTGAAGACCAACAGACAAGTGATCGTCCCAGAAAGTGACATGTGCCTGATGTAGACTTGCGATCCACCTTGTCACCAGCATAATCAGCATCCGAGAATCCAACTAGATCAAACTCTAAGCCCTTTGGATACCATAATCCTAATGTTGAGTTGTAAGCCATATATCGTAGAATTCGCTTCATAGCTAAGTGATGCGATTCCTTTGGTGCCGCTTGGAATCGAGCACACATGCAAACACTAAGCATAATATCTATCCTAGATGCACATAAATAAGGTAAAGAACCAATCATGGAGCGGTATACCTTTTGATTGAACTCTTTACCATTGGCGTCAGGACCCAGATGACTCTTGGTCGACATTGGCGTCGTATAACCTTTGCAGTCTTGCATTCCAAACTTCTTCAGGCAATCTTTGAGGTATTTCTCTTGAGATATGAAGATGCCATTTCTTTGCTGACGAATTTGAAGACCAAGGAATAATTTCAGCTCACCCATCATGGACATCTGATATTGCTCTTGCATCATGTGTCTAAACTCATCACTGTATTTCTGGTTGGTGCAGCCAAAGATAATGTCATCCACATATATTTGGCACACAAACAGTTCACCATCATATGTCTTCGTGAAGAGTCTGGGATCCAGGGAACCAGGTTTGAAGCCTTTGCTCTTCAAGAAGTCTTTGAGCGTGTCATACCAAGCGCGAGGGGATTGTTTGAGGCCATATAGTGCCTTGTTTAGCTTGTACACCATGTCAGGATGTTTTGGATCTTCAAAGTCAGGAGATTGTGCAACATACACTTCTTCTTCAATCTTGCCATTTAGAAATGCACTCTTCACATCCATTTGCTATAGCAAGATGTTGTGATGGTTAGCATAGGCTTGCAATATGCGAATAGCTTCAAGCCTAGCCACAGGAGCAAATTTTTCATCGAAGTCAATCCCTTCAACTTGAGTGTATCCTTGAGCCACGAGACGAGCTTTGTTTCTGACAACTTGACCATGCTCATCTTGTTTGTTGCGATATATCCATTTTGTGCCTATTATGTTGTGCTTGCGGGGGTCAGGACGCTTGACAAGTTCCCAGACATTTTTCAGCTTGAACTGTTGAAGCTCTACTTGCATTGCTTGAATCCATTCAGGTTCCATGAAGGCTTCAACAACTTTCTTGGGTTCAGATATTGAGACGAAAGCAAAGTCCCCAATGAAATTTTCTAGTTGTGTTGCTCTTGAACGAGTGAGTGGACCAGGCGCATTGATGCTATCAATTATCTTCTCAACCTGTACTTCATTTGCAACAAGAGGATGAACCGGACGAAGATTCTGTTCTTGCTGATCATTGTCATCGTTGGGAGGATTGTCTTCAGGATGAGCTTTGTCTTCAGGTTGATTAGGTGCAGAAATGATAGGTTCCTCTTCAGGCTGTGCTTCAGACGGTATGATTTCTCCAGTTCCCATTAGGTTGATGGATTCACTGGGTGGAACTTCATCTAACACATTTGGCAGGTGCTCTCTTTGCGAGCTGTTAGTCTCATCGAACCGCACATCCACAATTTCAACCACTTTATAGCGAAAGAGGTTGAAGACTTTGTAGGAGTGCGAGTCCTTTCCGTAACCAAGCATAAAATCTTCATGTGCTTTTGGTGCAAATTTTGATGTGTGATGTGGATCCTTGATCCAGCACCTAGCACCAAATACTCTGAAGTAGCTGACATTTGGCGTCTTACCAGTGAGGAGTTCATAGGATGTTTTCTTCAGAAGCTTGTGAAGATAAATACGGTTGATGACATGGGATGCTGTATCAATAGCTTCAGGCCAGAACTTTCTTGGAGTCTTGTATTCATCAAGCATTGTTGATGCCATCTCAATGAGTGTTCTATTCTTGCGCTCCACGATGCCATTCTGCTAGGGGTGTACAGAGCGGAGAACTCATGAGTGATTCCCAATGTATCCAAGTAAAGGTCGAGGCCGGTGTTCTTGAACTCAGTGCCGTTGTCACTTCTGATATGCTTGATCTTGACGCCATAGTTGTTCATGGCACGGTTGGCGAAGTGTCTGAAGACATCCTGCACTTCAGTCTTGTAGAGAATTATGTGCACCCACGTATATCTAGAGTAATCATCAACAATGACAAAGCCATAAAGACAAGCAGTAGTAGTGAGAGTAGAATAGTGAGTAGGGCCAAATAAGTCCATGTGTAGCAGCTCGAAGGGTTGAGATGTCATCATGATTGTCTTCGAGGGATGCTTGGCCCTAGTCATCTTTCCAGCTTCGCAGGAACCGCACAAGTGATCCTTCTTAAACTTGACGCCCTCGATGCCTATGACATGCTTCTTCATTGCGAGAGTGTGTAAGTTCCTCATGCCAGCATGCCCTAGCCTCCGATGCCAGAGCCAACACTCTGAAGCTTTTGCAAGAAGGCATACGGCAAGCTGTGGCCCTGCTGAGAAATCTACCATGTATAGATCATCTTTCTGGTACCCTTCAAAGACTAGAGACTTGTCAGATTCCATTAGTACAGGGCAACGATATTTTCCAAATATCACAATCATGTTCAAGTCACAAAGCATTGAGATGACATTAAGTTGAAACCAAGGATTCAACAAGCATCACTTTATCCATGTGTTGATCCTTTGAGATTGCAACTCTACCTAGACCCAATACCTGCTTTTACCAAAGGTCAAGAAATGTGATGTGACTCTTGTCGATGGACGTAAGTTGAGTCCATGAGAAGACTTTGATCACCAAATCATATGATTAGTGCATTCACTATCCATAATCCATTACGAAGCATGAGGTGTCATACCCTAAGACAATTAGGGGATAGGCTTCACCAAGAGTATTGTGAAGCATAAACATTTGACGGGCAAGAGGATTATCAAAGCTCAGATCAAGATTAGGACTGATAGGATGATTGGCAAACGATTCAGGAACAAAATATATAGTGAGACCATTTGGGCATTTGATCTTGCGCCCTACAAGATGTTTTAGGTCCCCAGCAATAACATCAGACGCCTTTGATTTCCGGCTAGAGACCTTTCCTTGGAAAAGAAAGTTAATTCTTCTTAACCACCCACATCTTCAGTTGTGGCTTAGAAGCAATGAGTCTAAGTGCAGCATCTGAGAACTTCGTCTTTGAAGCCCTAGCAAATAGCCTTGCAGGAGGTGAATAGTACTCATATGAATAAGCAGAATAGTTCTTAGTTTTATGAACATAGCAGTTTGAAGAAACATGCTCATATTCATAAGTTTGAGTATGGTTTCCCTGCAAAACATTGGCGTTAGGGTGACTCAGGTGAGTCCTTTGTCTATATGAAGCCTTTGGACCATATGAAGCCTTTGGTCTGGGATTTGTCTTCTTCCTATGTGGTGTTATGATGACATTCACAGGAAGATTCTCAAGACAACTTTTGGGAACCCAGATCTTCTTCATAGGAGGCCCATTCCTGCAGTTAGTACCAATATACCTGGCAAACACTTCACCATTATGATTCTTAAATAGTTTATAGTTTGCATCAAGTGATTCATCAATGATAACAGGGTTAGCACAAGTGAAGCCAGATAAGGTGGATGGATCCACTGAAGGTCCCTTTGTAGCAACCCATGTGGTTTTAGGGTACTGCTCAGGCTTCCAATAGGAGTCATCAACATTCATTTTCCTCTCGAACCCAACACCCTCTTTCCTAGGGTTTCGGTTCAGAATCTGCTTTTTGAGGACATCGCACAGTGTCTGATGCCCTTTGAGACTTTTGTACATCCATGTTTCAAGAAATGTCTTCAACCTAGCATTTTCATCAACAATAGTAGTGGTATCCTCAGCAGAGGGGTTAGTTACCACATCAGCAGTTGAAGATATTGCAATAGTAGCAGCAGTAGAACATTCAACAACAGAAGTAGCGTTATCACGCTCAAGGCATTTTAGACATGGTGGTTCAAATCCTTCCTGAGCGGAACTGATCTGTTGAGCGCAAAGTGACTCATTCTCCTTTTGAAGATCTTCATGAGCCGCTCTCAATTTCTCAAGCTCTTGCCTCCTTTGAAGATAATCATAGGAGAGCTTTTCATGAGTGGTTGAGAGCGTTTCATGACGACTTTCAAGTTCCTGGTACTTAACATGGAGATTTTTTTATGTCTTCAATAAGGACTGAGAACGGGTCATTTCAGCGTCCAACAGGAAATCGCTTTTGTCTAACAGTTTTTGAGTATGTTCCATAGCTTTCTGTTGTTCAGTTGCAATTTTAGCAAGTGTTTTGTAGATGGGTTTGGATTCACAATCAAAGTCATCTTCACTAGATGTCTGAAAGTAAGCATCGCGTGATTTTACCTTGGCACCATGTGCCATAAAGCAGTAGGTGGGAGCAGAGTCGTCCTTGTCATTAGCTTCAGTGTTGGTGATGGAGCCATTGTCTTCAGTGTTGAAGATGGACTTGGCGACGTAGGATATAGCTAGAGCCAGACTTGCAACGCCAGGGTCGGACTCCTCCTCAGACTCCACCTCTGCCTCCCCAGAAGCAGACTCCTCCTCTGAATCCATATCCTTGCCAAAAAAAGCATGAGCCTTGCCAGATGAGCTCTTCTTATGAGATGAAGAGTTGGATGACGACTTGGAAGAAGACTTTGAGGATTTCTTCTTACTCTTGTCATCAGAATCATATTCTTTGCTCTTCTTCGTCTTATTGTTCTCATTGTCCCACTGGACACTCAGAGATGTAGTGTCCTGGCTTCTTGCACTTGTGACATGTTCTCTTCTTGTCGTCATGAGTGGAAGCTTCATCATTTCTTCAGCTGGATCGCGAAGAATTTCTGAAGCCCTTCTTCTTAGTGGATTTCTGGAACTTCTTCACAAGCATAGCAAGTTCCTTTCCAATGTCTTCAGGATCATCAGAACTGCAGTCAGATTCTTCTTCAGATGAGGAAACAACTTTTGCCTTCAAAGCACGAGTTCGCCCGTAGTTGGGACCATAGATATCTCTTTTCTCAGATAGCTGGAACTCATGTGTGTTGAGCCTCTCAAGTATATCAGACGGATCGAGTGTCTTGAAGTCAGGGCATTCTTGTATCATGAGGGCAAGGGTGTCGAACAAGCTGTCAAGTGATCTCAGTAGTGCCTTGATGATTTCATGCTTGGTGATCTCAGTGGCGCCGAGAGAACGAAGCTCATTTGTGATGTCAGTGAGCCGATCAAACGTGAGCTAGACGTTCTCATTGTCGTGTCTCTTGAAGTGGTTGAAGAGGTTGCGAAGAACACTGATCCTTTGATCTCTCTGAGTTGAGACGCCTTCGTTGACCTTGGAGAGCCAGTCCCAGACTAGCTTCGACGTTTCCAGAGCAATCACACAGCCATACTGTCCTTTGGTCACATGACCACAGATGATGTTCTTGGCAGTAGAATCCAGTTGCACGAACTTCTTGACATTAGCAGGGGTGACAACTTCACCAGTCTTGGGAACGCCATTCTTGACGACATACTAGAGGTCGACATCAATGGCTTCAAGATGCATGCACATCTTATTCTTCCAGTAGGGATATTGTAACACCCTGGTTGTAAACTTCCCATTTTGGCAATATTTTAACTTGACCTTCATCCAATTCTTGTGGGTTTTGTCATGCTTGGCCTCATCTTGCTTGGTTATGTGGTTTTCTCTTTTCATTGTCATGCTCAACTTACCATATTGCATTTGTGCCTCTTGTCATCTTGCATTCCATCCTCATCATGTGCTTGCTGTGATCTCTTACATATTATGTTGTTGCATGTTCCATAATTAAAACTTGCATTACCACCTCCTCCTTCCCTTACTTCCTTCTTTTATCAAGTGCTATTTTTTCCTTTCTCAATTAATGTTCATCTTCTCCCTACAAATCTTGCTCCATATCATAAACCTCTCTGCCAAATGTCTCCTTGTTTGAAGTTGTTTTGGTCAGGTTTAAAAATGACACAAGTTTGAATTATATTCAAACTTGTCTTATTTTTCTACCTTTAAAATGCCCAATGCAATTTATTAAAATAGTGGAGAGTTCGAGGGTTTGAGGATATTTTCTCTATACTCTAACTCCTCTCCTTTTTTTTCCTGTGCTTTTCTTTTTCTATTCCTGTTTGGAAAATAGAAAGGAGAGCTTCAGCCTTGCGGCAGCCACTGGCTCCGGCCTCCAAGTCGGCCCAGCTACCCCAGCCTCAAGAGCCCGGTGAGCCTTGCCCAGCCCGCTCGCTCCTCTCCTCCCTGTCTTGGCCTTTTGCTCCAGCGACACCCCGCTGTTTTCACTCCACGTGGACATCCCGGCCCCGCTTGGCAGCGTCTGCCCTGCTCCCCGCACACACCTTTTCCCCCTCCTCTTGCTGTTGCCATGGGGACCGCGAGCACGAGAGCAAGCGAGCTCGACCCGTCGCCCTAGCCCCCTACTTATCCTCTCTCTCCCTGCCCTCACGCCCCTAGGGTTTCCCCTCTTCCTCTCGCCGCCGCCGCCAGGTGAGAAGGACCACCAGATCCATCGCAGCTGCTCCGGCCCGAGCGCAACTGAGAGCGCGTCTCATCGCCGACGTGCACTCCGGCCACCTCCGCCTCGCCAACGTCGTCCGTCTTCCTCCACGACGTCGACTACGTCCCCGTCGTCCTCTTCCTCGCCTGGGATCGTCAAGTCCGGCTACTTCCCCGTCGTCCTCTTCCTCCCCTGCTTCGCGGACAGTAGCCCCGCCAAGTTCAGAGCTCCGCTTCGTCGCCGTCAGCCCGTCTCCGTCGACCCTGTCGTGTCCTAGGGTGAGCTGGGTAACGCACCTACCTCCCCTTTTTCTTACCATGGCATTTAGGACACCGTAGGGCGCGTCCGGTCCGTGTCTTTTCCGTGCTCGGCGTGCTCCGGCGTGATCTGAAGATTTTGGGTTCAGTGATGTTCGCCGTGCGTGGGTGCCGTGTTACCCGCTCTGGTTCACCCCTTCGTGCACCCGTAGTGCGCTCGCGCCGCTCGTTCGCGCTCCCGCGCGCACCCAACTTGTCCCGAGGTCGCCGTAGCTGCTGCTGCCCGTCGCCGTAGCTGCTACTGCCGGTCGCCGCGGACGCCAGAGTCCCGAGTCGAGCCACTGCTCGAGCACACGCGCCCTGTTTTCTTTTCCTTCCTGCACGCTTTTCTCCTTCCCTTACGATCACGGAGGCCCTCCGGTACCAGTGGTCACCGCCGTTGCCTCGCCGGCGCCGTCGTCTACTCTGTTTGGCGACAGATTTACTCGTCTGGGTTGATTACCTAAAAGGGGCCGAAGCCCTTCCCTATCAGTCGCGGCCGCCTAGCCTAGTGGCTGTTGGTGCAGAGCCACACCGGGGAGACCCGGGTTCGAATCCCACGCCCCCTTTATTATTTCCTCTGTGGGGATTTGTAACAGTAGACTCTATGACAGTAGGGTCCCACCAGTCAGCCTCTCAACCACCTCCTCCTATTTTTTTTCCTTATCCCCACGTTTTCCATTTCTGGATAGCCCTCTCTTTCCATTTCAGGCAAGTCCATTTCTGGACGTTTCCAAATATGGAAGATGCCAATTCTGTTACCTACCATTTTAGGCAGGTTTTGTTTTGTGCATTTGTGATGATTTTCCTACAGCAACCCTAACATATTATATATGTTTTTGGGGTAGAAAAATCCCACCAACTCAGCGGTGGCATTAGTTTCTGCATTTGAGCAAGTTCATGAACATGTCATTTTACATCATGCTGTTAATGGCAGTTTGCGCCATTCTTGTTTTGCTTGTCATTTGCAAACCGTGCATCCGATTCCGGTGATCTTTATATCGATTTCAACCGAAATCATCTCATCTTTCAGTGGCATACTTGGTTTGCCAAGTTGATGCCTGGTTCATCATTTACCTTCCGGGCGCATATACGCATTGCATATCACATCTCGCATATCATGCCATGTTTTTGCATCAGGTTGATTGTGCATTGCACCGTGATTTATTGTGGTTCCTTTGTTTGTGTTGTTGCTTTGGGTAGAGCCGGGGGACGAGTACGTGAACGAGGAAACTGTTGAGAACGCTTACGAGGATCAAGCTTTCGACAACTCGAGAACATTGCGAGCAAGATGACCATACCCTCGAAATCACTTCTATCTTTGCTATGCTAGTTGCTCGCTCTTTTGCTATGCCTATGCTGCGATGCCTACCACTTGCTATATCATGCCACCCATATTGCCATGTCAGCCCTAACCATCCTTTTCCTAGCAAACCGTTGTGCGCTATGTTACCGCTTTGCTCAGCCCCTCTTATAGCGTTGCTAGTTGCAGGTGAAGCTGAAGTTTGTTCCTTGTTAGAACATGGAGATGTTGTTCCTTTTTGGAACATGTTTATTTGTTGGGGATATCACAATATATATATATATATATATCTGCTTTGTTTAACACATCTATATACTTGGTAAAGGATGGAAGGCTCGGCCTTATGCCTGGTGTTTTGTTCCACTCTTGCCACCCTAGTTTCCGTCATACCGGTGTTATGTTCCTTGATTTCGCGTTCCTTACGGTTGGGTGATTTATGGGACCCCTTGACAGTTCGCTTTGAATAAGACTCGTCCAAAGAAGGCCCAACATTGGTGTTACCATTTGCCACCTAAGCCTTTTCCCCGGGTTTTCACGAGCCCGAGGGTCATCTTTATTTTAACCCCGGACCAGTGCTCCTTGAGTGCTGGCCCAAACTAGAGTGCTTTGGCGCCCCTCAAGGAAACTTGAGGTCTGGTTTTAGTTGTACGGACTGCTCATCCGGTGTGCCACGAGAACGAGATATGTGCAGCTCCTATCGGGATTTGTCGGCACATTCGGGCGGCTTTGCTGGTCTTGTTTTATTGCTGTCGAAATGTCTTGTAGTCCGGGATTCGAGATTGATCGGGTCTTCCGGTAGAAGGAATATCCTTCGTTGACCGTGAGAGCTTATAATGGGCTAAGTTGGGACACCCTGCGAGGTAATATCTTTCAAAGCCGTGCCCGCGGTTATGAGGCAGATGGGAATTTGTTAATGTCCGGTTGTAGAAAACCCGAAGTTGACCTCAAATAGAATACACATCAACCGCGTGTGTAACCGTGATGGTCTCTTCTCGGCGGAGTCCGGGAAGTGAACACGGTGTTGGAGTTATGTCTGACGTAAGTAGTTCAGGATCACTTCTTGATCGCTACTAGTTTCACGACCGTGCTTTGCTCCTCTTCTTGCTCTCTTTTGCGAAATAACCACCATATTTTCTAGTCGCTTTGCTGCAGCTCCACTTTACTACTCTATCCTTCCTATAAGCTTAAATAGTCTTGATCTCGCGGGTGTGAGATTGCTGAGTCCCCGTGACTCACAGATACTTCCAAAACAGTTGCAGGTTCCGACGAGGCCAATGCAGGTGATTTAACCGAGCTCAAGTGGGAGTTCGACGAGGAACGTGGTCGTTACTATGTGTCTTTTCCTGATGATCAGTAGTGGTGCCCAGTTGGGACGATTCGGGGATCTGTGTAGCATTTGGGGTATCTTCTTTTATTTTGGTTCCGTAGTCGGACCTTGAGTGTACTCGAATGATGGATGTTTATTTATGTCTTGTGTGAAGTGGCATTTGTAAGCCAACTATGTATCTCTTTCCTTATTTATTACATGGGTTGTGTGAAGATTACCTCATTTGCGACATTGCTTTCAATGCGGTTATGCCTCTAAGTCGTGCCTCGACACGTGGGAGATATAGCCGCATCGGGGCGCAAGTTGGTAATCGAGCCTTCCCGACTTAGGAGCCCCTACTTGATTGTTTGCTGGAGTTGTTGAGTCTAGAATGGAAAATGTTTTGAGTCTTAGGATTATATATATCGGAGAGTAGGATTCTTTTACTCCCGGTCCCTTCGTCAATCGCTCTGTGAGGTCTCCCGACGTAGAGTTTTGACTCTCCTCTTCTCAAATTTCACTAAAAAATTTTAGGATCACGTGGGTATCTTGGAATCGTTCCGATGGTTTTGTGACGAGAACATTGTTCTTGGTGCCTCGACATTTAGGGGTTGTGGCGGTGTCCGGGGAGTTGAGCTCCGAGGTGTTGTCGTCACAATTTTATCGTTGCAGATTCTGGAATACCGAGTTTTGCCGACATCGAAATCTCTTTTGTGCGCTTGTTGGTGAGATAACCCCGATAGCCCAAGATCTTGTGGCGAGTCTTGAGTATTGCCATGACTTGTATAACGGATGTTTTTCAAGGTCGAGGTACACGATTTCGAGGATTTCTTGGTTATGTGTTGACGGATGGATACAATTGGATCTAGGTATTGTTAGCTTGGGTGATATATTTTGTGTCCCCTGTATCCCCAACACCAGATTGCATAACCGAAAAGTTTCGGAGTTTATAGGTGGGAATTCTAGTAGCTTACGGGATATTCTTTCCGGCGGATGTATGATTTGAGATTGGGGTTCAACGTCTAGTGGTCCGCCCATTCACGGTCGATTCTGATGGTCGCGAGACGTCTTAAAGAATCCTTGGCTATGCTGATTCGGGGACGTCTTGTTTGTCATTCGTGACGTCCGCTATACGTCGTGTCCGTGTGGGCCCCACCACGAACACTTTGGGCGAAATCTCTATCATGTGTTTGTTCCGGCTCATTCTAGCAGTCAATCTTTTGTTTTCGCCAGATATTGAATTGTTTCTAAGATGATGTTGTTTCCATATCTTTATCTAAGTGGCTTCTCACCTTAATGGGCGTGTGATGATTAACTTTGGAATTCATTCGTTCATTCTTGTTCAATGTTTATTGTGAAGACTATATGTTGCAATTTCTATCCGTTGATTCTACTTATCTATTTGTCTATCAAAGGACTAACGGATGTCACCCTCTTGAGATGGCTCCGCCAACGCGTCTCGAATCCGGATCGCAATGATGGGGATCGGTCGAACCTCCACCTCCACCTCCACCTCCGCCTCCGGAGGCCCGGCAAGCTATCATGGCAGCCACCAATGCCAATGCTCAGATGATTTTGCAGCTCTTGCAAGAACGTACTCAGGGGCAAGGCAATCAAGGGAATCAAGGTCAAGGCAACAATAAGCCGCACTTTGCTACTCTCAGTCAGTTCCTCGCTAATCAGCCGAAGTCTTTCAGTTTCTGTGTTGAGGCCACGAGCGGCGACGATTGGTTAGTGGACATCTGCAAGCATTTTGATTGTAGCAATGTCAGACCTGAGGACTTTGTCAAGTTTGCATCGTTTCAACTCAAGGATCAAGCTGCTGAGTGGTACCAGCAATACAAAGATTCGAGAGGAGGTCGTGTCATTACTTGGGATGAGTTCCGCCGTGATTTCAGAGCTCATCACATTCCGAAAAGTGTTGTTGAGAGCAAGCGTGAGGAGTTCCGCAATCTCAAGCAGGGCAACATGTCTGTCTATCAATACAATATCCAGTTCCAGAAGCTTGCTCGTTTTGCTAAGCAAGACGTACCTGATGAGAAGAGTTTGATCTATCAATTCAGAGGTGGTCTGAGAGAAGATCTGCAATTAGCTCTTGTACTTTTTGAGCGGATAAGTATGATGATTTCTACAACATGGCACTTTGAAGCAAGAAGCTGCCTAGCTCAAATGTGAGGCTTCTAAGAAGAGAATCGGGGATGCAGTTCAGTCTTCTTCTTCCTCTCAAGTGGCAGCTAAGCAGCGAAGTTTTACCTTCCTCCTCCTCCGTTCCGTCGGCCTTATCGCCAGAAGAACTCAGGTGGCCGTGGATCTTCCCACCCACCCAACCCAAGCTATCGTAACAAGTCTAATTCTCAAGCTCCAAGGTCAAGTGCTCCTTACCACCGTCCGCTCTCAAGTGACTTGCAACAAATGTCGTGAAAGGTCACTATGCGAACAAGTGCTTCAACCAAAGGCGCCTTCCGCCTCCTCCTCTGTGAAATCTTCCAGGCAATGCAAAGGTCAAGCATAATCCAAAGCATGCCAAGGTCAATATGATGAATGCAGCTCAAGCGGAGGAATCTTCTGATGTGATAATGGGTAATCTCTCAATTAATGATATTCCTGCAAAAGTCTTATTTGATACTGGTGCATCGCATTGTTTCATTTCAAGACCATTTGCATCTAAGCATGAATTGGGTTATCAAGAATTGCCTAGTTCCGTATCAATTGTGTCCCCGGGTAAGCAAATGACAGCTAATAATTATGTCCCGGATGTTTCTATCAAGATAGGCGATTATAGGTTTCTGGCTAAACCTATTGTCCTTGGTGACTCGGATATTGATCTTATTCTCGGAATGGACTGGCTTTATCAGCACAAAGCTCAGCTTGATTGTGCTGCCAGGGTAATTCAACTGACTCACTCTTCTAATGATGTGATCATCTATGCCGCTCGTGATGAAACCATTCGGTTGTTTTCTCTCAATGAGAAGGGCGAACTGAATGCTATCTCTCGATTCGGTCGTTTGTGAGTACCAAGATGTCTTTCGGAAGAGCTTTGGGTATGCCTCCTCATCGGCCGCTGGAGTTCGTTATCGATCTTGAGCACGCATCGAACCCGTTGTAAGCGTCCATACAAGCTTGGACCTGATGAGCTGAAGGAATTGAAGAAGCAGCTCGATGAACAAGAGCGTCTGGGTTGATCGGACGAAGTTCATCTCCTTGGGGTTGTGGTGTTCTTTTGTCCGGAAGAAGGATGGCACGGACCGACTTTGCGTCGATTACCGTCCATTGAATAAGAAGACAATCAAGAACAAGTATCCACTTCCCAACATCAATGAGCTTTTGAGCAACTCAAAGGTGCTACTGTTGTTCTCCAAGCTTGACCTTTGTATGGGGTATCATCAGATTCGCATTCGTGAACAAGATATTCCCAAGACAGCATTCGTAACAAGCTTTGGTTCTTATGAATATCTTGTCATGTCTTTCGGCCTTGTCAATGCTCCTCCAACATTCTCCGGATGATGAACTTCATCTTCAACCCCTACACCAATGAATTCGTCTTGGTCTATCTTGATGATATTCGGTCTTCTCCAAGAATAAGAAGGATCATGCCAAACATTTGCGATTGGTGCTAGACAAGCTCAGAGAGTATCAATTCTATGCTAAGTTCTCCAAATGTGAATTTTGGCTTGATGAAGTGCTCTACCTTGGTCATATCATCTCTGCCAAGGGCATCGCTATTAATCCCGAGAAGGTGTCCGCAATTGTGAATTGGGAACCTCCTCAGAATGTAAAGCAGCTCCGCAGTTTTCTTGGTCTTGCAAGCTATTGCCGAAGATTCGTTGAGAACTTCTCCAAGATTGCAAAGCCTCTTTCCAACCTCCTCCAGAAGCATGTGAAGTATGTCTGGTCTCCCGAGTGTGGCGTTGCTTTCAATACTCTCAAAGAGAAACTCGTCACAGCTCTGCTCGACTCCTCTGATGAATCCAAGCCATTTGAAGTTTTCGTGATGCTTCTCTTCAAGGTCTCGGTGCTGTGTTAATGCAAGAGAAGAGAGTTGTGGCTTATACCTCTCGCCAGATTGAAGCCCAATGAAAAGAACTACCCGCTCACGATCTTGAGTTGGCGGCAGTTGTCCATGCATTGATAACGTGGAGACATCTCTTGTTGGGAAGGAAAGTGGACATTTTCACCGATCACAAGAGTCTCAAGTACATCTTCACTCAACCCAACCTCAACCTCGAGCAGACTCGATGGGTCGAAATGATTCAAGAGTACAACCCAAGTATTGAATATACTCCGGCAAGGCCAATGTCATTGCAGATGCTTTGAGCAGGAAAGCTTATCGCAACAGTCTAATCCTCAAGCCCTTTCAGCCGGATCTCGTGAAGCTTTCCATAAGCTGAATCTTCAAGTTGTTCCTCAAGGCTTTCTTGCCAACCTCATAGTCTCTCCTACTTTGGAAGATCAGATTCATGAGGCTCAACTTCTGGATACCATGGTGAAAAAGGTGAAGCGTGGTATCGACAAGGGCATTTCAAGTACAAGTGCTTCCACGTTGATGACAAAGACACTCTTTTCTTTGAGGACGGATTGTGGTTCCTAAGGGTGATCTGAGAAAAGTCATTATGAGCGAGGCTCACAATTCGCTTCTATCCATTCATCCCGGAAGTACGAAGATGTACCATGACCTCAAGCAAATCATATTGGTGGACTCGAATGAAGCGAGAAATTGCTCAATTCGTGAATGAATGTGATGTCTGCGAAGGGTGAAAGCGAACACCAAAGACCAGCTGGTCTCCTTCAACCTCTTGCTATTCCTGAATGGAAGTTTGATCATATTGAAATGGACTTCATGACTGGCTTTCCAAAGTCCAAGCGTGGAAATGATGCTATCTTCGTTGTCATTGACAAGCTTACTAAAGTGGCTCATTTTCTTCCTATCAAAGAATCCATCACAGCAGCTCGGTTGGCGAGCTATACACCTCCGTGATTGTCTCTTTGCACGGCATTCCACAAGTGATCTCTTGGACCGTGGCAGCATCTTTACCTCCAAGTTTTGGGATTCTTTTGAAGGCCATGGGCACCAACATTCGTTTCAAAGACAGCTTTCCATCCTCAAACAAGTGGCCAAGTTGAGCGAGTTAATCAAATCCTTGAAGATATGCTCAGAGCTTGTGTCATTTCTTTCGTATGAAGTGGGAAGATTGTCTTCCATATGCCGAGTTCTCCTACAACAACAGCTTCCAGCGAGTTCGGGCAAGGCCCCATTCGAAATTCTCTATGGCGTAAAGTGCCGTACTCCTCTCAATTGGTGCGAGACAGTGAACGCCAACTTCTTGGCAATGACTTGATCACGAAGCGTAAGAAATGTGCAAAGTCATTCGTGAGAATCTCAAAGCAGCATAATCGCGCCGGAAAAGCTATTATGATGATAAGCACCGTGATGTGGCTTTTGAAATCGGAGACCATGTCTACCTCGCGTCTCTCAATGAAAGGTACTCGTAAACCCGGTATCAAAGGAAGCTTGCCCCTAGATACGTGGGTCCTTTCAAGATCATTGGCAAAAGAGGCAATCTCGCCTATCAACTTGAGCTTCCACCCAACTTTGCAAACGTGCACGATGTGTTTCACGTGTCACAGCTTCGCAAGTGCTTCAAGACTCCTGAACGCACTATCAACTTCGAAGAGATTGACCTTCAAGAAGATCTATCTTATCATGAGCACCCTGTTGCTATTCTTGAAGAAACCGAGCGCAAGACTCGCAACAAGTCAATCAAATTCCTCAAAGTGAAGTGGTCACACCATTCCGACCGAGAAGCTACCTGGGAGCGCGAGGATCACCTCCGTTCCGAATATCCGGAGTTCTTTCAGTCCTAGATCTCGGGACGAGATCCTCTTGTAGTGGTGGAGTGTTGTAACACCCTGGTTGTAAACTTCCCATTTTGGCAATATTTTAACTTGACCTTCATCCAATTCTTGTGGGTTTTGTCATGCTTGGCCTCATCTTGCTTGGTTATGTGGTTTTCTCTTTTCATTGTCATGCTCAACTTACCATATTGCATTTGTGCCTCTTGTCATCTTGCATTCCATCCTCATCATGTGCTTGCTGTGATCTCTTACATATTATGTTGTTACATGTTCCATAATTAAAACTTGCATTACCACCTCCTCCTTCCCTTACTTCCTTCTTTTATCAAGTGCTATTTTTTCCTTTCTCAATTAATGTTCATCTTCTCCCTACAAATCTTGCTCCATATCATAAACCTCTCTGCCAAATGTCTCCTTGTTTGAAGTTGTTTTGGTCAGGTTTAAAAATGACACAAGTTTGAATTATATTCAAACTTGTCTTATTTTTCTACCTTTAAAAATGCCCAATGCAATTTATTAAAATAGTGGAGAGTTCCAGGGTTTGAGGATATTTTCTCTATACTCTAACTCCTCTCCTTTTTTTTCCCTGTGCTTTTCTTTTTCTATTCCTGTTTGGAAAATAGAAAAGGGAGAGCTTCAGCCTTGCAGCAGCCACTGGCTCAGCCTCCAAGTCGGCCCAGCTACCCCAGCCCGCAGCCCGGTAGAGCCTTGCCACCAGCCGCTCGCTCCTCTCCTCCCTGTCTTGGCACCTGCTCCCCAGACACACCCGCTGTTTTCTCTCCACGTGGCCATCCCGGCCCCGCCTGCAGCGTCTGCCTGCTCCCGCACCCACCTTTTCCCCTCCTCTACGCCGTTGCCATGGGGACCCGAGCACGAGAGCAAGCGAGCTCGACCCGTCGCCCTAGCCCCCTACTTATCCTCTCTCTCCTGCCCTCACGCCCCTAGGGTTTCCCTCTTCCTCTCTTGCCGCCGCCAGTGAGAAGGACCACCAGATCCATCGCAGCTGCTCCGCCCGAGCGCAATCGAGAGCGTCTCATCGCCGACATGCACTCCGGCCACCTCCGCCTCGCCAACGTCGTCCGTCTTCCTCCACGACGTCGACTACGTCCCCGTCGTCCTCTTCCTCGCCTGGGATCGTCAAGTCCGGCTACTTCCCCGTCGTCCTCTTCCTCCCCTGCTTCGCGGACAGTAGCCCCGCCAAGTTCAGAGCTCCGCTTCATCGCCGTCAGCCCGTCTCCGTCGACCCTGTCGTGTCCTAGGGTGAGCTGGGTAACGCACCTACCTCCCCCTTTTTCTTACCATGGCATTTAGGACACCGTAGGGCGCGTCCGGTCCGTGTCTTTTCCGTGCTCGGCGTGCTCCGGCGTGATCTGAAGATTTTGGGTTCAGTGATGTTCGCCGTGCGTGGGTGCCGTGTTCCCCGCTCTGGTTCACCCCTTCGTGCACCGTGGCGGCGCTCGCGCTGCTTCGTTCGCTCCCGCGCGCACCCAACTTGTCCCGAGGTCGCCGTAGCTGCTGCTGCCGGTCGCCGTAGCTGCTACTGCCGGTCGCCGCGGACGCCAGAGTCCCGAGTCGAGCCACTGCTCGAGCACACGTGCCCTGTTTTCTTTTCCTTCCTGCACGCGCTTTTCTCCCTTCCCGCACGACCGCCGGAGGCCCCGTGCCAGCTGGGTCACCGCCGTTGCCTCGCCGGCGCCGTCATCTACTCTGTTTGGCGACAGAGTTACTCGTCTGGGTTGATTACCTAAAAGGGGCCGAAGCTCTTCCCTATCAGTCGCGGCCGCCTAGCCCAGTGGCTGTTGGTGCAGAGCCACACCGGGGAGACCCGGGTTCGAATCCCACGCGCCCCCCCCCCCCTTTTATTATTTCCTCTGTGGGGATTTGTAACAGTAGACTCTATGACAGTAGGGTCCCACCAGTCAGCCTCTCAACCACCTCCTCCTTCTATTTTTTTTCCTTATCCCTGCGTTTTCCATTTCTGGATAGCCCTCTCTTTCCATTTCAGGCAAGTCCATTTCTGGACGTTTCCAAATATGGAAGATGCCAATTCTGTTACCTACCATTTTAGGCAGGTTTTGTTTTGTGCATTTGTGATGATTTTCCTACAGCAACCCTAACATATTATATATGTTTTTGGGGTAGAAAAATCCCACCAACTCAGTGGTGGCATTAGTTTCTGCATTTGAGCAAGTTCATGAACATGTCATTTTACATCATGCTGTTAATGGCAGTTTGCGCCATTCTTGTTTTGCTTGTCATTTGCAAACCGTGCATCCGATTCCAGTGATCTTTATATCGATTTCAACCGAAATCATCTCATCTTTCCAGTGGCATACTTGGTTTGCCAAGTTGATGCCTGGTTCATCATTTACCTTCCGGAGCGCACATACGCATTGCATATCACATCTCGCATATCATGCCTTGTTTTTGCATCAGGTTGATTGTGCATTGCACCGTGATTTATTGTGGTTCCTTTGTTTGTGTTGTTGCTTTGGGTAGAGCCGGGGGACGAGTACGTGAACGAGGAAACTGTTGAGAAAGCTTACGAGGATCAAGCTTTCGACAACTCTGAGAACATTGCAGGCAAGATGACCATACCCTCGAAATCACTTCTATCTTTGCTATGCTAGTTGCTCGCTCTTTTGCTATGCCTATGATGCGATGCCTACCACTTGCTATATCATGCCACCCATATTGCCATGTCAGCCCCTAACCATCCTTTTCCTAGCAAACCGTTGTCTGGCTATGTTACCGCTTTGCTCAGCTCCTCTTATAGCGTTGCTAGTTGCAGGTGAAGCTGAAGTTTGTTCCTTTTTGGAACATGTTTATTTGTTGGGGATATCACAATATATATATATATATATATATCTGCTTTGTTTAACACATCTATATACTTGGTAAAGGATGGAAGGCTCGGCCTTATGCCTGGTGTTTTGTTCCACTCTTGCCACCCTAGTTTCCGTCATACCGGTGTTATGTTCCTTGATTTCGCGTTCCTTACGGTTGGGTGATTTATGGGACCCCTTGACAGTTCGCTTTGAATAAGACTCGTCCAGCAAGGCCCAACATTGGTTTTACCATTTGCCACCTAAGCCTTTTCCCCGGTTTTCACGAGCCCGAGGGTCATCTTTATTTTAACCCCGGACCAGTGCTCCTTGAGTGCTGGCCCAAACTAGAGTGCTTTGCAGCGCCCCTCAAGGAAACTTGAGGTCTGGTTTTAGTTGTATGGACTGCTCATCCGGTGTGCCACGAGAACGAGATATGTGCAGCTCCTATCGGGATTTGTCGGCACATTCGGGCGGCTTTGCTGGTCTTGTTTTATTGCTGTCGAAATGTCTTGTAGTCCGGGATTCGAGATTGATCGGGTCTTCCCGTAGAAGGAATATCCTTCGTTGACCGTGAGAGCTTATAATGGGCTAAGTTGGGACACCCTGCAGGTAATATCTTTCAAAGCCGTGCCCGCGTTATGAGGCAGATGGGAATTTGTTAATGTCCGGTTGTAGAAAACCCGAAGTTGACCTCAAATAGAATACACATCAACCGCGTGTGTAACCGTGATGGTCTCTTCTCGGCGGAGTCCGGGAAGTGAACACGGTGTTGGAGTTATGTCGGACGTAAGTAGTTCAGGATCACTTCTTGATCGCTACTAGTTTGACGACCGTGCTTTGCTCCTCTTCTCGCTCTCTTTTGCGAAATAGCCACCATATATGCTAGTCGCTTTGCTGCAGCTCCACTTTACTACTCTATCCTTCCTATAAGCTTAAATAGTCTTGATCTCGCAGGTGTGAGATTGCTGAGTCCCCGTGACTCACAGATACTTCCAAAAGAGTTGCAGGTTCCGACGAGGCCAGTGCAGGTGACTCAACCGAGCTCAAGTGGGAGTTCGACGAGGAACGTGGTCGTTACTATGTGTCTTTTCCTGATGATCAGTAGTGGTGCCCAGTTGGGACGATTCGGGGATCTGTGTAGCATTTGGGGTATCTTCTTTTATTTTGGTTCCGTAGTCGGACCTTGAGTGTACTCGAATGATGGATGTTTATTTATGTACTTGTGTGAAGTGGCGATCAGTAAGCCAACTATGTATCTCTTTCCTTATTTATTACATGGGTTGTGTGAAGATTACCTCATTTGCGACATTGCTTTCAATGCGGTTATGCCTCTAAGTCGTGCCTCGACACGTGGGAGATATAGCCGCATCGGGGGCGTTACAGATATTAAGTTCCATCGAAGATGGGGCAAGCAGTGGAGACTTTGATTATCCCTGCAGTCGACATAGCTAAAACTCCAGGTGGTTAAACCGAATCACACAGAACAAGGGAGTACCTTGCTCTGATACCAATTGAAAGTGCTAGTTATCGACTAGAGGGGGGGGGGTGAATAGGCGATCTTTATGGAAGTCTTCAAAACATGAGAGTTTCAAAGACAAACACAAGAAATGAACCTATTGATATGCAGCAGAAGGTAGACTACACTAAGCAAGCCATAGTCAAGTATGCAATGAAGTGAAAGCACGAAGACTAATAGCAGCTAGGTAGTAAAGATTGGGATGGAAGATAGTATGAAGCCAAACAATGATAGTAGTCACACAGTGAAGTCAAACAGGTAGTGCAAGCAGGCAATGACTTCATGAAGACAAACTGTAAGTAATGAGAGGGAGAGGATAGAACCAGTCACTTGTTGAGGACACATGATTTGTTGGACCAGTTCCATTCTTTGTGACAACTGCTATGCGTCTGTTAGGGAGGCTGATATTCAACTCAGAAGACCGCGTCTTCACCTTATTCCCCTTGAGCTAAGGACACCCAGTCCTTGCCCAATCACTCTGGTAAGTCTTCAAGGTAGACTTCCAAACCTTCACAGACTTCGTTCACCAGCGATCCACAATGACTCTTGGATGCTCAGAACGCGACCCCTAACCGGCTGGAGGATTCACAGTCCTCAAGTGTAACAAGTATTCAGGTCACACGGATAGAAAGACTTCAGTGATGCCTAACACTCTTTGGCTCTGGCTGTTTGGGCTTTGTCCTTGCAAGGATTTCTCTCTCTCAAAAGCTTCGGAGGTGGGTTGCTCTCAAACGACAAAAGCCGTGCACTAACTCTGAGCAGCCACCAATTTATGGTGTAGGGGGTGGGCTATTTATAGACACTAGGCAACCCGACCTGATTTGTCCAAATTATCCTGGGTCACTAAGGAACTGATACGTGTTCCAACGGTCAGATTTCAAACACACGCCGCAACTTTACTTGGGCTACAAGTCAAGCTGACTCATCCAACTCTGGATAAGATTTGCTCTCATTGTCTTCGCTCGAAGACGTAGGATTTGGTTGAGCATCACTTCAGTCACTCCGACTTTGTTCACTGGGACCCCACTTAACAGTACGGTGGTTCCTATGACTCAACAAAGAAGAAAAGGAAACAACGAAACAACTAAGTCTTCGCGCTCCATAGTCTTCACGCAATGCCTTCTCTTGTCATAGTCTTCAATGTGAATATCTTCACATACTACCATTGTCTTCAATGTCTTCATATATTTTTAGGGGTCATCTCCGGTAGGTAAACCGAATCAATGGGGGACTACTACCTGTGTTATCCTACAATTCTCATAAACACATTAGTCACTCAACCAGGTTTGTCGTCAATACTCCAAAACCAACTAGGGGTGGCACTAGATGCACGTACAGACACGCGCCACCGGATCGACCACCTTGCTTGATCCGAGACGCTAGAAGAAGAAGATGCAATGTGCCCGCCTTGTTTTGGTCCCCGCATACACGACGAGCCCTTCCTCTGTCACAGCCCTAGAATTGTTTGACATTAGTTGCATTAAGGCATTCATGTCATCATGTTAATTTCCATGAAAATTGAAATGGGGAGGACCAAGCCCTAGCACTAAAACAATTCAAATAGGTTCAACTTCAAAATATTTTCAATGAACCCAAAATGCCTTTGGAGATGTTCATGATTAATGGATAAAGGTGAAAGCCTCTTCCAAAAATGATGAACATATCTTATAGGTCATTCCTGGATTTTTGAATTAAATCCTAAACCATTTGACTTTGGGCATTTAAACACTATAAATAATTTAAATGCTCAAATAATGTTGGAAGTATTTGTGGGCCATAGAAATAATTCAGGAAGTGCCCGTGAATATTTTCAGGATTTATAAAATTGATTTGGTTTTTAAACTGGATCAAAACAAACTGCAAAATAGAAAACAGAAATAATAAAGAGAGAGAGAAGAGGCCTGTGCCACTTACAGCCCACCTGTCTAGCCCACCCATCGCCCCCATTCGGTCCAGCCCACAGTCCGCCACTGTCTTCTCCACCGCGCCAGAGGACGCAAGGCAGTTCGACGCCCGCAAGACGCTGCCAACGCCACGCCACGCAGCAGCTGCTGCCTGCCCCCGACGCTCTGACGCCTCCCGAGCGCCACGCGACCCCTTGGCTCTCTCTCTCTCTCCCGACCCCTCCCCTTCCTCTCTCTCTCTCCTCACGCGACCGAGAGCCGCCCGTCGCCACCGCTCGCCGTAGTCACGGCCACAGCCTTCCTTGCCTCGCCAAGCGTGCCCAAGAGCTCCGCCTCGTCGCCCGGACCTCTCCGTGACCCACGCGACTCAAAACGCCTTGAAGCCGACCTCGCCCTCGTCTTCAACCTCGGGCACCCGAGCCGCCTCCGTCGATTCGCGCCGCCAGAACCTCCCGAGCTCACCGACTCCCTCCGACCCAGCTGTGAGCTCCGCGCCTTCTCCCTTCTCCGTTTGCCTTATTGCGCACTACAACGACCACACCGAAGCTCGGCCGCACCCGCCGCCGCCATCAAGACGTCGCCGTCGTGGCCACAACCACGATGGCTCGATTCCGAGCACGCCATCGTCTTCACCGTACTCGTGGAGTCCGTAGCACCCACCCTTCGGCCTCTTGTGCCCCCTAGCGCCAACTCCGACCTCGCCCGAGCTCCGGCAGCCGCCAAGGTCGCCGCTGCAACGCTTCCGCGACCCCAAGCCAATCACCACCACCACTCGATGCGGCTCACTTCCCGCGTCACGTAGGACCCCTCCGCCTCTCTTTTGGTCACCGGAGGAGGAAACCCGCTCCCCTCCGCCGTCTCTGGCTCCGCCGGCGACGAGCCGCGGGTCAACTCCGGCGAGTTGGCCCGGGATTGACCATGGGTTGACCTCCCCCGTGCGTCACTGACGTATGGGCCCCCCTGACAAGTTAGTTAGAATTAGCCTAACACTAATTAATCTAGGTTAGTTAGCTAATTAGTCACTGACTAGTGGGCCCCGGCCCCACAAACAGCCTAGTTAAAATTAACTTAAGGTTAAATAGCTGGGTTAAATAGCTGTGCCACTGACACGCGGGACCCACAGGTCAGGTTTGACCTGGGGCGCCCAGTTGACCCGCTGACGTCACACTGACGTCAGGCTGACGCAGTAATACCCTTTTATGGATTTAATTTAATTCAGTAAATTTCAGAAAATCCTCTAAACTTCTAAAAATCGTATAAATTCAACCGTAACTCGGATGGAAATAATTTATATATGAAAAATGATCAGAAAAATATGAAGAATCTGTTTATGCCATGATCATGCATGTTTGAACAAGTTAACATCACAGAATAGGATGAATCATGATTAGGGTAACTTATGAAATAGCATTTTGAGTTGGAATTCAACCTTGTTTGAATTCCACTCCAACTAACTTAGATTATTATTGCATTAGGTGAATTCAGTACCTTAACATGATCATGCATCATATATGTGCATTGCATTGATTGTGTTCTCTCTTGTTTGCCGGTAATTGTCCCCTCCCGGTAGACGATGTACCGACGATGATCATTCGATGACACCGATGAAGAACTATTATCTTCAGAAGTGCCAGGCAAGCAAAACCCCCTTGTTCATTCCGATATAATCCCACTCTCTCGCTCCTGCTCTATTTTATTGCATTAGGACAACAACGACTCATGTGTTACTTGCTGCGTAGCTGAACCCCTTGATCCTTTGCATGACTGTCATTCCACAAGAATTAGATGAAACCCACTAGCATGAGTAGGAATTGTTTGAGCCATGATGTGCCTACTCATTTATGCTTGTTTGTCATGCCTGCTACTGCTTAGAGTTGAGTCGGGTCTGATTCATCGGGAATGAATTGGAATTGTTATGAACATGTCCTATTGTGTGTGAGCTAAGTGTGTGAACACGATTTGGTAAAGGTAGCGGTGAGAGGCCGTGTAGGAGTACATGGTGGGTTGTCTCATTGCAGCCGTCCTCGTGAACTGAGTTACGTGTTTGTGATCCATGAAACAGTTACTACCATGCATTGGGATCCTTAATTGACCCTCTCGGCTTCTTAACCACCCTTGTCCTCAGTCCGGGAGTTGCAAGTAGTTTCTGGTGGTTGTAGCATGCTGGGGGCCGCACGCAACGCTGACCTTAGGGGTGGGTTGTGTTGCGGTAGGCACCGTGGCCCTGTACCGAGTGCCGTTTGGTATCTCGGGAACCCTGCACACATCGCTCGGGGCTGTATGGGAAACCCGGCGGACTCCTGCGGATGGAACCCGAATAGGCGATAAACCTGGACTAGGGACTTGAGTGTTTAGGTAGGCTGAGGCCGACACCCACGCTGGGCTTCCGCTTGAAGGTTGCCGAGTACATGTCGTAAAACGATTTATAAGTGGTGAGAGCGTGTGAAGAAGTACACCCTGCAGGGTTTAATATGATCTATTCGAATAGCCGTGTCCGCGAAAAAGGACTTCTGTTGCCTATATCAGATCATAGACAAGTGAAAGTGGATACTCTAAAATGCGCAAGATAAGCGTGAGTGCTATGGATGGCGTTCTCGTAGGGAGACGGAGCGGGTCCATAGTGGTGTATTGCCATGGTGAATATGTGGACTCGTGTGCGCCACCTCAAAAGAGTTACTTGCGATCGTAGTTCGGGATAGCCACCGAGTCAAAGCTGGCTTGCTGCAACAAACTCCACCACCCCTTTTGATAATGATGCATATGTAGTTAGATCTGATGTAAGTCTTGCTGAGTACAATTGTACTCACGCTTGCTTATTTTATGTTTTGCGAGAGACGTCGGTCTCGCTAGTAGTTCCACGTGGACTTGACGCTTAGCTTGTTACCTCAGCTACGATCTTGTGCCTCGGCAGATCTGGTAGATAGTCGGGCTCCTCAGCCTTTTTCATTTATAGTTGTCGTACTCGAGACATGATTAGCTTCCGCTTGTGCTTTGACTTGTATGTTTCGAGTGTTGGGTCATGAGACCCTGTTTGTAATATCTCGCTCTTCGAGCCTAATGAATAATATATTGAGTCGAGAGTTATGTTGTGATGCCATGTTGTATCTACGCATATTGAGCATAATGTGTGTATGTTTGAAATGCTTGGTATGTGTGGGATCCGACAAACTAGTTGTTTATCCTTGGCAGCCTCTCATATGGGGAAATGTAGTCTCGTGATTCGGCGATAGTAGTCCGCTACAGCCCGGTTCACGGAGTCCTGCTAGCCCAAAGACTACTGCTTGGACACTTGATCTGCCGGCATGTGTTTCACTTCGTTCCTATATGTCTGTCCCTTCGGGAAATGTCACGCGGTGTTATTCGAGTCCTGCCTAGCTGCTACAGCCCGGGATACCGGAGTCCTCATAGCCAGTGCTACAGCCCTAATATATACGTTGATGACCGACATGCTCGATGTGATTCATGTATGCCTGTCCCCATAGGTTAGCGCCGCTTTGGGTTCACGACTAGCCATGTCGGCCCGGTTCTTTGTCATATGGATGCTAGCAACACTATCATATACGTGAGCCAAAAGACGCAAACGGTCCGGGCCATGGTAAGGCGACACCGTGGGAATACCGTGCGTGAGGCCGCAAAGTGATATGATGTGTTACATGCTGGATCGGTGTGACTTAGGATCGGGTCCCGACAGCGTTGGTATCGAGCCCGATCGCTCAGAGGATTACCAAGCCAAACTGGTCGGTTGTGTCTAGAAATGCTTTAGTTATGTAAGGAATTGATTGTGGGAGGGAACGTAAGGCTCTTTTTACTCCTTATACCTCATGGCCTTCGATCCGAGTCATCCTCTTCTCTTCTACGGGTTTAGGAACTAGGCTTCTCATCTATCTATTAGGATGACGTGTTACTAATCCATAGACTTATAAGATTGTTGGTTTTAATCCCAGCCAGTTCCTACTACTCCTGTATGATAACCGTTGATCTCAGAATCTTGTTATGATGTTGTTGAGTGGTTATGCCACCCTTTCTGCAGGATGTCTCAAATCTTTTTGAGCATTTACAGCCGTTATGCTGTCCGAGTCATCCCAGGTCTCTAAATAGTCTGATGCATTCGCAAATCCTTTCTTCTGTTCCCGATGTCCTTTTGGGCCAGATTAAGCACACTAACCAGTCAGTCGAGGTACTCCATTGCCTCGACATATATGTTGGAACTATTATTATGACCCTAGATGCTTAGGAGGTCACCTAGCAATTTAGCAATGTTTTTGTATCCCTAGTGTGATGACTCTGGCCATCATTTTCGAAAGCATCCCGTGATGCCATTTAGTAGTAGGTATTCTACTCCTGGGTTGCTGAACCCGAGATTCATCCTACTTCATGTTGTTAGTATTTACTAGTGCCTTTAGGATATTAGTAACCCTTGCGATAGTCCTCAAGTCCGTGGTATTCTCCTTCTTCCAAATACCATGAACTAATTATGGCGGAAGTTCTTTTGAACCAAAAGATCACAATAAGAGTGCTCTTGAGGAGTTCTCCATTCATAATTGTGAATCTGCCAATTCTACCTTTCTGCATGGATTATCCGGAAGAAATGTTGAGCTTGCTCGACATACTAATCTGTGCATCCACAACTCAGAAAATTATATGTTCCTTTGAGTTGTTCTCTTAGATGCCTTCTGACCTTCATCTATCAATTGATAGCCAAGGGTATGTGTGCATTTGTGTTCATCAATGCATTTTATCCTTGTGGTCCGTCAAGCCATTCTATTCCGGAATGACTAGGAGAAACAAACTCCAGTACCTCATCCATTTCTAGGATTGGGTCAAAGTAGTTGTATCCCGCAGATCAAAACGCCAATTCAGCTTTTGTTCTGTTCTACCTTGGAGTGTTACCATCTTTATGTCAAGAGTGTCATGAGGATTGCACTAATTCTCATGAATTTTTGACGTAGTGATACTTCTCACCATCATCATTCATTCCTCGGTCCCGTGTTATTGTAATCGGAATGCCGACAAGTGAGTTGTGGTGTGTGAAATCGATACTCCCAGCAACCTTGTTGCTTGATAGTGAATGGACAATATTCTCATTCTTAGCGTGTTGGTTATTAAACCATCATCCTAAGATTGATCGTGCTACCTAGTCCTTAGTTCTCGTGCACACTTGATTGATGAGTTAGGATTGTGTCAAGTCCTCACTCATTTGATCATATCGCTTGCCCTCGAAAAGCAAGATTGTTCTCGAACTTAGTAACATACCGTGGTTCGTGACTTTCCAAATATCTTCTTGGAAGTGTTACCGGTTGTTCCACGATTGTTATGTTGAGCCCGTGATCAAGTCGGTTTCTTGTGAACCACCCTTTCTCCAAGAATCTGTGTTGGATACCCCTGAGCTAGTCGGTTAAGCTAGACAACAACTTGGAGAGTTGGAAGATAAAGCTTGTCCAACTTAGTTCGTTCCAAAGGGATATTCTTGTGTAGTGTGTGTTGAAGAAGGATGATATCTTCATCGAGTGGTTCCTGTGATCAGTTGCTGGACCTATTGCCTTATCAACTCTTTGATTTGAGTATGGGCCATTGTCGAGTCAAATCAGAACCAACGATATTCGTAATGTTGTCTTACTCGTGGTTGATCCTTCGAGCATACACCATTACATCTTTTGGTCTGACCAATACTATCACGTGTTCACATGATGGTGGAAGTCCAAAGGATATGGAAATTCCAATGAGTTGTGTTGAGCCCATCAAGAGCATTTTGTCTCCCCCATGAGTCATGTTGAGCATCAACGTAGTATAGGAAACTTGTGTAAGCATTTCTTCATGTCTCGTTCATGAAGCATATGTTTGGATGAAAGTAGTGACTTCCTCTAGTTCATGTGCATCTGATGTAAGTTGCCGCCATGAACTTGAGAAAGGTTTGTTTTGCCTCTGTGGAATCATCCCAAGTCCGTCATGCATGTGCGAAGTATTCTATGGTTTGATAGACTGATCATCTTCATTCAGTATGTATCCCTAGCACACCAAGCCACTAACCGATTTGTACAAGGAGAAGAAGTTCTTTCATAAGAGCTAATCATGACTTATGTTAAGACTTCGATATCCTCGATTATGGTTCCCCACCCGAACTCGGTAGTGTTTTATTATAAGACTACCATGTGGCCATGTTTGTCTGGGACAACATGTTCACATGTTTGTAGCAAAACCAGCTCATGTTTTGGAGCTTGCTATCGTAGTTCATATTCCGAGAATCTCGCAACGCCATCTCGTCGAATTGTGTTGCAACCCTTCCTTTTCAGACATGATGAGTCTGAAATATCCTAACACCAACCAGATCTGAATCTCAGGCAGATATGATGGTTGGAACATTCCAACAGTTGCATTTCGTTCCCAGCTTGCACTGTCTTTGTGCCATTTCACTATGGGCTGCCTTCTTAGTAATTTCTGTTCAAGATCACCCCCAAAAAGTGGACTTACTATGGGTCCCCTCCACCTTCGATGATAAGCAAAATCATCCATTGCGTTGTCTTCAACAAGGTAGTCCACATCATCCATTCTAGTCCGGGTGTACCATTCCTTTGCATTCCACCAAATGATCGCTTGTGATTGCCTTAGGCTGGTATAAAGAGTTCCAATGATCTATGGATCAAAAGTAATTCTTTTTGCCACTTAAGGGAATAGTTCCTTGCGCCACCTTTCTCGAGGTGTCCCGTTACGGAATCATGGTAAATATTTCCTCACCACCGTGACACCATCCACCATCTCCCTAGGCGTGGAATTGTTGCCACTAATCAAACCTCGTTGTTGTTCTTCCATCCCTCTCGATGCATTTTGTGTCTCAACTCGAGATGTGTCACCGTCTCAGTCCGTGAGTTGATCATGTTTACCTGATCTTCATGAAGGTCGAATCATGTAGGGCTTTCCCTTCTTTCTGTTGTCGTGTCGGGTGAAGATCTCGAAGACGTCAAGACTAAGATGATGGAGTAAATCAACATTTTCGAGAGGGGCAAATGGATCATGAAGATTGTGATAGTTTGTGACTCCCTTCTCCTCTTACTCACGCCTTGAATCTCGGCGAGATTCTTGTTTAGTGGGGGTGAGTTGTCACAGCCCTAGAATTGTTTGACATTAGTTGCATTAAGGCATTCATGTCATCATGTTAATTTCCATGAAAATTGAAATGGGGAGGACCAAGCCCTAGCACTAAAACAATTCAAATAGGTTCAACTTCAAAATATTTTCAATGAACCCAAAATGCCTTTGGAGATGTTCATGATTAATGGATAAAGGTGAAAGCCTCTTCCAAAAATGATGAACATATCTTATAGGTCATTCCTGGATTTTTGAATTAAATCCTAAACCATTTGACTTTGGGCATTTAAACACTATAAATAATTTAAATGCTCAAATAATGTTGGAAGTATTTGTGGGCCATAGAAATAATTCAGGAAGTGCCCGTGAATATTTTCAGGATTTATAAAATTGATTTGGTTTTTAAAACTGGATCAAAAACAAACTGCAAAATAGAAAACAGAAATAATAAAGAGAGAGAGAAGAGGCCCAGGCCACTTACCTGGCCCACCTGTCTAGCCCACCCATCGGCCCAGTTACCTGGTCCAGCCCACCAGTGCCGCCACCGTCTTCTCCACCAAGCCAGAGGACGCAGGCAGTTCGACGCACAGACGCCACCTGCGCCACGCACGCAGCAGCTGCCTGCCTGCCCCCCCGACGCTCTGGACGCCTCCCCGAGCGCCACGCGACCCCTTGGCTCTCTCTCACTCTCTCCCGACCCCTCCCCCTTCCTCTGCTCTCTCTCCCTCACGCGACCGAGAGCCGCCGTCGCCACCGCTCGCCGTAGTCACGGCCACAGGCCTTCCCTTGCCTCGCCGGCGTGCCCAAGAGCTCCGCCTCGTCGCCCCGGACCTCTCCGCTGACCCACGCGACTCCAAACGCCTTCGAGCGCCGACCTCGCCCTCGTCTTCAACCTCGGGCACCCGAGCCGCCTCCGGTCGATTCGGCGCCGCCAGGACCTCCCCGAGCTCACCGACTCCCTCTCCGACCCAGCCAGTGAGCTCCCGCCTTTCTCCCTTCTCCGCTTGCCTTATTGCGCACCACAACGACCACACCGAGCTCGGCCGCACCCGCCGCCGCCACTGCACGTCGCCGTCGTGGCCACAACCACGATGGCTCGATTCCGAGCACGCCATCGTCTTCACCGTACTCGTAGGAGTCCGTAGCACCCACCCTTTCGCCTCTTTGTGCCCCTAGCGCCAACTCCGACCTCGCCCGAGCTCCGGCAGCCGCCAAGGTCGTCGCCGGCAACGTTTCCGGCGACCCCGAAGCCAATCACCACCACCACTCGATGCGGCTCACTTCCCGCGTCACGTAGGACCCCTCCGCCTCTCTTTTGGTCACCGGAGGAGGAAACCCGCTCCCCTCCGCCGTCTCTGGCTCCGCCGGCGACGAGCCGCGGGTCAACTCCGGCGAGTTGGCCCGGGATTGACCATGGGTTGACCTCCCCCGTGCGTCACTGACGTATGGGCCCCCCTGACAAGTTAGTTAGAATTAGCCTAACACTAATTAATCTAGGTTAGTTAGCTAATTAGTCACTGACTAGTGGGCCCCGGCCCCACAAACAGCCTAGTTAAAATTAACTTAAGGTTAAATAGCTGGGTTAAATAGCTGTGCCACTGACACGCGGGACCCACAGGTCAGGTTTGACCTGGGGCGCCCAGTTGACCCGCTGACGTCACACTGACGTCAGGCTGACGCAGTAATACCCTTTTATGGATTTAATTTAATTCAGTAAATTTCGAAAAATCTCTAAACTTCTAAAATCATATAAATTCAACCGTAACTCGGATGGAAATAATTTATATATGAAAATGATCAGAAAAATATGAAGAATCTGTTTATGCCATGATCATGCATGTTTGAACAAGTTAACATCACAGAATAGGATGAATCATGATTAGGTAACTTATGAAATAGCATTTTGAGTTGAATTCAACCTTGTTTGAATTCCACTCCAACTAACTTAGATTATTATTGCATTAGGTGAATTCAGTACCTTAACATGATCATGCATCATATATGTGCATTGCATTGATTGTGTTCTCTCTTGTTTGCGGTAATTGTCCCTCCCGTGAGCGATGTACCGACGATGATCATTCGATGACACCGATGAAGAACTATTATCTTCAGAAGTGCCAGGCAAGCAAAACCCCCTTGTTCATTCCGATATAATCCCACTCTCTCGCTCCTGCTCTATTTTATTGCATTAGGACAACAACGACTCATGTGTTACTTGCTGCGGTAGCTGAACCCCTTGATCCTTTGCATGACCTGTCATTCCACAGTAATTAGATGAAACCCACTAGCATGAGTAGGAATTGTTTGAGCCATGATGTGCCTACTCATTTATGCTTGTTTGTCATGCCTGCTACTGCTTAGAGTTGAGTCGGGTCTGATTCATCGGGAATGAATTGGAATTGTTATGAACATGTCCTATTGTGTGTGAGCTAAGTGTGTGAACACGATTTGGTAAAGGTAGCGGTGAGAGGCCGTGTAGGAGTACATGGTGGGTTGTCTCATTGCAGCCGTCCTCAGGAACTGAGTTCTGTGTTTGTGATCCATGAAACAGTTACTACCATGCATTGGGATCCTTAATTGACCCTCTCGGCTTCTTAACCACCCTTGTCCTCATCCGGAGTTGCAAGTAGTTTCGTGGTTTTGTAGCATGTTTGGGGCCGCACGCAACGCTGACCTTAGGGGTGGGTTGTGTTGCGGTAGGCACCGTGGCCCGTGTACCGAGTGCCGTTTGGTATCTCGGGAACCCTGCACACATCGTTCGGGCTGTATGGGAAACCCGGCGGACTCCTGCGGATGGAACCGAATAGGCGATAAACCTGGACTAGGGACTTGAGTGTTTAGGTAGGCTGAGGCCGACACCCACGTTGGGCTTCCGCTTGAAGGTTGCCGAGTACATGTCGTGTAAACGATTTATAAGTGGTGAGCGTGTGTGAAGAAGTACACCCTGCAGGGTTTAATATGATCTATTCGAATAGCCGTGTCCATGAAAAGGACTTCGGGTTGCCTATATCGGATCATAGACAAGTGAAAGTGGATACTCTAAAATGCGCAAGATAAGCGTGAGTGCTATGGATGGTGTTCTCGTGAGGGAGACGGAGCGGGTCCATAGTGGTGTATTGCCATGGTGAATATGTGGACTCGTAGCGCCACCTCAAAAGAGTTACTTGCAGTCGTAGTTCAGGATAGCCACCGAGTCAAAGCTGGCTTGCTGCAGTCAAACTCCACCACCCCTTTTGATAATGATGCATATGTAGTTAGATCGATGTAAGTCTTGCTGAGTACAATTGTACTCACGTTTGCCTATTTTATGTTTTGCAGAGAGACGTCAGTCTCGCTAGTAGTTCCACGTGGACTTCGACGTTTAGCTTGTTACCTCAGCTACGATCTTGTGCCTCGGCAGGATCTGGTAGATAGTCAGGCTCCTCAGCCTTTTTCATTTATAGTTGTCTGTACTCAGACATGTTTAGCTTCCGCTTGTGCTTTGACTTGTATGCTCGAGTGTTGGGTCATGAGACCCTGTTTGTAATATCTCGCTCTTCGGAGCCTAATGAATAATATTTTGAGTCGTAGAGTTATGTTGTGATGCCATGTTGTATCTACGCATATTGAGCATAATGTGTGTATGTTTGAAATGCTTGGTATGTGTGGGATCCGACAAACTAGTTGTTTATCCTTGGCAGCCTCTCATATGGGGAAATGTAGTCTCGTGATTCGAGCGATAGTAGTCCGCTTCAGCCCGGTTCACGAGTCCTGCTAGCCCAAAGACTACTGCTTGGACACTTGATGGCGGCATGTGTTTCACTTCGTTCCTATGTCCGTCCCTTCGGGAAATGTCACGCGGTGTTATTCGAGTCCTGCCTAGCCTGCTACAGCCGGGATACCGAGTCCTGTTAGCCCAAAGGCTACAGCCCGAATATATACGTTGATGACCGACATGCTCGATGTGATTCATGTATGCCTGTCCCCATAGGTTAGCGCCGCTTTGGGTTCACGACTAGCCATGTCGGCCCGGGTTCTTTGTCATATGGATGCTAGCAACACTATCATATACGTGAGCCAAAAGACGCAAACGGTCCCGGGCCATGGTAAGGCGACACCCGTGGGAATACCGTGCGTGAGGCCGCAAAGTGATATGATGTGTTACATGCTGGATCGGTGTGACTTAGGATCGGGTCTGACAGCGTTGGTATCGAGCCTGACGCTCAGAGGATTACCAAGCCAAACTGGTCGAAGTTGTGTCTAGAAATGCTTTAGTTATGTAAGGGAATTGATTGTGGAAGGGAACGTAAGGCTCTTTTTACTCCTTATACCTCATGGCCTTCTGATCTGAGTCATCCTCTTCTCTTCTACGGGGTTTAGGAACTAGGCTTCTCATCTATCTATTAGGATGACGTGTTACTAATCCATAGACTTATAAGATTGTTGGTTTTAATCCCCAGTTCAGTTCCTACTACTCCTGTATGATAACCGTTGATCTCAGAATCTTGTTATGATGTTGTTGAGTGGTTATGCCACCCTTTCTGCAGGATGTCTCAAATCTTTTTGAGCATTTACAGCCGTTATGCTGTCCGAGTCATCCCAGGTCTCTAAATAGTCTGATGCATTCGCAAATCCTTTCTTCTGTTCCCGATGTCCTTTTGGGCCAGATTAAGCACACTAACCAGTCAGTCGAGGTACTCCATTGCCTCGACATATATGTTGGAACTATTATTATGACCCTAGATGCTTAGGAGGTCACCTAGCAATTTAGCAATGTTTTGTATCCCTAGTGTGATGACTCGGCCATCATTTTCAAAGCATCCCGTGATGCCATTTAGTAGTAGGTATTCTACTCTGGGTTCTTGAACCGAGATTCATCCTACTTCATGTTGTTAGTATTTACTAGTGCCTTTAGGATATTAGTAACCCTTGCGATAGTCCTCAAGTCCGTGGTATTCTCCTTCTTCCAAATACCATGAACTAATTATGGCGGAAGTTCTTTTGAACCAAAAGATCACAATAAGAGTGCTCTTGAGGAGTTCTCCATTCATAATTGTGAATCTGCCAATTCTACCTTTCTGCATGGATTATCCGGAAGAAATGTTGAGCTTGCTCGACATACTAATCTGTGCATCCACAACTCAGAAAATTATATGTTCCTTTGAGTTGTTCTCTTAGATGCCTTCGACCTTCATCTATCAATTGATAGCCAAGGGTATGTGTGCATTTGTGTTCATCAATGCATTTTATCCTTGTGGTCCGTCAAGCCATTCTATTCGGAATGACTAGGAGAAACAAACTCCAGTACCTCATCCATTTCTAGGATTGGGTCAAAGTAGTTGTATCCCGCAGATCAAAACGCCAATTCAGCTTTTGTTCTGTTCTACCTTGGAGTGTTACCATCTTTATGTCAAGAGTGTCATGAGGATTGCACTAATTCTCATGAATTTTGACGAGTGATACTTCTCACCATCATCATTCATTCCTCGGTCCCGTGTTATTGTAATCGGAATGCCGACAAGTGAGTTGTGGTGTGTGAAATCGATACTCCCAGCAACCTTGTTGCTTGATAGTGAATGGACAATATTCTCATTCTTAGCGTGTTGGTTATTAAACCATCATCCTAAGATTGATCGTGCTACCTAGTCCTTAGTTCTGGTGCACACTTCGATTGATGAGTTAGGATTGTGTCAAGTCCTCACTCATTTGATCATATCGTCTTGCCCTGAAAAGCAAGATTGTTCTCGAACTTAGTAACATACCAGTGGTTCGTGACTTTCCAAATATCTTCTTGGAAGTGTTACCGGTTGTTCCACGATCGTTATGTTGAGCCCGTGATCAAGTCGGTTTCTTGTGAACCACCCTTTCTCCAAGAATCTGTGTTGGATACCCCTGAGCTAGTCGGTTAAGCTAGACAACAACTTGGAGAGTTGGAAGATAAAGCTTGTCCAACTTAGTTCGTTCCAAAGGGATATTCTTGTGTAGTGTGTGTTGAAGAAGGATGATATCTTCATCGAGTGGTTCCTCGTGATCGCTTCTTGGACCTATTGCCTTATCAACTCTTTGATTTGAGTATGGGCCATTGTCGAGTCAAATCAGAACCAACGATATTCGTAATGTTGTCTTACTCGTGGTTGATCCTTCGAGCATACACCATTACATCTTTTGGTCTGACCAATACTATCACGTGTTCACATGATGGTGGAAGTCCAGTGATATGGAAATTCCAATGAGTTGCTGTTGAGCCCATCAGTAGCATTTTTGTCTCCCCCATGAGTCATGTTGAGCATCAACGTAGTATAGGAAACTTGTGTAAGCATTTCTTCATGTCTCGTTCATGAAGCATATGTTTGGATGAAAGTAGTGACTTCCTCTAGTTCATGTGCATCTGATGTAAGTTGCCGCCATGAACTTGAGAAAGGTTTGTTTTGCCTCCTGTGGAATCATCCCAAGTCCGTCATGCATGTGCGAAGTATTCTATGGTTTGATAGACTGATCATCTTCATTCTGTATGTATCCCTAGCACACCAAGCCACTAACCGATTTGTACAAGGAGAAGAAGTTCTTTCATAAGAGCTAATCATGACTTATGTTAAGACTTCGATATCCTCGATTATGGTTCCCCACCCGAACTCGGTAGTGTTTTATTATAAGACTACCATGTGGCCATGTTTGTCTGGGACAACATGTTCACATGTTTGTAGCAAAACCAGCTCATGTTTTGGAGCTTGCTATCGTAGTTCATATTCCGAGAATCTCGCAACGCCATCTCGTCGAATTGTGTTGCAACCCTTCCTTTTCAGACATGATGAGTCTGAAATATCCTAACACCAACCAGATCTGAATCTCAGGCAGATATGATGGTTGGAACATTCAACCGGTTGCATTTCGTTCCCAGCTTGCACCGTCTTTGTGCCATTTCACTATGGGCTGCCTTCTTAGTAATTTCTGTTCAAGATCACCCCCAAAAGTGGACTTACTATGGGTCCCTCCACCTTCGATGATAAGCAAAATCATCCATTGCGTTGTCTTCAACAAGGTAGTCCACATCATCCATTCTAGTCCGGGTGTACCATTCCTTTGCATTCCACCAAATGATCGCTTGTGATTGCCTTAGGCTGGTATAAAGAGTTCCAATGATCTATGGATCAAAAGTAATTCTTTTGCCACTTAAGGAATAGTTCCTTCGCCACCTTTCTCGAGGTGTCCCGTTACGGAATCATGGTAAATATTTCCTCACCACCGTGACACCATCCACCATCTCCCTAGGCGTGGAATTGTTGCCACTAATCAAACCTCGTTGTTGTTCTTCCATCCCTCTCGATGCATTTTGTGTCTCAACTCGAGATGTGTCACCGTCTCAGTCCGTGAGTTGATCATGTTTACCTGATCTTCATGAAGGTCGAATCATGTAGGGCTTTCCCTTCTTTCTGTTGTCGTGTCGGGTGAAGATCTCGAAGACGTCAAGACTAAGATGATGGAGTAAATCAACATTTTCGAGAGGGGCAAATGGATCATGAAGATTGTGATAGTTTGTGACTCCCCTTCTCCCTCTTACCTCACGTCTTGAATCTCGGGGCGAGATTCTTGTTTAGTGGGGGTGAGTTGTCACAGCCCTAGAATTGTTTGACATTAGTTGCATTAAGGCATTCATGTCATCATGTTAATTTCCATGAAAATTGAAATGGGGAGGACCAAGCCCTAGCACTAAAACAATTCAAATAGGTTCAACTTCAAAATATTTTCAATGAACCCAAAATGCCTTTGGAGATGTTCATGATTAATGGATAAAGGTGAAAGCCTCTTCCAAAAATGATGAACATATCTTATAGGTCATTCCTGGATTTTTGAATTAAATCCTAAACCATTTGACTTTGGGCATTTAAACACTATAAATAATTTAAATGCTCAAATAATGTTGGAAATATTGTGGGCCATAGAAATAATTCAGGAAGTGCCCGTGAATATTTTCAGGATTTATAAAATTGATTTGGTTTTAAACTGGATCAAAACAAAGCGCAAAATAGAAAACAGAAATAATAAAGAGAGAGAGAGAGGCCTGTGCCACTTACACTTCAAAATTTTTAATAACCCAAAACCTTTGGAATGCATTTAAATAAATAAATCTTCAAAAATGTGAAATATTTTGGCATTTGTTTTAATTAAATCCTAAATTTATTTGGGATTTAAAATTTTTTTTAAATGTCAAAAAGGGAAATAGGGGAAAAAAAAGGAAGGCCCGAAATTTTATTTTAAAATTTTTGGTTTTAAAATCCGCCAAAATCAGAAAAAAAGGGGAAAGGGCCCCCACTTCGCCCCGGGCCCCCAGTTGGCCCCGGCCCGCCAAGTCCCCAACTCCCGGGGCCCCGGGGGCCCCCCCCCCCCCCTTTTTCCCCTCCCCTCCCCTTCCCGCCCCCACCCGGGGCCCCCCCCCCCGCCCCTCCCCCCTCCCCCCTCCCCCCGGCCCCCTTCCTTCCAAACCCCCCGCCCCGCCCAGGCCGCCCCGGGCCCCCTGCCCGGGGCCCCGGTTGCCCGCCCCGGCCCCCCCCGACCCCCCAACCCCCTTTCCCCCCCGGTTTTCCCCCCCCGACCCCTGTGGGTCCCCCCCCCCCCCGGTCCTCTTCACCCGGTTTCCCGCCCCCCCCCTTTCCCGGCCTTTGGGCCACACCCCCCCCCCACCCCCCTTTCCCGGGCGCCCCACCGGTCCCCTGCAATCCCCCTGGAAACCCCCCCAAACCGGCCCTTCCCCCCAAACCCCCCCCCGGGGCCCCCTCGGGGCCCTTCGCCCCCTTTTCCCCCAAAATTTTCCGCCCCTTTGGCCCCAGGGCCCGCCCTTGCGGGGAAAGGGCCCCCCCCTTCAGGGTTGGGGGCAATATGGGGGCCCAAAACCTTTAAATTTTGGTAAAGATTTCCCCAAAAAATTTAAAAAATTTAGGTTAGGGGTAAATTTGGACCCACCCCGAGTGAAAAACCCTTGGAATATTTTTTTCCTTAAACCAAAATTTAAATTTAACCGGGGAAAGAAATTTTAAATTTTCAAATAAATTTTTAATTTGGATTTTAAAGAAATCAAAAAATTAAAAATCTATTTAATTTAAAATTTAAAAATTTAAAAATTTTGATTTAAATAAAGATTTTTTGATTAATTTTTGAACCCAAAACACATTTAATTTGGGTTTGTTGGGTCTTTTTGGATTTTTAAACTGTTTGTTCCCTTTTTTTTAAAAGTTTTTTTGCAAACAAATTTTCAGATTTTCCCTTTTTTCGGAATTTTCCCCAAAAACCTATTTTACCCTTTTCTTTCCCTTATTTTGCAAAACCCCCCAAATTTTTAAACCCCCTGCTAAATTTTTTGCAAGCTTTTTTGGGTTTTGAAACCCCACTGGATTTTCCTGATTTAAAATTTGTTTTGAATTTTTGGGTTTGGCATTTAAAATTTGGAAAATTAACGTTTTTGGGGGTTTTACCGGGTTTAAGGTTTGGGGAAATTTAAAGGTTTTTAGAAAGGGTTCGGTTTAACCATTTTTCATTGGGGTTTTTTTGGGTTTGGGCCCCCCTTTTGGGGGGGTTTAAGCCAGCCACACTCGATGAGTTGCTAATCATAGAGGACAAGTACGCTACCGCCGACTCCTCCATGAAGTCGGAGCTTCGTGTGGACGCCACTAGGAAGGTGCTCCCTCCGGCTCCCAGAACGTCGGCTGGCGACTCTAGTCGGCGCCAGCAACAGAGCGAGAACAAGCGCAAAGCCCCAATGCTGGCTTCCACTAGCTGGCAGGTGGCAACAGTTGAAGACCAGCAGCCAGAGGGGCAACCCTTACCCAAGCTTTCGAAGGGTGGCAAGTCGGCTTGGCTGCCCGCCTTTTCCTATGAGCAAACCCTCGATGCCCCCTGCAAGTACCGCAGCGTCGCGAAGTCATCCAATCACACCACCCGGAAGTGTCACTGGCTCACCCCAATCTCCAAGGGCGAAGGAATGCTGCCTCCTCTGCTTGCTGGCCAGCTGCCACTGCCTCCTCAGCAGCCGACGGTACGGTCAGCAGTCGGCGTCATTCAAGATGAATTTCTTGAAGAGCACGGAGCCTACATTGTCTTCACCAGCCAGGCTGACGATATGCGCAGTCGGCGTCAGCAACACCAAGAGGTCAACGCTGTCGCCTCTGAAGTCCTAGAATACATGCACTGGTCCGAGAAGCCCATGAGCTAGATCCGAGCTGACCACCCAGAAGTGATGCCTTCCCTGGTATTGGATTGGATGCTACCTTTGCAAACAGAGAGGCGAGCTGCTCGTTTCTCCCGAGTCCTGATAGATGGCGGCAGCAGCATCAACATCCTTTACCGTGATACCATGGAGAAGTTGAGCATCAAAGCGAAGCAGCTCCAGCCCAGTCGGGTTGTCTTCCATAGCATTGTACCCGGCCTTTCTTGCTCACCAATCGGTAAGATCAAGATAGATGTCTTCTTCGGAGACAAGAATCATTTTTGTCGTGAAGCAATTTGGTTTGAGGTGCTGGACCTGGAAAGCCCTTATCATGCACTGCTTGGCCGACCTGCTCTGGCCAAGTTCATGGCAGTACCACACTATGCATACCTTAAGATGAAGACGCCAGGAACCAAGGGCATTATCACTATAGCTAGAGACTACAAGAAGTCGGCCGATTGTGCCGCAGCCAGCAGCCGGTTGGCCGAGTCCATGGTAATCGCTGCTGAAAAGAAGCTCCTGGACCGGGTGGTAGCCATGGCCAGCAAGCAGCTGGACCTGTCACCAGAACCCAAAGAGTCAGAGACCTAGGGCTCCTTCCAGCCGGCCCAAGAAACAAAGAAGATTCCCTTGGACCCTGAGCACCCGGAGAGTCATGATGTCATAGGTGCTAACCTAGATAGAAAATAGGAAAGCGAGCTCATCGATTTCCTCCGTGAGAATCGGGATATCTTTGCGTAGTCTCCCAAAGACATGTCGGGTGCCCCGACGGATTTGGCCGAGCACAAGCTACATGTTAGAGCATATGCTAAACCAGTTAGATAACCCCTCCGCTGATTGTCGGAAGAAAAAAGAAGAATTGTTGGTGAAGAGATAGCCCGACTCCTAGCAGCCGGCTTCATCATGGAAGTGTTTTTTCCAGGATGGCTAGCCAACCCAGTCTCAACAAAGCCTGCCCCAAGGACCCATTTGCTTTGCCTCAGATTGACCAAGTGATTGACTCCACAGCCGGATGCGAGCTGTTGAGTTTCTTGGATACCTACTAAGGATATCACCAGATCAAGCTGAACCCGGCCGACTACCTGAAGACTGCCTTCATCACACCATTCGGAGCTTTCTGCTACCTGACCATGACTTTCGGCTTGAGAAATGTCGGTGCCACTTTTCAGCGTTGCATGCAGAAGTGCCTCCTCAAGCAGCTCGGCAGAAATGCCCACGTCTATGTAGATGATATTGTGGTGAATACGAAGAAGTGTGGCACGCTCCTGGAAGATCTCAAGGAAAATTTTGACATTCTGTGCCGATTTCAAATCAAGCTCAACCCGGAGAAGTGTGTGTTCAGAGTACCAGCCGGCTAGCTCCTTGGCTTCCTGGTCTCCGAACGCGGCATTGAGTGCAACCCTGTCAAGATCAAGGCTATCGAGAGGATGGAGATACCCACCCGACTGCGAGATGTCCAGAAGTTTACCGGCTGCTCGGCCTCCATCAGCCGCTTCATCAGTCGGCTGGGCGAGAAGGCTCTTCTCCTGTACCAGCTCATGAAGAAGACCACTCATTTCAAGTGGAACGACAAGGCGGATGATGCTTTTCTCCAGTTGAAGAAGATGTTGACCACGCCGCCTGTTCTGGCCGCTCCGGCTGCTAAGGAGCCCATGCTCCTCCACATCGCCGCCACCAGCCGGGTGGTCAGCACGGTCGTGGTAGTGGAACGCAAAGAGGACGGCAAAGCTCAGCAGGTCCAGAGGCATGTGTATTATGTAAGCGAGGTACTATCAGCCTCAAAGCAGAACTACCCTCACTACCAGAAGATGTGCTATGGCGTGCACTTTGCCGCCAAAAAACTAAAGCCATACTTTCAAGAGCACCCGATCACGGTTGTCTGCACTGCTCCACTTGCTGAGATCATTGGAAGCCGAGATGCGTCTGGCCGAGTGGCCAAGTAGGCCATCGAATTGGCTCCCTACACCATCTTCTATCAGCCACACACCGCCATCAAGTCCCAAGCACTGGCAGACTTCCTCGTCGATTGGGCAGAGTCCCAGTACCTGCCGCCAGCTCCGGACTCCACTCATTGGTGATGCATTTTGATGGCTCGAAGATGCGCACCGGTTTGGGAGCCGACATCGTCCTTACCTCTCCCAAAGGCCACAAGCTCAGATACACATTGCAAATCCACTTTGCCGCCTCCAACAATGTGGCTGAGTATGAGGCGCTCATACACGGGCTCCGGCTGGCCAAAGAACTCGGCACCCACCGGATCCTGTGCTACGGTGACTCAGACTTAGTGGTCCAGCAGTCGTTTAACGACTGGGATGCCAAGGATGCAAACATGGCGAGCTACCGTTTCCTCGTCCAGCAGCTCAGCGGATACTTTGAAGGGTGTGAGTTCCTTCATGTACCACGGAACGACAACGAGCAAGCTGATGCCCTGGCACGGAATGGCTCCACCCGTCAAGCAATACCAGCCGGTGTCTCCCTTCGGTACCTCCGCAAGCCGTCTATCAAGCCCTCACCAGAATCAGACTCCATCTTCGTGCCGGTTGCTCCTGGAACATTCGGATCCAACTTTGGGACCTCAGCAGTCGGCCCGGGGACTTCGGCAGGCGGCTCGGGGACTTCTGCACTTGCACCCGGCCCGGGGACTGCAGCAGTCGGCCCGGGTGTCGGCGTTCTGGGAATGGGGGTCCCCAGACTTGCCTGCCTGCGGCCTGCGGCGTGGCTCAAAGGGGGGCCCAACATGGCCCATGTTCATCAACACAAGCTCAAGACCCTCGCGGGGCTGGAGATTGCATGGGCGGACGACAAGGAGCTTCCTCGTGCACGGCCTCACAGGCTGGCTCATGAGGAGGCGGAGAGATCAAGGCGGGTACCTCACGAGGTGCCCATGAGGCAAGCCATGACGACCAAGGGCGCTTAGGCGGGCGCCAGCAGCCTGCAAAGGTCCTCCTTTCCTCTTTGGTGCAAAGGGAGCAAGCGCAGGAAAGAGCATCAAGCAAAGGCATCCATTTTGGTGCAACAAGACCAAGACCAGCCCAACGGCAGGAAGGAAGTCATTGTGGAGCCCAAGCCGGCGTTACCACCAGAGCCTTTGACAGGCGAGGACCAACTTTAGTCAGGATAAGTGTACCAGATGTTGGCGCCCTTCCCACTCAATATTTGGGAAGAGGCCCAGGGCCTCTGTCTATAAATAGGACTAGCCACGCACAGAGCTAGAGAGACGGGAGACCTGGAACCTGGCACCTTGAATCGAGAGAGAGAGAGAGAGAGAGAGAGAGAGAGAGAGAGAGAGAGAGAGAGAGAGAGAGAGAGAGAGAGAGAGAGAGCGACTGAACTCCTCCAAGCAGTTCATCGCCTGCCAAGAACAGACCTCTGAGGGTGTTCTTCCTTCTATTGTTCATCACCATCAGCCCAAGAGGCAATCCACCACACCACAAACTAGAGTAGGGTATTACACCACAATGGTGGCCCTAACTAGTATAAACCTTGTGTCTCTTGTGTTGTTCCTTTCATAGTTTAGATCTTAGCGAGGCGGCGGTGCAGGTAGGTAGAAGGCGAGATCGCCACACACCCCAAAGTTCAACCTCAAGGTTCTGCGGAACCCGAATCGACATTTGGCGCGCCCGTAGGTGCGCCTTGAATTGCCTTCCCCTGTTCTCCGTCGACCACCGCATCCATGTCTGACACTCGTTGGGCCCGTGCCGAGCGCCGAGACGCACTCGCTTCCCGCGTCTCCCAAACGGCTCTCGTCGGCGGGCGCCCTCGTCGTTCCCCATCGCCGGCCGTCAACGCCGCCAGCGGCCTGGCGGGGAACAAGCAGCAAGCATCATCCCAGCATCCCTCAGTGAGGCAAGACGGCCCCACTGCTACCCCCTCACTCGCCCCAGCTGGTTCTTCGTCCCGCGCATTCCGCGCGCCCATGGAGGCTCGAGCTGCGCTCATTGTGACAAACAAGCTCCTGCGCTACCATCTCGTCGACGACGTCTACGAAGAGTGGCTCGACCGCGTCGCCGAGCTTATCCGTGCCGTAGGGGGCTCCCCCGCGCCGTCCGTCCCGCTGCACCGCACCCCGCCCTGCGCGGGCAACGAAGCTCCGGGGGCGCCTCGTCCGCCTCCCCCTCAAGAAGGCGCCTTGGCCCCAAGGCGCGTGGTCCCTGGGCGGAACCCGCTCCGTCCGGCGCCAGCGCGACAAGAGCAGAGCTGCCAGGAAGTCCCTCGCCCGCAAGAAGCTGCCCGAGTGCTCCCCGCTCCAGCCCGTCGCGACCACGCTCCTGCTCCGGCGCATCAAGACCCCGCGCTGCTCCCAGCTGCAGCGCATGGGGACCCGCAAGACCAAGCTCTTCGTCACCCAAGGCCTCCTGTACCACAGCAGCTGTCGTGTTTTCACCATCGAAGGCGCAGCGTCAGCGTGGCCCGGCAAGTTCAAGCCGACATGTCTCCTCGCTACGACGGTGCGGCCGACCCAAGAGATTCCTCCAGCTCTACGAGCTGGGCATCGAAGCCGCCAACGGAGACGAGAAGGTCATGGCGAACTGGTTTCCCATGGCGCTCAAGGATGGGGCCCGCACTTGGCTCCTGAACCTGGCTCCAGGCACGATCTCCTCCTGGGGTGAGATGCGCACCCGCTTCATCGCCAACTTCCAAGGTACACGAGACCGGCCACCTGCCGTGAGCGACATGCGCCGCATCAAGCAGCAACTGGGGGAGACCCTGCAGAAATACATCCAGCGATTCAACAACGCACGCCTCAAGATTCCCAAGGTGACCGAGGAGGCCATCATCTCCGCTTTCTCTGACGGTGTGTGCGGCGTCAAGATGAAGGAGGAGCTGGCGATGCATGAAGACTTGTGCACTTCCTTGAGCTGTTCAACTTGGCGACCAAGCGCGCCAGGGCCGAGGAAGGGCGCCTCCCTCCTCGAGCTGCCTGCAGAGACCCGTAAGAAAAGAAACCCAAGGCCAAGGATGTGAAGCGCAAGGGGCTGCCGTGCTCGTGGCGTAACCGACACCAAGCGGGGCAGAGATCAGCCCGAGTCTTCCAAGGGCAGCCGGTATCAAGGTACCACGACCTCCACACCCACAACACCAGCGAATGTCAAGAGCTCCGAGTCAGGCGAGAAGGGAGGATCGTCCGACGCCCCGACCAGAGCGACCGGGCTACGGCCGAGGAGGAGGAAGGAACGAGGACGCTGGGAAGACCGTGGCCTCGCCAAGGGTGGCGCGACCAACTCGCGAGGATCGCTGGCGGGACCCGCCGCGAGGGAGGCCGGAGGATCAGCCTCGCAAGGATCGCCCGCATGGCAACGCAGGCCTCCCTCCTCTGCCACCGCAGCCAAGGAGAAATGAAGACCATCATCAGGACGAGGGGGCTAGGGGCTTCCGGAGCTGCCATCGCTCGCAGATCCCGGGCGGAGCTTAAGCCCCAGCCTCTCAACGCATCTTCAAGCAGTTCGCCCGTGAAGTGAATGCAGTCCTCCCCAAGCTCGAAGCCACACGCCCCCTCAGGTGGTCGGCGTGCGCCATCACGTTCAGCTTAGTGGATCAGCTCAAGTGTGCGGCCACAGCCGGAGTCCTCCCGATGCTTTGCTCCCCAATCATCGAGAACGGCTGGTCACCAAGACCCTCATCGATGGCGGGCAGGGCTCAACGTCCTGTCTGTGGATACGTTCAACAATCTCCAAGTGCCTTACAATCAACTTCAGCCAACCAAGCCTTTCTCTGGGTCACCGACGGCTCCACAGTCCCGATTAGGCAGGTTCGCCTCTCATCATCTTCGCGCGCAAGCGACAACCACCAAGACCGAGCTCATCGACTTCGACGTCGCCCACATTCTCCTGCCAAACAATGCCATCCTCGGTACCCAACGCTGGCCAAGTTCATGGTCAGAATCACCACGGCTACAACGCCCTCAAGATGCCGTGAAGTGGCGGAGTTATCACGGTGCCTGCGAAGAGAAAGACACTGTGCTCCCCGGAGCGAGCCTTTCAGCCGCATCAAGAGAAGACCCGGATCGCGAAGGAGGGGCTTCCGAGACCGCCCCCAAGAAGAAGAAGACATCGCCCAGCCCGCCCCCAAGAGGCAGGCCCTCGTGGTCCAAGCTGCTCAGGGGAACCTCCTTCTATCGCATAGGAAAGCATGCCCGCGCCTCCTCGTGCATGGCTCTGGGCTCCCGAGGGCCACCGACCTTGCTAAGGTCACGAGGAAGGCGCTTGGGCACCACTTGGAGGCGTGTTTCAAGCACGCTTCCCTCAAGAAGGAGCAAGGCAAGGAGGGCCAAACCTCGGGAGTTTGTCGGCAAGATCATTCAGAGCTGCAGGAGTCAAGAGTCATGAGTGGCAGCAGCTGCACTCTGCCGAGCTCACCATCCAGCGAGGATGGTGGGCTACGCGTCCTGATCGACATACCAGGCTCAACCGAGCCGCCTCTCGAGCGCCTGCCCTCTCGCATGGGGCGCCGCGAAGGTCCACCCCACAGCCACGTTAGCATGCCCACGGCCTGCCGAACGCAGGCTGCCACGCCGCAGATGCCTCATGAGGAGCATCCCGAGGCTCAAGAGGCCAGCGCTCGCAGCCCTCGGCGGAGATGGAGATGGTCCACGAGGAGCCACCAGCCCTCGGCCTCCCGAGCCCCCGAGCCTCGGGGGCTCGTGAGGATTGGCTCCGCAGCCCACCGAGTCTGCTGCACCAACACCCTTCGCCTTCAACGCTATCAGGTGACATCTTTCAAGTTTCATTTCCAGCCGGGAGCGCCTGTGGCTGCATTATTCCTGTGCCGCGTGGGTCCGCCCTGCGCAGCGGTATCCCTTTTACTTCATGTTCCTAGCTTATCTTGTTGGGGGCGCCCCTCGGGCTGCATCATCCCCAGGTCGCTCGGGTCCGACCCGGCGATGTTCATCTTCTTTGCGCTTATCTAAATGGACTTGCTCCTTCGTGATTAACATGCTTGACCTAGTTGCCCGCTCAACTGACACCAACTGATGGAGCTTCTCCCCAACGGAACGACGCTTGCGCATGGGTCCGTCCCTGCAACGCCGACAAACCTGAATGGCTGAGCTCTGGCCGCGGCAGCCCCGCATAGCGCCACCTCGTCAAGCCTTCAGTGCCTCGTCACCCCTCCGGGTCAACTAACGGCTGAATGTCAGTTGTCACGGCGAACTTCCGTTCTTTCTGTGATGAGCCTGCAGGACCTCTTCATGGAGCGGCGTCAGGCGAGGCCCCCATGGTGTCTCCTTCACTCTCATCCGCGTGAACCGCTTGCACGTTAAAGGGGGGGGTGCCTGACCATCGCGACTCAGGGCTCCTACTGGCTCTCCAGCCCTCACCCTCTGGCCTTGACCACGGCATCGCGACCTGGCATACCAGCGACGGCTCAGACTCGCTCGAGGGCCGGACCCGAGGACGAGAGCGAAAGGGGAGCAAAGGCAAGAGGGAGGGACACGCGAGGACCTCGCCAAGCGATCCTCGCCGCCGATGCACGGACCCGCAACACACCAGAAGCGGCCCCGATTCTCGAGATAAGTCACCCCAAGAAGCACTAACTAACACGGCACCGTCCCCTCACCCAACGCAATCCCGTGTTAGCAACGTCGCTCTCCTTTCTCACCAAACGATGGCTGCTTGAGCGCTAAGGGGGACCTCTTTAGCATCGCGACTCAGGGGCTCTTACCGGACCTCGGGCCGCTCACCTCCTGGCCTTGACCACGGCATCGCGACCTGGCATACCAGCGATGGCTGAAGCCTACCTTGGGACTGGGACCTGTCGGCGCAGAGCGTCGAGCCCTCGCGAGGTTCGAAAGGGAGAACTGAGATAAGACGGAATGAGCAACTCACACTGCTTCACAATAGGGATCATATTAACAAACAGGACCACATGCACCTTACAAGCCATCGCGGGGCGCGCTTTTGATTCCTTGCAGGGAACAGATCCTAAAGAACGCTAACTACACGCGTCCCTGCAAAAGACGCCATCATCAACAATGGGCCGCCGGGCACCGCGCCAACCCCATCTAGATCAGAGGCGGCGACGGCCTGCCGAGCCCGCCCTGCTCCGAGAGTGGCGCAGGCTCAGGGGCTCGTAGCTGTCATCGCTCGTCTCCGGAGTCGTGAAGAGCTCGGCGGAGTCGCTGGATCCTCCGACGCCTCCACCGCTTGAAGAGCTACCGAGGGAGCGATCGGAGAGCCTAGCCCTCGCTGCGGCAGGGCCTCGATCACCTCTCCCGGGGCAGCACTCCAGCCGGCGCCATTCCGCATCGAAGACCTTGAAGAGCATGACCGAAGCGCCGTCGTACTCCAGGTGGATCGCGAGGGCGCCCCTTGTCCTGCAGACCCGGGCGATCCCGCCCCAGCCTCCGGTCATGAAGACCTCGCCCGGGGCAACGACCGTAACCTCTGCCCCGGTCGCAAGGGTGCCGCAGAGCCGCGGTTGTAGCTGTGAGCTCGAGGATCCTCCTGTGGAATCGCAGAGGCGCAAGAAAGGGATCCGGCAAAGAACCAGAGAAAGCAAGGAAGCAAAGCCTGGCAGATGCCGCCCTTTATCAACTCGCGCGGTTGCTAAGGCACCCACGTCCAATCAACCGCTTCGCTGCGCCCAAGGTCAAGAGCTGTTAGAACCAAGGCGCTCAACTTGCCCTTTCGCTTCTCTGCTCCGCCAAGTCCGGCGCGCTTTGGGCCCGGGGCTACTGTCGGCTTTACAAACGGGGTCCTCAGACTTGCTCGCTGCGGGCGTGGCTCAAAGGGGGCCCCATCACGGCCCATCTTCATCAACACAAGCTCAAGACCCTCGCGAGGGGCCAAGCCTTGCGGGGCGGATGACAGGGAGCTTCCTCAGGCACGGCCTCGTCCAACAACGTGGCTGAGTATGAGGCGGATGAAGCTTTTCTCCAGTTGAGTATGAGGCGCTGGAGGTGGCTCAACGGGGGTCCTCATACTCATTTCAAGTGGAACAACAAGGCGGATGAAGATTTCCTCCAGTTGAAGAAGATGTTAACCACGTCGCCTGTTCTGGCCGCTCCGGCTGCTAAGGAGCGCATGCTCCTCCACATCGCCGCCACCAGCCGGGTGGTCAGCACGGTCGTGGTGGTGGAACGCAAAGAGGACGGCAAAGCTCCGCAGGTCCAGAGGCATGTGTATTACTTAAGCGAGGTACTGTCAGCCTCAAAGCAGAACTACCCTCACTACCAGAAGATGTGCTATGGCCTGCACTTTGCCGGCAAAAAACTGAAGCCATACTTTCAAGAGCACCCGATCACGGTTGTCTTCACTGCTCCACTTGCTGAGATCATTGGAAGCCGAGATGCGTCTGGCCGAGTGGCCAAGTGGGCCATCGAGTTGGCTCCCTACACCATCTTCTATCAGCCACACAACGACATCAAGTCCCAAGCACTGGCCGACTTCCTCGTCGATTGGGCAGAGACCCAGTACCTGCCGCCAGCTCCGGACTCCACTCATTGGCGGATGCATTTTGATGGCTCGAAGATGCGCACCGGTTTGGGAGCCGGCATCGTCCTTACCTCTCCCAAAGGCCACAAGCTCAGATACACATTGCAAATCCACTTTGCCGCCTCCAACAACGTGGCTGAGTATGAGGCGCTCATACACGGGCTCCGGCAAGCCAAAGAACTCGGCACCCACTGGATCTTGTGCTACGGTGACTCAGACTTAGTGGTCTAGCAGTTGTCTGATGACTGGGATGCCAAGGATGCAAACATGGCGAGCTACCGTTTCCTCGTCCAGCAGCTCAGCGGATACTTTGAAGGGTGTGAGTTCCTTCACGTACCACTGAACGACAACGAGCAAGCTGATGCCCTGGCATGGAACGGCTACACCCATCAAGCAATACCAGCCGGTGTCTCACTTCAGTACCTCCGCAAGCCGTCTATCAAGCCCTCGCCAGAATCAGACTCCATCTTCTTGCCGGTTGGTCCTGGAACAGTCGGATCCAACTTGGGGACCTCAGCAGTCGGCCCGGGGACTTCGGCAGGCGGCTCGGGGACTGCTGCACTTGCACCCGGCCTGGGGACTTCAGAACTCGCCCCGGGGACTTCAGAACCCGGCCCGGGGACTGCAGCAGTCGGCCCGGGTGTCGACGTTCTGGGAACAGGGGTCCCCAGACTTGCCTTCCTGCGGCCTGCGGCGTGGCTCAAAGGGGGGCCCATCACGGCCCATCTTCATCAACACAAGCTCAAGACCCTCGCGAGGGGCCAAGCCTCGCGAGGCGGACGATAGGGAGCTTCCTCAGGCACGGCCTCGTCAAGCTGGCTCGCGAGGAGGCGGAGAGATCAAGGCGGGGTACCTCACAAGGTGCCCATGACGCAAGCCATGACGACCAAGGGCGCCAAAGGGCGCCAGCCAGCAGGTCCTCCTTTCCTCTTTGGTGCAAAGGGAGCAAGCGCAGCGAGAGCATCAAGCAAAGGCGCCCATTTTGGTGCAACAAGACCAAGACTAGCCCAACGGCAGGAAGGAAGTCATTGTGGAGCCCAAGCCAAGGCCACCACCAGAGCCTTTGACAAAGCGAGGACCAACTTTAGTCGATAAGTGTACTAGATGTTCCCTTCAAAATGGCTAATTGTTGGCGCCCTTCCCGCTCAATATTTGGGAAGAGGCCCAGGGCCTCTGTCTATAAATAGTACTAGCCACGCACAGAGCTAGAGAGACGGGAGACCTGGAAACTGGCACCTTGAATCGAGAAAGAGAGATAGAGAGAGAGAGAGAGAGAGAGAGAGAGAGAGAGAGAGATCAACTCCTCCAAGCAGTTCATCTCCCCGGCCAAGAACTGACCCTCGCGAGGCTGTTCTTCCTTGTATTGTTCATCACCATCAGCCCAAGAGGCAATCCGCCACACCACAAACTAGAGTAGGGTATTACACCAAATGGTGGCCCGAACTAGTATAAACCTTGTGTCTCTTGTGTTGTTCCTTTCATAGTTTAGATCTTAGCGAGGCGGCGGGGTGCAGGTAGGTAGAGGGCGAGATCTCCGCGCGCACCCCAGTGTTCGAACCTCAAGGGTCTGCCTGAACCCGAAATCCGACACCGAGGACTACAACAGTCGGCCCGGGGACTTAAGAGCCAGGCTCGGGAACTTCAACAGCGCAGCAAGCGGCGACCGACTCCAACCCGCCACCTCCCAACCCAATCAACCTAGTACAAGTAGCGGTGGTAGCAGCAGAAGGAATTCAAGCACCATCATGGGCACAACCCATCCTCAAGTTTATGCTGAACAAGGAGCTGCCGGCCGATGAGATCTTGGCCAGGCAAGCGCAGCGCCGTGCAGGAGCCTACATGATAGTAAACAGAAAGCTTGTCAGATGCAGCATGACTGGAGCTGCATGGAGCAAGAGAAGGGCCAAGCAATCCTCAAAGATATCCACCAAGGCGAGTGTGGCCACCACACGGCCTCCAGATCCCTTGTGGCCAAAGCTTTCCGCCATGGTTTCTTCTGGCCAACTGCTTTAGTGGACGCCAAGGACTTGGTCAAGCATTGCAAGGGGTGCCAGAAATTCAGCTCCAAGCAACACCTGCCGGCTTCTGCACTCAAAACCATCCCTCCCACTTGGCCCTTTGCCTTGTGGGGGTTGGACATGGTAGGACCATTCAATACAGCACACGGCGGCATGACCCACCTGCTTGTCGCCGTGGACAAATTCACCAAGTGGATTGAAGCAAAGCCAATCAACAAACTCAATGGACCGACTGCTTTGAATTTCATCGCAGACATTACCATCCGGTACGGCGTACCACACAGCATCATCACCGACAATGGAACCAACTTTGCCAAAGGTGCATTCGCTCGTTTCTGCGCAACATAGGGCACCCGACTGGACTTAGCATCCGTTGCCCATCCGCAGTCAAATAACCAAGTCGAGCGAGCAAACGGCCTCATCTTGTCTGGCATCAAGCCCCGACTAGTGGAGCCACTGGAGCGCTCGGTCGGCTACTAGATAGACGAGCTGCCGGCTATCCTATGGAGCCTCCGCACCACTCCGAACAAGTCAACCGGCTTCACTCCATTCTTCCTCGTTGATACTTTTCCAACGTATCTATAATTTTTGATTGCTCCTTGCTATATTATCTTCTGTTTTGGACATTATTGGGCTTTATTATACACTTTTATATTATTTTGGGACTAACCTATTAACCGGAGGCCCAGCCCAGAATTGTTGTTTTTTGCCTATTTCAGAGTTTCGCAGAAAAAGAATATCAAACGGAGTCCAAACGGAATGAAACCTTCGAACGTGATTTTCGAACGAACATGATCCGAGGACTTGGACCCTACGGCAAGAAAGCTACCATGAAGCCACGAGGTAGGCGGCGCCTACCCCCTGGCGCCCCTCCACCCTCGTGGGCTCCATGTTGCTCCACCGACGCATCGCTTTCTCCTATATATACCTCACGCACTTCAAACTACCAGATACGGAGCCAAAAACCTAATTCCACCGCCGCAACCTTCTGTACCCGTGAGATCCAATCTTGGGGCCTGTTCTGGAGCTCCGCCAGAGGGGGCATCGATCACGGAGGGCTTCTACATCAACACCATAGCCTCTCCGATGAGGTGTGAGTAGTTTACTTCAGACCTTCAGGTCCATAGTTATTAGCTAGATGGATTTCTCTCGCTTTTTGGATCTCAATACAATGTTCTCCCCCTCTCTCGTGGAGATCTATTCGATGTAATCTTATTTTGCGGTGTGTTAATTGAGACCGATGAATTGTGGGTTTATGATCAAGTTTATCTATGAACAATATTTTAATCTTCTCAATTCTTTTATGTATGATTGGTTATCTTTGCAAGTCTCTTTGAATTATCAGTTTGGTTTGGCCTACTAGATTGATCTTTCTTGCAATTTGAGAAGTGCTTAGCTTCGGGTTCAATCTTGCGGTGTCCTTTCCCAGTGATAGTAGGGGCAGCAAGGCACGTATTGTATTGTTGCCATCGAGGATAACAAGATGGGGTTTATATCATATTGCATGAGTTTATCCCTCTACACCATGTCATCTTGCTTAAAGCGTTACTCTGTTCTTATGAACTTAATACTCTAGATGCATGCTGGATAGCGGTCGATGTGTGGAGTAATAGTAGTAGATGCAGGCAGGAGTCGGTCTACTTGTCTCGGACGTGATGCCTATATACATGATCATACCTAGATATTCTCATAACTATGCTCAATTCTGTCAATTGCTCAACAGTAATTTGTTCACCCACCGTAAATACTTATGCTCTTGAGAGAAGCCACTAGTGAAACCTATGGCCCTCGTGTCTATTTTCCATCATATTAATCTCCCGACAACAAGCTATTTCTAGTGTTGTTTTTATTTTACTTTCTTTACTTTGCATCTTTATCAGAAAAATACCAAAAATATTATCATATCATATCTATTAGATCTCACTCTCGTAAGTGACCGTGTAGGGATTGACAACCCCTTATCGCATTGTTTGCGAGGATTTATTTGTTTGTGTAGGTGTGAGGGACTCGTGCGTGGCCTCCTACTGGATTGATACCTTGGTTCTCAAAAACTGAGGGAAATACTTACACTGCTTTGTTGCATCACCCTTTCCTCTTCAAGGGAAAACCAACACAGTGCTCAAGAGGTAGCAAGAAGGATTTCTGGCACCGTTGCCGGGCAGGCCTACCCAAAAGTCAACATACCAAGTACCCATCAAAAACCCCGATCTCCCGCATTACATTATTTGCCATTTGCCTCTCATTTTCCTCTCCCCCACTTCACCCTTGCCGTTTTATTCGCCCTCTCTTTTTCGTTCGCCTCTTTTTCATTTGTTTGCTTGTCATTATGGCTAGTCCCTTATCAACTGCGTTGTCCCCTGAGTTTGAAGTCTTTCACTTCAAACAAAGTCAAGGAGAAAACTTAAAAGATGCTTGGTTTAGAATAATGGAGTCTTACCGTAATTGTACCTTTGAAGTGAACCTTAGAATTTTGCTTCGCAATTTTTATGTTGGATTAAATATGTCTCATAGACAACTCTTGGATTGCGTTGCCAAAGGCAATTTTATTGAAATTGATCCCCATATTGCGCATGAAGTTATAGAAGGTATAGTGGGAACACAACCTCAACAAAAGGGGACTCATCATACCCAGGAAGAGACACAATTTTTTGAAAAAATTTGCGAAGTAACTAAGATTTTACAAAAGTCTCTTGAACCTCTTAAGAGCGTTAGCGGAAATATTCACCGCATGAATATGTTGATTACTCTTTGCAATAAGCGGTTGGATTCTTTAGATCTAAAAATTTCCGAATATGAAGGGAAACATAAAGAACCTCCCAGATTCGAGCTTCATTCCGCTAAAAAATTGAAAGCCAAAGATGGCAATACCTAGATCTATCCTTGCTTTTATGCCTAGCTAGGGGCGTTAAACGATAGCGCTTGTTGGAGGCAACCCAATTTTATTTTTAGTTCTTGCTTTTTGCTTATGTTTAGGAATAAATATTTGATATAGCCTCTGTTTAGATGTGTTTTTATGTTTTAATTAGTGTTTGTGCCAAGTTTAACCTATAGGATCTTCTTGGATGATAGTTATTTGATCTTGCAGAAAATTCCAGAAACTTTCTGTTCACGAAAACAATTGTTAAAAATCACCAGAACGTGATAAAATATTGATTCCAATTGCTGCTGATCAACAAACAAATTTTCGAGGCCCTCCTATTTTGGCTGATATTTTGGAGTTCCATAAGTTTGCGTTAGTTACAGATTACTACAGACTGTTCTGTTTTTGACAGATTCTGTTTTTCGTGTGTTGTTTGCTTATATTGATGAATCTATGGCTAGTAAAATAGTTTATAAACCATAGAGAAGTTGGAATACAGTAGGTTTAACAGCAATATAAATAAATAATGAGTTCATTACAGTACCTTGAAGTGGTCTTTTGTTTTCTTTCGCTAACGGAGCTCACGAGATTTTCTGCTGAGTTTTGTGTTGTGAAGTTTTCAAGTTTTGGGTGAAAGATTTGATGAATTATAGAACAAGGAGTAGCAAGAGCCTAAGCTTGGGGATGCCCATGGCACCCCCAAGATAATATAAGGACACCTAAAGTTAAAGCTTGGGGATGCCCGGAAGGCATCCCTCTTTAAATCTACTTCCATCGGTAACTTTACTTGAGCTATATTTTTATTCACCACATGATATGTGTTTTGCTTGGAGCGTCTTGTATTATTTGAGTCTTTATTTTTTAGTTTACCACAATCATCTTTTCTGTACACACATTTTGAGAGAGACACACATGATTCGGAAATTATTAGAATACTCTATGTGCTTCACTTATATCTTTTGAGTTATAGTTTTTGCTCTAGTACTTCACTTATATCTTTTAGAGCACGGTGGTGGATTTGTTTTATAGAAACTATTGATCTCTCATGCTTTGCTTAGATTATTTTGACAGTCTTAAATAGCATGGTAATTTTCTTAAATAATCCTAATATTCTAGGTATTCAAGATTAGTAAAAACTTTCTTATGAGTGTTTTTAATACTAAGAAAAGTTTGATGCTTGATGATTGTTTTGAGATATGGAGGTAGTGATATTAAAGTTGTGCTAGTTGAGTAGTTGTGAATTTGAGAAATACTTGTGTTGAAGTTTGCAAGTCCCGTAGCATGCACGTATGGTAAACGTTATGTAACAAATTTGAAACATGAGGTGTTCTTTGATTGTCCTCCTTATGAGTGGCGGTCGGGGACGAGCAATGGTCTTTTCCTACCAATCTATCCCCCTACGAGCATGCACATAGTGCTTGGTTTTTGATGACTTGTAGATTTTTGCAATAAGTATGTGAGTTCTTTATGACTAATGTTCAGTCCATGGATGATACACACTCTCACCGTTCCATCATTGCTAGCCTCTTCGGTACCGTGCATTGCCCTTTCTCACATTGAGAGTTGGTGCAAACTTCGCCGGTGCATCCAAACCCCGTGATATGATACGCTCTTTCACACATAAACCTCCTTATATCTTCCTCAAAACAGACACCATACCTACCTATTATGGCATTTCCATAGCCATTCCGAGATATATTGCCATGCAACTTTCCACCGTTCCGTTTATCATGACACGTTCATCATTGTCATATTGCTTTGCATGATCATGTAGTTGACATAGTATTTGTGGCAAAGCCACCGTTCATAATTCTTTCATACATGTCACTCTTGGTTCATTGCATATCCAAGTACACCGCCGGAGGCATTCATATAGAGTCATACTCTGTTCTAGTATCGAGTTGTAATCATTGAGTTGTAAATAAATAGAAGTGTGATGATCATCATTTTCTAGAGCATTGTCCCAAGTGAGGATTAAAAAAAGAGAAAGGCCATAAAAAAGAGAAGGCCCAAAGAAATGAGAGAAAAGAGAGAAGGGACAATGTTACTATCCTTTTACCACACTTGTACTTCGAAGTAGCACCATAATCTTCATGATAGAGAGTCTCTTGTTTTGTCATTTTCATATACTAGTGGGAATTTTTCATTATAGAACTTGGCTTGTATATTCCAACAATGGGCCTCCTCAAGTGCCCTAGGTCTTCATGAGCAAGCAAGTTGGATGCACACCCACTTAGTTTCTTTGTTGAGCTTTCATATATTTATAGCTCTAGTGCATCCGTTGCATGGCAATCCCTACTCCTTGCATTAACATCAATCGATGGGCATCTCCATAGCTCATTGATTAGCCTCGTTGATGTGAGACTTTATCCTTTTTTTCTTCTCCACATAACCCCCATCATCATATTCTATTCCACCCATAGTGCTATATCCATTGAATCTTTCGGATCTGAATATTCATACCACAATTAAGAAGAATTACATTGAAATTATGCCAAGTAGCATTCCACATCAAAAAATTTGTTTTTATCATTTACCTACTCGAGAACGAGCAGGAATTAAGCTTGGGGATGCTTGATACGTCTCCAACGTATCTATAATTTTTGATTGCTCCTTGCTATATTATCTTCTGTTTTGGACATTATTGGGCTTTATTATACACTTTTATATTATTTTTGGGACTAACCTATTAACCGGAGGCCCAGCCCAGAATTGATGTTTTTGCCTATTTCAGAGTTTCGCAGAAAAAGAATATCAAACGGAGTCCAAACGGAATGAAACCTTCGGGAACGTGATTTTCGGAACGAACATGATCCAGAGGACTTGGACCCTACGTCAAGAAAGCTACCAGGAAGCCACGAGGTAGGGGGCGCGCCCTCCACCCTCGTGGGCCCCATGTTGCTCCACCGACGTACTCCTTCCTCCTATATATACCTACGTACCCCCAAACTACCAGATACGGAGCCAAAAACCTAATTCCACCGCCGCAACCTTCTGTACCTGTGAGATCCCATCTTGGGGCCTGTTCTGGAGCTCCACCGGAGGGGGCATCGATCAGGGAGGGCTTCTACATCAACACCATAGCCTCTTCGATGATGTGTGAGTAGTTTACTTCAAACCTTCGGGTCCATAGTTATTAGCTAGATGGCTTTCTCTCTCTTTTTGGATCTCAATACAATGTTCTCCCCCTCTCTCGTGGAGATCTATTCGATGTAATCTTCTTTTGCGGTGTGTTTGTTGAGACCGATGAATTGTGGGTTTATGATCAAGTTAATTTATGAACAATATTTGAATCTTCTGAATTCTTTTATGTATGATTGGTTATCTTTGCAAGTCTCTTCGAATTATCAGTTTGGTTTGGCCTACTAGATTGATCTGTCTTGCAATGCGAGAAGTGCTTAGCTTTGGGTTCAATCTTGCGGTGTCCTTTCCTAGTGACAGTATGGGCAGCAAGGCATGTATTGTATTGTTGCCATCGAGGATAACAAGATGGGGTTTATATCATATTGCATGAGTTTATCCCTCTACATCATGTCATGTAGCTTAAGGCGTTACTCTGTTCTTATGAACTTTATACTCTAGATGCATGCTGGATAGTGGTCGATGTGTGGAGTAATAGTAGTAGATGCAGGCAGGAGTCGGTCTACTTGTCTTGGACGTGATGCCTATATGCATGATCATACCTAGATATTCTCATAACTATGCTCAATTCTGTCAATTGCTCAACAGTAATTTGTTCACCCACCGTAAATACTTATGCTCTTGAGAGAAGCCACTAGTGAAACCTATGGTCCCCGGGTCTATTTCCATCATATTAATCTCCCGACAACAAGCTATTGCTAGTGCCTTTTTTATTTTGCTTTCTTTACATTGCATCTTTATCAGAAAAATACCAAAAATATTATCTTATCATATCTATCAGATCTCACTCTCGTAAGGGACCGTGTAGGGATTGACAACCCCTTATCGCGTTGGTTGCGAGGATTTATTTGTTTGTATAGGTGCGAGGGACTCGTGCATGGCCTACTACTGGATTGATACCTTGGTTCTCAAAAACTGAGGGAAATACTTATGCTACTTTGCTGCATCACCCTTTCCTCTTCAAGGGAAAACCAACACAGTGCTCAAGAGGTAGCACTCGTATATGGTGCCGAGGCCATCATCCCAACTGACATCGAGTTTGACTCTCCTCACATCACCATGTACACGGAAGCGAAGGCAAAGGAAGCACAAGAAGACGGTGTCGATCTGCTGGAAGAGGGCCGGCTGTTGGCACTCAACCGGTCCGCCATCTACTAGCAGAGCCTGCACCGATACCACAACCGGAAGGTCAAGCCTAGATCCTTCCAAGAGGGCGACCTTGTGCTCTGGCTGATCCAGCGAACAGCCGGCCAGCACAAGCTCTCAGCCCCTTGGGAAGGCCCCTTCATCATTGGCAAAGCTTTGGGCAACGACACTTACTACCACATCGACACACAGAAGCCCAGTGCACGCAAGAGAGGCGACTCCGGCAAGGAGTCGGAGCGCCCATGGAATGCAAATCTCCTTCGAAGATTTTATAGTTGATGCAATATGTACCACGCTACCTTTTGTATTAAGTACCAAGACATCAGGGTCCCTCGAGGAGCACTCGGGGACTACCCCTTTTTATCTATCCAATATGTATTATGCCTATGAATGTGTCATTCCTTTCTTCCACCTGGTGCCGAGCTCGACCAGTCGGCTCGAGGGCTTGCCACCTTGTACTATGTCAGTACTACCTGCATTCAGACAAGTAATGTGTCTTCACCTAAGCCCTCTCTTCCCACAAGCCGCAGCTCGCAGAGCAGCTGTTCGGCTGGCAGGAGTCAAAGGCCGGAAATGGTGCCCACATGAAAAATGGCTAAGGACCAAGGTACTCACATAGCCCAAGACGGCTCCTTGCCTCTCCGACAGGCTGACGAGCAGCCGGCCGGCCGGCTTCTTGCTTAACTTGCTACATTCTAAAACGGCTAAGTACTTGTCTCCCCAATGCGGCCAAGCACTTGACCTAGCCACGGACCGCAGAGCAGCAGTCTGGCTGGGAAGGCAGCAGCTGAGGGAAGGCGGCAAAGGAAAAAGCCAAAGAACAGAAAGCAAGAAAAGAAGAAATTGGCAAAGCACATCTCGTACGAGATTATATTTACACGTCAAAAGGCCCTTGGCCAGCATTCAACAAAGTTTGAATACACCCCCAGTGGGTGGAATTGTGTGAATTAACAAGTTTTTCTTCAAAAGAAACTACAAAGCAGGAAAGATAAAACCGGCTGCCTTAGCCAGAGGAGCAACAAGCGGGTCTGGCAGGCTGGTTGAGTCGGCGGTGCCGGCTGGTGGAGTGGCCAGCTGGTGAATCTCGGCTTGGTCACCTCCGGCAGCAGCCAACGCATCCGCTTGCGGCTTGCTGCTTGAGGAGCGATCAAGCTGAGGTTGGTCGTCCGCTCCGCCCTCTGGCACGTCGTCTTCGCCATCCTCGCTCTCCTCGCCTTCGCCTTCATCGCTGGAGGCTATCTCCTCCATCGAATCTTCGCCATCAGCCGAGTTTAGCCCGAACCAGTTGGCCGGCAGCTCGGCACCCTCCTCGTCCAGCTCAGGGATGAAGTTGTCGGTGTTGGTGTACTCGGCGATCGCCGCGGCATGCTGAGTGAACTTAGCTGCCACCGCCGCCAACTCCCGGTAGCTTCCTGCCAGAAGGTGGCCAGCTGGTCGAGGTCCAGCCTGGGGTACCAGGCCTTGACGAATTCCAAGGCCCTACGTGCACCCTCCCGGGCCGAGGAGCCCTTCCAGGCCTCAAGGCGGCCAGCTGCCACCTCTAGCCAATCGGCAGTTCGTCTGGGGTGCGTGGAATGTTGGTTTCGGGCTAGTGGGCGGACAGCACCTGGGCTCCAATGTAATGCAGTGGCGCAACATCCGATGAGCCGGCTGAAGGCGCGACTGGATGGCGAGAAGCTGGTCATTGAGGGTCCGGGGCGCATTTTGCATGATTTCTGCGCCTTCGCCCCTTCGCTCATCGCGGCGTGCCTCGATGGCCTGGCCGGCGGCGACGGAGTAGCCAGGGAAGAACTCTGCACAAGGTGAAAATATTAGAAGCAAGAAGCTGACTTCACCAGCAGTCGGCGACCATGCAAAGGAAGAAGCAACTCACCATCGATCATGTCCTCATTTCGCTATAGCCATCGGTTAGAGCCTTCTTCTCCTCACCCCAGTTCGAGCGCTCAGTCTCGAACTCGGCCAAGAGGCTGGTCTCGTTGTCCTTTTCCTTCTGAAGGGCCACCTTGTGACGGTCCGCCAGAACAGCCAGCTCCTTGATCAGGCGGTCGCGCTCCTCAGCCGCCTTGCTACACTCCGCCTCCTTGGCACGCAGCGTGGTTTGGGCTTCGCCCAGTTCCTGCCGCAGGGCGGCGTTGGTTTCTGCAAAAACAAGAAATAAAAGACGGTCGACAATCAGCACAAGTAAACACCGGGAAGATCCGGCCCGACTGCTTAGCAGTCGGCCCGAATCTCGGGGACTACACCCAGCGGGTGCGCTGACGCACCCCCGCAAGAGAAAGAAGATGGAGTGCTTACTCCAGCTTTCAACCAAGTATGTGTTCCGCTTGGCCAGCTACTGGATATGGGAGTTGAAGGCGACCACATGGATGTTATGGTAGTCCTGCAAGGAAGACGACAAGAAGAGAAAGCAAGTCAATGCTCGAACGTACCTGAAAGTTCTAGGCCGCCTGCTCAACAGCCGGCCCGGAGCTCGGGGAATACACCCAGTGGGTGCGCTGACGCGCCCCCATGGAAAATTACAAAACAAGAATAAAAAACAAAGCCATACCCGGACGGCAGTTCACGTCGCCATGAACGCCTTCGTGTTCTCCTGGAGGGCGGCTCCCTGGGCTTGGAGCAGCGCCCGGACGTCTTGCGCGGCCATGTTCAAGACGGCCGTGCCGCCCCCAGGCGTCCATTCTGGCGGGGCACGGTTGGTGGCCTCTGCATCAGGGGCTGACGAGCTCGCTGCCATGACCTCCTGCGGTCGTGGCGCTGAGGCCGACTTCTCTGCTCGGCAGCGCACCAGAGTACGCGCCGCAGGGGTTGCCCCCACCAGCAGCTCGCCACCAACTGGCGGCGCTTGCGGCACCTCAGGCCGATTGGCTTGAGCATCGATGGTCAGCATGGGCGGGGTTGCTTCCGCATCCATGATGACGGGCTCGCTTCCTCCCCTCTCCATGGCCGGCTGGTCGTCGCTGGCTCTCCCAGTAGGCGCATGGGCCTCTGGCACCTGCGGCGTGCAGCGCGGAGGGATGATGAGTTGCGGGGTTTGGCCATGGGCTGCCTCCTCTGCTTGCGCCTTGGCGGCCGCATCCGCCTGGGCTTTAGCCGCGGCGTCGGCCTGGGCCTTGGCCGCTACATCCGCCTCCTCCTGCGCCGCCTTGGCGGCGTCCCCCTTCTCCTTCTCCACCCTCTCCCGCTCCTCGCGTGCCTCCTGCGTGTTCCGCTCCATTGCTACTAGGAGCTCGGCGAGTGGGTCTATGCGGCGGGTGTTGGTGGAGCGCTCCGCCATCCTGATCACAGACGCGGAGTCAGGCCGCTCAAGAGAGAGCGGGGCCCTGTTCAAGATAGAAAGAAACTCAAAAGGAGTTGGCGAGAGAAAAGAAAAGGAAACACAAGGGGTAGCAAAAACTTACGAAGACACCATCGGCGGCTGCTTCGTGGCCTTCTGGAACCGGACCGCCTTTGCGGTGGCCTCCTCCCGCCTGGTCGCGGCGGCCGTGCTCTTCGATTTCTTTGGCCGACTGACGAACTGCGGCGGCCCGGCCCGGCGCTTCCGTGCGCCGCCTGGTGCGGCCGGCGCGGCTGAGGAACTCGCGCCCCTCTTGTTGGTGCCAGGCGGGCGACGCGGCTCGACCTCCTCCCCATCGTCCTCCGGCCTTTCATCGAGGTCGCCTCCTCCTCCGGAGCCACCTGCTCCGCCACCGCCGCCTGTGGCGTCGTCCTCTTCCAAGGCGGCCGCCCCCAAGTCGGGGTCGTCCGCATCGCTCACCGCCCGGTCCAGCAGGTACTCATGGTCCTGCTCTAGGGCTTCAGCCAACGCCTGGGTCATGGAAATCTCCATCATGACCAACTGATAAGACGGCAAAGAAGAACCTGGCAAGTTAGAAGGAAAAAAGAGTTCGAGACTTACTGCGGGTGGCAGACGCATGCGAGAGTACGACAGCTTGCCGAAGTGCCACTCGTCCTCTGAGAGCTTGCAGTTTGAGATATGGTTCACCATCAGGGCCATCTCTTTGGTGCTCAGCCGGCACGCACTACAAAAAAAGACACATCCATGACATTTTGGGCTGAACGATTTTTTTTCTGTCATACATATGACACTTCTATGACGATAATTGTGACAAAACCCGGTATCATCATAGATGTGGTGGGCTCCTACTTCTATGACAAAAAATCATGACAGAAAATGGGATTTTCGTCCTGGGCGGGCTGGAGACGCAGCTGCACGACATTCTTTGGGCCGTCCTTGATGGAAAAAACCGTGGTAGAAGCGGGGGCGAGGAAAATTTCGGGGAGTTGCCGATTACGGTGGGAGGTCGGGGCCGAGCGATGCGCGCTTTCTCTCGTGACGACGCTGCAGTGTGTGAGGCGTTGGCTTCTAACTAAACCCGAAGCGAGGCGTTGGGCTCTAATCGAACCCGAGCGATTGCATTGCAGGCTACGTTATCGAACCCGAGCGATCGATCGATGGCTGTTAATCGAACCCGATGGAGCGATTCCTTTGCCGCTGCTAATCAAGCCGATCGATTGATGAACAGTGAGCGCTATGGGGGGTTGATGAACATTGAGCGGTGGCGTTGCCTCTGGATGAACAGACCTGTGGTGTGGAGGGCTGGATGAACAGAGACGGTGGAGGGGTGGCCGTGAGGGGTAGTTGAACAGACCCGTGGTGTGGAGGGCTGGATGAACAGTGGGCGGTGGAGGGTGCCCGTGGAGGGTGGTTGAACAAGAGCGGTGGAGTAGCGCGTGCGGTGGAGGCTGGATGAACAGGAGCCCGTGGAGGCTGGAGGAGGTCGACGGTAGCTCGTGGAGGCCGGAGGAGGTCGATGGTGGAGATGAACAGATCCGTGGAGTCCTGCTTTTGCGCACGCCACACCCTCCCGGCGAACAGGGCCTCGCTTCGACCAGAAGCGCCCAACACAAGTCTGTTTCGTCTGCTTTGCGGCACGCCACACCCTCCCAATCAACAGACCCCGCTTTTGACCGTAGGAGGTCTGCTTCTCCTCCGTTTCGGTACGCCACACCCTCCCGATCAACAGACTTATTTCACCGTAGGACGCCCGCTTCTCCGCTTTTGCGGCACGCCACACCCTCCCGATCAACAGGACCCTGCTCCAAACGTGGAGGTCTGTTTCTCCGCCAGCGGTACGCCAGCCTCGCTTCCATCGCTGTTCCGTCCCAAGCCTTCCCGGATGAACACGACCATGCATTCCGTTCCGACCTAGCCGATTGGCTCCCCATGAACACGACGACGACGTTGTTTCTCCGTTCACCCAGCCATGTACGTGATGCGCAAGTAGGAGTTCGAGACCCTACCCGTATGTAATGTGCGCGGGTCAGTATTTTTTCTTGCACCCTCGCCGATGTACGTACGTGTACATGCTACGTGCGCGCCTCTACATCGACACATGTGCGCCTCTACTACGACACGTGCGCGCCTCTACATCGACCAAGATGTACGCATACCGTCGCACCAGAATGACAACGCCACGTGCGCTTCGACCAGGTGGGTCCCGACCGCCGTGCACTTCCTTGCTCACGAAGATGTAGCTGGTGGGTCCCAGCAGTCAGGGGGCGAATCGTTTTGTTTTTGTTTTGCCCGGCCGCACTTCCTTGCATGCAAAGATGTAGCTGGTGGGTCCTAGCAGTCAGGAGGGAAATGTTTTTTTCGCGAAATATGGTGGCCCGTCCGGTGGGTCCCTGCTGTCAGGTGGACAAATCATTATTTTCCGTGTAATAAGGAGGCACTTCCTTGCTGCGGCCGTGGACCCAGCTGTCGCCTCTCGACGTCACCCACGCCCGATGGAAGTTGTTCCTTGACCACGCTGACCACGCCACGCCGAGAGCACCAGGGCGGTGGACGACGGCGAGGCCTAGGAAGGGACGACGCGAGCCGGTGAAGACGCGGATGTGGATGCCCACGCGAGAGGAGTATGAGTATTCACTGCTCGATCAAGGTGTGAGGCTGCCGCCGCCGCAGGGCCCGGCCTAAGGTGGGAATAGTAGGGGCGGTGAGGCCTCCGCAGCAGCACAACCGGCCACGGGAGGCAGGACCAGGTGGCACGACCGGCGCTGCTTTGGGCGGCTGGAGCAAGAAGACCTGAGGTTGAAGAAGCACTACGGCCATTGGATGGACATCATACAGTCACTGGAGCTAGAACCGTTCATATTGACTAAGTTGACAAAGCCCTCCGTCCCCGTCAACTTAGTAGGCCCACAAGTCAGCTTCCCACCAAGGTGAGTCCCAGCTAGCAGGGGGAGTATTCATTTTTTTGTGCGTAATAAAGAGGCACTTCCGGTGGGTCCGAGCTGACAACGGAGGGAACATTTTTTCGCGAAATACGGTGGCCCGTCCGGTGGGTCACAACAGTCAGGGGGGAAAAGTTTTTTCGCGAAATAAGGTGGCCCGTCCGGTGGGTCCCTGCTGTCAGGTGGAGGAATAATTATTTTGCGCATAATAAGGAGGCACTTCCTTGCGGCCGCCTTTGACCCAGCTGTCAGCCTCTCCACGTACAATACTTTTCCGATGGAAGTCGGTCTTTGACCACGTTGACCACGCCGCGCCGAGAGCACCAGGGCTGTGGACGACAGCGACGCCTAGGAAGGGGATGACGCGGATCCGGGGAAGACGCAGCAGTGGAAGCCCGCGCAGAGAGGAGTTCGAGGGTTCACTGGTTCGGCTGCGGTGTGAGGCTTCCGTCGCTGCAGAATAACATGGGGTGTTGGTGAGTAGAGGGATGGCCTAGCCAGCGGTGGGAGTAGTATGGGGGCGGTGAGGCCTCCGCGGCAGCACAGCCGGCCACGTGAGGCAGGAGCAGGCGGCACGACCGGCGCTGCTTTGGGCGGCTGGACCAAGAAGACCAGAGGTTGAAGAAGCACTACGGCCGTTGGATGGACATCGTACGGTCACTGGAGCTAGAATCGTTTATATTGACTAAGTTGAAAAAGTCCTTGGTACGCTCCAACTTAGTAGGCCCACAGGTCAGCCTCCGAAACGGTGTGCCCCAGATGTTAGGGGGAGGAATCATTTTTTGGGCAGTCGAAGCTAAGAATATCCGAGATTGAAGAAGAAGCACGACATCCGTTGGATAGACATCCAACGGCCACTGCTTCTAGAACCGTGTGTTCACTATAATAAGTTGACAAAGCCTTGCATACGCGTCAACTTATTTTTTTAGGGGACGCATCACTTAGTGGGCCCACAAGTGTGTGGCAGAGAACTTATAGCCCATTTGCATTTTGTAAGAATGTACAACCCATTTTTGAATTCTAATGGAATTTTCAACAGCCCATTTACAGTTTGCTAAAAGTACATCCCATTTTCTAGCTAGGACAACGATTAATAATTTCAACCAACCGTTGAAGACAGAATTTAATAAAATTTCCCACATTTTGATGGGATCCGAAATATTTTTATCCCGAAATTTCTAGTCAGATTAAATATAAATTTATATTACGTAAAAATCCAACTAAACATTATACAAGACAACAATGAAAATTTAAGATTTTCAAAATCCATAAATAATATTTTATAAACTAATTTCGTGTTTGGTGCATATTTTTATAGTTACTGCCCAGTTTTTATAATTACATCCCATTTATTATTTTTAAAGCCCATTTTCCTGTTAAGCCTAATGCATCCTGTCACGCCCAATATGCGACCCTATCCAAAAGGAACTCGAAGGTCCCACCAAGGATAGACCCGCATATTGAAACGCTTTTGCAAGGTGGATATCATTACATCAACATTACATAATAGATGGGGATACATACATAAGGCACAAATGCCACAATAATACATCAACATCATACAAGATCAACATCCGACTACGGATGAATCATAAATGTAAACTCAAACGACATCCACCTCGCTAGCCCAGGCTGCCGACCTGGAACCTATCCCCGATCAAGAGGAAGCGTAAGAAGAACTCCAAAACAAGCAAAACATCGCTCTCGCGTCATGATCATCGCACAACCTGTACCTGCAACTGGTGGTGTAGTAATCTGTGAGCCACGAGGACTCAAAGAATCCCATTACCATGGGTATCAAGACTAGCAAAGCTTAAAGGGAAGGAAGGGGTAAAGTGGTGAGGTTGCAGCAGCGACTAAGCATATATGGTGGCTAACGACGCAAATGAGAGCGAGAAGAGAAACAAAGGAACGGTCGTCAACTAGTAATGATCAAGATGTGATCCTGAACTCCTACTTACGCCGACATAACCCGAAACCGTGTTCTCCTCTCGATCAACCCGAAAAGAGACACTCACGGTTACGCATTACGGTTGGTGTATTTTAGAAGAGTTTACTTCAAGTTTACTACAACCGATATTAACAAATTCCCATCTGCCACATAACCGCTGGCACGGCTCTCGAAAGTTTAAACCCTGCAGGGTGTCCCAACTTAGCCCATGATAAGCTCTCGCGATCAACGAAGGATATTCCTTCTCCTCGAAGACCCGATCGGTCTCGGAATCCCGCTACAAGACATTTCGACAAAGAATAAAACAAGACCAACAAGACCTCCCGGCGTGCCGACATCCCGATAGTAGCCACAGATCTCGCCTCGTGCCACGACCGGATAAGCTAAGCGTCATGTACCGACGTAACCCAAGTTGCCAAGGGATGGTCCCGCACGGTGCTCTAGTTTGGACCAACGCTAGACAAGAACCGCCCGGGGTAATAAAGATGACCCTCGGGATGCGCGACTCCCAAGGGAAAAAGGCTAGGTGAGGCAAATGTAAAACCAATGTTGGGCCTTGCTGGAAAAGTCTTATTCAAAGCGAACTGTCAAGGGGTCCTATAAATCACCCGACCGCGTTAGGGACGCAATATCCGGGAACATAATACCGATATGACGGAAACTAGGGCGGCAAGAGTGGAACAAAACACTGCATAAGGCCGAGCCTTCCACCCTTTACCAAGTATATAGATGCATTAATTAAATAAGATATATTGTGATATCCCAACAAGTAAACATGTTCCAACAAGGAACAACATCTCCATGTTCCAACAAGGAACAAACTTCATCTTCACCTGCAACTAACAACGCTATAAGAGGGGCTGAGCAAAGCGGTAACATAGCCAAACAACGGTTTGCTAGGAAGGGTGACAAAGGTTAGAGGTTCATGGCAATTTGGGAGGCTTGAGGAACAAGTGATAGGTAGCGCAACATAGCGATAGAACGAAACAACTAGCATAGAAATGATAGTAGTAAGATCCAGGGTAGTGGTCATCTTGCCTAAAATCCCGCAAGGAAGAAGAACGAGTCCATGAAGAAGACGAACGGATGAAGCCGAACCAAGCGTAGACGAACGAATCCTCACGATCGCAACGAAACAGGAACTAACAAGAAGAAGCACACAACATGGTAAACACACCACACATAGACAAGACATGATGCACAACCAAGCATGATGCATGACAAGACTACATGAGGCTACTCATGGCAAGAGATGATGCAAACAAGAGCAACACATCAAGGCAAGTTTAAATGAGGCCGAAAACAACATATAACAATTCCGGTAAGTCCTCATATGCCAATTTCGAAATTGGTCCAGATCTGAATAAACCTTATGTTCAAGTTGTTAAACAGCAAGTTAAGATGCACCACGATGATCTACACGAAATTCTAGTCAAGTTACATATAAAGTTCATTAGATTCGGAGCTACTAGAAGATATGAGCAAGACAAGATAAGCATGGCATTGATGCAAAATGCATACAAACATCAAGCAAACACCTCAAAACAAGGATTCAACATGATAATATGAAACTACATGCAAAATCAAGCAAGTTTCATATAGAGCACACTCAAAACGGATCAACGGTTCAACACATACACATGAAACAAGTTATAGCAACAATCTGTCCAAAACAGCAACTAGGCATATTGCAAGCATCAAAACAATATGCTACAACACCTCAATATGAAAACAAAAGGCATGGGCATGAATTACAGGTAAAGCATGACAAAACATGAACACTGAGCTATCTCCAGAAATCACTAGAACATGCTCAAAATGACATGGCAAGATTGCAAATAATAACAGTTTCAGACTTTAGCAGAAATAACATCAGGTTGCAAAGTTTAGAGCTATCAAACAACATGCTACAGGAACTTATCATGGCAAACAAAGGCATGACATGATAATACTAAATTCATAGAACAAAAGTCCTTTACTGACCATAAGCCAAAAAGGATCAGAAAATATGATGGCACCCATGTAAACATGGGAAGTTATATTACAGATTCATACATGGCAGGAACAACAATAAGTAGGCATGTTGGTGAGCTTGAACCACTCACCACAGAGCAATACGTGGCATGGAAAGGCAACTCACAGTAATAAGACATGGCATAGAAGCTATACATGGCAATAACAACATCATAGCATACACGGATCAACTACAACAACCTTGGCAAAATTGAATAACATGTAAACAACCTGCCAGGAAACATTTTATAGCAAAAGTAGAGCTCGATTGACTCAAGCTATGGCACTCCATAATTGCAAACAAGGGCATGGATGGATAGAGAATAACCAAGTGTTCAAAACATCCTTACTGAAGTATCTCAAAATAACCATGGATCTCTCGGTAGCATCAAGTTTACATGGCATAAAAATATCAGTGAGCAGGGGCTGAAATCAGCAACATCATGAAGCCTAGTTTGCATGCTTGTGCTAGTCACCACAGAGATCACAAAAATACATGGCATACACCCCTGTAAAGATGGCATGGCATATTACAAAACACATGTAGGACTCAAGTTCATAGGGTGTACACATCAATCATGGCAAAAATGACAAAAGTGTATGTTCTGATAAGAATCTGAAACTAACATCACATAGCCCTCTTCTAACAGAATTTTGAGCATCAAGGTGAGCTCAAACGAAAATAATGCAATGAGATGAAATGATGTACTCTTCGAGGCGAACAATTTGACATATTACACGCATGAAACGGAGCAGTATGCAGAGAGTTATGGCATGTCAAAGTATGCACCAGAATGCAACAATCTCGGAAAAAATGGACGGGGTGGTACGGGATGGAGAGATCCGGGGCTCGGGGCGTGTTTGGATGGTGGGATGGGTGGATCTGATCCACCCATCGCTGGATCCGGCCGGAGGAGCTCCGGCGGGGACGGGCGGCGGGCTGGCGGGCGTGCCGCGGACGGCGGCAATGGGCGACGGGGCCGCGGAGGCGACGGCGGCGGAGGCGCGAGGCGGCGGCCACGGCGGCGGCCACGGCGGCGGAGATGCGCCGGTGGTGGGCGACGGCGGCCGCGGCGGGCGCGGGCGGTCTGGGCCGGACGGGCGGAGGCCGAGGGCGATGGCGGGAGCGGGCGGCGCCAAGGGCGGTGCAGCCGGCCGGCCGCGAGTCGGCGCTGCGGAGGCGCCAGCGGCGTTGCCGGGCGGCGAGGCGCGAGGCGGCGGGTCGGACGGCCGGGCGGCGGCGGATCTGGCCCGCTGGGGCCCTCGGATGGGCTCCACGGCGGCGGCGCGTGGACGGCGGCGTAGGACACGTGGCACTGTGTGATTCGCGGAGGGGGCGGCGGCTGGACATGTCCGGCGCGACGCGGACGCTTTCGGCGCGCGGAGGAAGAAGGAGATAGGGTTAGGGGGGATTTTCATCCGCGAATTTTGACGGGGAGGGCATATTTATAGTTTCTGGGAGCTAGGAGAGTCCAAAAGAGGAGCGGTTTTCGGCCACGCGATCGTGATCGAACGACCGAGAGCATGGAGGGGAGTTTGCTAGGTTTTGGGCCACTTTGGAAGGGGTGTTTGGCTTCAAAGAGAAGGGGCTTTACGGTTACCCGGTTAACCGTTGGAGTATCAAACGACCTCCAAATGATCCGAAACTTGACAGGCGGTCTACCGGTGCTATACCAAGGCCGCTTGGCAAACCTCGTGCCATTCCGAGAAAGTTTAACACCCGCACACGAAAAGAGGTAAAAGGGAGCGCCGGGGGACATAGGAGTGCCGGATTGGAAAACGGACAGCAGGGAAAAATGCTCGGATGCATGAGACGAACACGTATGCCAATGCGATGCACATGATGACATGATATAAAATGAAGATGATGACATGGCAAAGTGCAACACGCAAGCAAATGACATGGCAACGACGGCGAATAACTGGCGGACACCTGGCGCATCGAATCCGGGGCGTTACACATCCCTCCTAGGAAAGATTTGCAGCCCAGCGGGGCGGAGAATAACAAGTTGACCTTGCCTGGGTATTCCTCAAAAAGACGTATAGCTGGGCTAGCCATTTTCATCTTGAAAAAAGTAGTATCTGGGCTGGATATCTGGCCTGGGCTAGACGGGCCACAGCCCGACCAGTTAATACCCTGCTCTCCTCTGAACAACAACGAAATCATCGCCAAGAAAAACTCTGCAGTGCTCATGCCTCAAAAACACAAATACTGCTCGAGCTGCTTGGTCCCAACTGTCGGCCGCACCTTGTGCAATTCTCTCGTTTATATTGACTACATAGGTTGACAATAGTGTGGGACCGTGACGTCAGGAAACCAGGAGAAAGCAAAAAAATATAGTTGTATATAATAAGGAGGCACTTGCATACGTACGGCTATGGCCCTAGTGGGTCCCTAGTGTCATCCAGTCAAAATAAAGTCATCTCCTGAATCCTCATGTTCGTTGACCATGTTAACAATGCTCGGCGCCACGGCGAGCGCCACAACTCGAAGGACAATGGAGAGGGCCTCGCGGGCCCTACGGAGGTCTGATACAGTGCCCGCTGCTCATTCAGGAAGCCAGGATCATCAGACACCTATGAGCACCTTCGAGAAACTGAGACGGCATGTCGGGACCCCGAACGTAAGTCACACCGATCTAGCATGTAACACATCATATCACTTTGTGGCCTCTCGCACGGTATTCCCACGGGTGTCGCCTTACCATGGCCCGGGACCGTTTGCGCCTTTTGGCTCACGTATATGATAGTGTCGCTAGCATCCATATGGCAGAGAACCCGGGCCGACATGACTAGTCGTGAACCCAAAGTGGCACTAACTTACGGGGACAGTCATACATGAAACAACATCGAGCATGTCGGTCAACAGCGTGTGAATCCGGCTGTAGCAGTGGGCTAACAGGACTCGGAAACCCGGCTGTAGCAGGCTAGGCAGGACTCGGATGTCACGCGTGACACTTCCTCAAGGGATGTATACAGAACGAAGTGAATCACATGCCGCCGCCTAAGTGTTCCGAGCAGAGTATTGGGCTAGCAGGACTCCGGTAAACCGGGCTGTAGCGGACTACCATGGCTCGGTGGAATCACTAGAGTACATTTCCCCATAAGAGAGGCTACCAAGGATAGACAACTAGGTTGTCGGATCCCACACATAGCAATACACGTTACACGTATGCATAACATGCAAGTATGTGTTGTACAACATGGCATCACAACATAACGCAAACTCATATAAATAAAGGCTCAGAAGAGCCACATAGCATTTAATACAAACAGGGGTCACATGACCCATCATTCAGAGCATACAAGCAACAAGCGGAAGCATTACATGTCTGAGTACATACAACTACAAAAGAAAAAGGCCGAGAAGCCTGACTATCTACAAGACCCTCCCAAGGGTACAAGATCGTAGCTGAGGTAACAAGCTACTCGTCGAAGTCCAAGCGGAACCACTAGTAAGACTGAAGTCTCCGCTTCAAAAACATAAATAAAGCAACGTGAGTACAAAGGTACTCAACAAGACTTACATAAGATCCTATCATACATGCATTTGTATCAAGGAGGTAGTGTGGGGTTTAGTTGCAGCAAGCCAACTTTGACTCAGTGGCTATCCTGTTCTACGACTACAAGAACTTCTTTGAGGTGAAGCAGTGCACACGAGTCCACCAATCACCACATCAATACACCGCTATGGATTCATTCCCGTCTCCCTATGAGAAGGCCATCCATAGTACTCACACTTGTCTTGAGCATTTTAGAGTATCCACTTCAAGTTGTCTATGTACCATGTAAGCATCCAAGAAGTCCATAACCGTGGACCCGGCTATTCGAATAGATCATGTTAACCCTGTAGGGGGTACTTCTTCACACACGCTCTCGCCACTTACCGCCATGTACACGTCACGATCTCGCAACCTTCAAGCGGAAGCTTTGTCGGGTGTCGGCCACGACTGTCTAACCACACAAGACTCTAGCCCAGGTTTATCGCCTATTTGGGTTCCATCCGCAAGGAGATCCGCCGGGTGTCGCCACGGACCCAAACGATGTGTGCGGGTTCCCGAGCCCACCATCCAGTGCCACTCAAGACACCAGGCCACGTGTGCCTAGTCTGTCCCAAGCCCACCCTGCCGGGTGCCACTTGGTAGAAAAATAGCACTACCTACAAACACCGTAAACTAGTTGCGACTCACGGAGAGATCAAGTTGGTTAATAAGTCGAGAGAGCTTGGGCGCCTGGAGCCCAATGTGTGGTAGTATCGAGTCATTGGACGACATACATAGAACTCAAGGTTAAGGACGGTTCCAAAGAGACAACCCACCATGTATTCCCACATGGCCTCTCACCGCTACCTTTACCAAATCGTGTTCACACACTTCACTCTCAAAGATCGTAACATATCATAACACTCCAATTCATTCCCAATGAATCAGACCTGACACAACTCTAAGCAATAGCAGGCATAGCATGGTAGGAACACAACATGGCTCCATCAACTACTACACATGCTAGTGGGTTTCAACTATTTACTGCGGCAATGACAGGTCATGCAGAGGAATGGGTTCAACTACCGCAGCACAAGTAGCAGATGAATTTTTTGTTGTCCTAATGCAATAACTGAGAGCAGGAGCGAGAGAGTAGGATTGTATCGGAATGAACAAGGGGGTTTGCTTGCCTAGTAAATCAACAAGGGAGGCACTGCTTCACAGACAGGTACTCTGGAACGGTCTCCGGAGCAAGACCTATCGAGAAGGAACGGTGCCAACAATCAATACACAAGCATATGCAACAATATGATGTATGAACATGGCATGAAGATGTGATGCTGTTTGAGCTAATGCAACTAGTATTCAATTTGAATGAAGTCCATTTGAACCAATGGTTAAAATGCAACTCCAAATTAAGCTCTTATATATGCCATTTATATGTTTTCACCTATACCGCAGGTATAAGTTGTTTTGTCATGCACGAAACTGATAAAGATGGATAGATTGAATTTTTCTGATAATTTTTCATATATAAATTATTTCAATCTGAGCTACGGTTGAATTTCTATGATTTTTGAAGTTTTGGGCATTTTCGGAAATTCTGAACAAGAATAAATCCAGAAAATTGTATTATCGTCAAGATTGAGTAAGCATGACGTCAGCAAGTCAACTGCGGCTGACTGGGGTCAAACCTGACGTGTGGGGTCCACACGTCAGTGTCATAGTTAGTTAACAGAGTTAATTAGATATTAAACTAATCCTAACAGAAATATTAGCAGGGCCGGGCCCCACCTGTCACTGACCCACACGGGTCAAACACCAGGTCAACTAGGGGGGGTTAGACCCGGTCAACCCCACCGGCGTTTAGCCGCCGGCGACCACGGGGCTCAGCGGAGTCCCCGCTGGAGGCCACGAGAGCGCGGCCGGGGCATCAGAGGTCGCCAAGCCCCGCGCATCCGTGGGAGCAAAGCGGAAGGCTGCGGGGGCGGCGGAGCTCGCCGGAGCGAGGCTTACGGCGGCGGCCGGAGCTCGGCTCGAGCGGGCACGCGGCTACAGTGCACGGGGAGATAGGGGAGAAGGGGGAACCGACGCGGGGCTCACAGAGGATCGGAAGAGCAGCTCAGCGGGCTCGGGGACGCGCTGATGGCGGCGAGCGTCGACGGAGATCCACGGCGGCCGAAGGTGAAGAAGGCGACGGCGATGGCTCCACGGGGCGTCCGGCGAGGCACGGCTTGGCGGAGAGGACGAGGAAGGTGGCGCGGAGCTCGTGGGCACGTCGGAGGGGCGAGGCCGGGGCAGTGGGCGCGACAGCGGCGAGCGGCGGCGACAGGCGTGTTCGGTCCGAGGAGAGGGAGAGATCCAGGGGAGGAGGAAGAGCGAGAGAGAGAGAGAGAGATGCGGGGCGGCGCTGGGCACTTCTAGCGAGGCCAGGTCGAAGAGGGGAGAGGGCAGGTAGGCAGCCGTGTGCGCGCATGCTTGGGCGCAGGCGACCACGCCCTGCCCCTCTGGCGCGAGGAGGGGACGATCAAGGCCGGCCAATGGCTGGGCAAAGACAGAGCCAGCCAGCAAGTGGCCTGTAAGTCCGTAAGGGTTTTCCCTTTTGTTTATTTTCTATTTTTCGACATTTGTTACGATTTAGTAGAATACTAAATCATTTTATTTTCTTCGACAATTTTTGCATGGGCCTAAGGGATTAATCCAAAGCCCCTCACCAAAATTCAGAATTATTGGACAATATTTTATATATATATAAATATTTATCCAATGCAAATAAATACTGGATTAATTCCAAATGGCCAAAATAAACATTTGTGAGCTCCTGAAAATATTGGTTTAACTTTTACCTCTGACCAATATTTTCAGAGAGTAACATGAACATTTTCTTGGACCTCTTTGGAGCAATTTTTATCTGGGTCATTTCCAGAAATGATTCTGAGGGTTTCACAAATCCCCATTTCAAAATTAAATGGAATTTAAACATGATGCACAAGTGACTAGCTAGCCTAGGTCATACCAGAACTAGGGATGTGACAACTCGCCCCCACTTGAAAGAATCTCGTCCCGAGATTCAGGGGTCGATGGAAAGAAGGTGGGGTACTCCAGTCGATGACGATCTTCTCGCTCCCAAGTAACTTCTCTCTCGGAATGATGAGACCACTGAACCTTGAGAAACTTGATGTTCCGACGTCGGGTGACATGCTCTGCTTGATCAAGAATGCGAACAGGGTACTCTCGATAGGTGAGGTTATCTTGGAGATCAAGCGTTTCGTGGTCCACTCCACGGATGGGATCCGAGAAGCAACGCCTGAGTTGAGAGACGTGGAAGACATCATGAACTCGAGAAAGATGTGGGGGTAGTTCCAACTCGTAGGCAACCTCTCCTCGTTTAGCGAGAATGCGAAAGGGACCAATGTAACGAGGAGCCAACTTGCCCTTGATACCGAAATGATGGGTACCCTTCAAAGGAGTAACCCGAAGGTAAGCTTTGTCGCCAATTTCATAACTCATAACCTTATGATGACGATCATACTGGCTCTTTTGACGAGACTGGGCTGTTTTCAAATTCTCACGAACGATGCGAACTTGCTCTTCTGCCTCCTGGATCATGTCTGGTCCAAAGAATTGTCTTTCACCGGTTTCTGACTAGTTTAAAGGTGTTCGACATCTTCGTCCATAGAGAATCTCAAAAGGAGCTTTCTTGAGACTGGATTGATAGCTATTGTTATAAGCAAACTCGGCGAAAGGAAGACATTTCTCCCAATCCATACCGAATGAGATAACGCAAGCTCTAAGCATGTCTTTGAGAATTTGGTTGACCCGTTCCACCTGACCACTTGATTGAGGGTGGAAAGTGGTACTGAAGGAAAGATGGGTGCCCATGGCAGTTTGGAAACTCTCCCAGAAATGAGAAGTGAAAAGACTGCCACGGTCTGAATTGATCTCTAGTGGAACACCATGAAGTGACACTATTCGAGAAATGTATAAGTCAGCGAGCTGACTAGCAGTGATACTCTCTCGAACAGGTAGGAAGTGAGCCACCTTGGACAAACGATCAATGACTACGAAGATAGCATTATTCCCTTTCTTGGTCCTGGGAAAGCCGGTGATGAAGTCCATACCAACTTTATCCCATTTCCACTCAGGAATGGCTAAAGGCTGAAGGGTGCTAGCAGGCCTCTGATGCTCTTCTTTAACGCGACGACAAACGTCGCAGTTAGCAATAATAAACTGAGCGATTTCTCTCTTCATCCTAGTCCACTAGAACCTCTGGCGTAGGTCCTGATACATCTTAGTACTACCGGGATGAATTATGAGAGGAGATTCATGCGCCTCCTTAAGAATCAATTTTCGCAGATGTTGATTCTTGGGAACCACCAAGCGGTTTTCAAAGAAAACAACACCTCGATCATCCATAGAGAAGCATCCACCAACTCCCTTCTTAATGTTTCTCTTGATCCGGGAAATTCCCGTGTCCTGCTTTTGAGCGGCGATAATCCGATCCTCAAGATCAGGTTTTGCCACCAAGGTAGAAAGGAATCCGTGAGGAGCAATGTGAAGGTTAAGCCTACAAAATTCCTCATGGAGAAAAGGTTGGCCCTGCTGCAACATGAGATTGTTGCAATAGGATTTACGACTTAGCGCATCAGCCATGACATTGGCTTTGCCTGGGATGTAGGTAATCCCTAGATCATAATCTGAGATCAACTCCAACCAACATCTTTGCCTAAGGTTCAAATCTGGTTGGGTGAAGATATACTTGAGACTCTGGTGATCGGTGTAGATCTCGCGACGTTTACCAAGAAGGTAGTGTCGCCAGGTCTTGAGTGCATAGACTACGGCTGCAAGCCATAGATCATGTGTAGGATAATTCTCCTCATGTGGATGCAACTGACGAGATGCCTAGGCAATCACATGACGATCCTGCATAAGAATGCAACCTAGTCTCTGTCGTGAGGCATCGCAGTAGATAACAAAGTCTTTAGTGAAATCCGGTGGCACAAGTATGGGAGCAGAAGTCGCGTCTTTTCGTTCCTCAAAACTGTACTCACACCGTGGGGACCACTCAAACTTTTATCTTTCTTGAGAAGTTCCGTGAGGGGTTTGGCTACTTTGGAGAAGTTTTCAACAAAGCGGCGACAATAGCTGGCTAGACCAAGGAAACTCCTAACTTGTTTAACGGTTTCAGGTGGAGTCCAATCAAGAACGGCCTGAACTCTCTCGGGATTGACAGCAATGCCCTTACCAGAGATCACGTGGCCGAGATAGGTCACTTCTGGCAACCAAAATTCACACTTGGAGAACTTGGCATAAAGGCGGTGCTCTCTGAGTTTCTCTAGCACAAGTCTAAGATGTTCGGCATGCTCTTCCTCATTCTTCGAGTAAATAAGAATATCATCGAGGTAAACCACGACGAATTTGTCTAAGTACTTCATGAAGATCGAGTTCATCAAGCGGGAGAATGTGGCTGGGGCGTTGGTTAGACCAAAGGACATGACAGTGTACTCGTACTGGCCATAACGAGTGACAAAGGCTGTCATGGGGATGTCCCCGTTTCTGATCTTGATTTGGTGGTAGCCTAACCTCACATCCATCTTGGAAAAGACTGAGGATCCAGCAAGCTGATCATACAGGTCGTTGATCCTGCGAAGCGGATATTTGTTCTTTATCGTGACCAAATTAACGGGACGATAATCTACAACCATCCGGTCCGTACCATCCTTCTTCTTGACGAAGAGGACGGGGCAAGCCCAAGGAGAAGAACTAGGACGGATGAAACCCTTTTGCAAGGACTCATCAAGTTGTTTCTTAAGCTCGGCTAGTTCTAAGGGTGCCATCTTGTAAGGTCTCCTAGAGATTGGAGCGGTTCCCGGATAAGATCTATGACGAACTCTACATCTCTCGTTAGGTGGAACACCGCAGTTCCTCCGAAAGACATCCGGAAAGTCACGGACTATCGGGATATCTTCAAGGTCTGGAAGAGGGCTGTCATTAAGAGAATAGAGTTGACGCTTTGCAACTCTAGTGGAGACAGTGACTATCTTGCCAGATGGGTGTGTAAGCTGAACAGACCTAGTGTAACAATCAATCTTGGCATGATGAGCTGTCATCCAGTCCATACCCAAGATGATGTTAATATCTGAGGACTTGAGGGCTACAAGTGATGCAAGGAATACAAGTCTATCAACAAGGATTTCATTACCATAGCTGATTCTAGTGGTTTGCCATCTAGACCCTGGGGTTTGGATTTCAAGCGGAGTTGGCATATCACAGAATGACATGTCGTGCAAACGAGCATAGCCTTCAGAGATGAAGGAGTGAGATGCTCCAGTATCGAATAGAACCGATGCTGGATGACAGTTGACAAGGAGTGTACCAAGAACGACATCCGAATCATCATGAGCGTCTTTAGCTGAGACGTGATGCACACGTCCATGTTCAGTGGGAGCTGACTTGACACTGATCGTCTTGCTTGATGGCTTAACACAGCCAACAGTCTTCTCAGGCTGGGGTGGAGCATAACTGGCCTGAGAGCAGTCACGTGCATAGTGTCCTGGCTCTCCGCATGTGAAGCAAGTCCCTGAAGTTGGACGTGGACCCGCATTGACAAGCGGTCTACCAGTAGGCCTGGGTGGAGCATACGACTAAGCTGGGGGAGGCATCACATGGGATGGCCTCGGTGAATATCCGGGTGGAAGAGCAGAGTTCGGAATCCAAATCCAGCGCTTCTGAGAACTAGAACCTGAAGAAGATCCCAACTCACGGGTGTGCTTACGAGACTCCTCGTAAGTGAGCTGAGCTGTCTCTGCATTAATGGCCTTGTTCACAAGAGCTTGGAATGTATCACAATGATGTAGGTGGAGATCACGATGCAACTTGGGGTTGAGACCCTTCCGGAACCTAGCCTGCTTCTTGGCATCCGTGGACACCTCTTCTGAAGCATAGCGGGCAAGGTTCTCAAACTCTCTACTATAAGCATCAACAGCCATCTTACCCTGGGTGAAACTACAGAACTCTTCTCTCTTGCGATCGATGAGGGCTTCAGAAATGTGATGCTCGCGAAAAGCCTCAGTGAAATCCCTCCAGGTAGGAATCTGGCCAGCTGGAAGCATAGCCTCATAGTTCTGCCACCATAGACTAGCAGGACCTTCCAGGTGGTATGCAGCATAGGTGACCTTGTCACTTTCAGCTACGTTCGCAGAACGGAGCTTGCGTGTGATACTACGGAGCTAGTCATCTGCATCGAGTGGCTCAATGGAATGATGAAACGTGGGTGGGTGCAAGCGGATGAAGTCATGAAGGGTCACAGATCCTTTGAACTGAAGTGCGGTGTTCTCCTCGATACGTGCCAACAAGCGGTTAGACTCACGCTTGTTCCTCTCCATCTCTAACATGAACTCTGCCAATGAAGGCTAGTCGGGAGGATCCTCATCCCTACCATCACCGTGGTTCTGGCTACGAGCAACAGAACTTCGCTTAACTGATGACATCCTGAGAAACGAAACAGAGGACGGAATCAAAATCAACTACAGACTGTAAAATGTAGGACAAAGAAATTAGTAACTCTCGAACTCCTGGGGCAATTCCGGCAGCATAACGACAGTAAAATGCTCAGAATGATACATTCTGCAAAAGACGGGGTAGCATCAAACTCAACATCATCACTCAAGGTTCTGAGATATTACTAAACATGCTACACCGGAGGTACTCGAACTGGGGTATGACTCTGATCAACCAATCCTATGGGACTACGGAGTAGTAACACGTGACCTAGATAGACAGAAAAGAAATCCTAGTTCCTTAACCCCGTAGGAAAGGTAGGATGACTCAGATAAGAAGGCCATGAGGTATAAGGAGTAAAAAGAGCCTTACGTTCCTTCCCACAATCAATTCCCTTACATAACTAAAGAATTTCTAGACTCAACTTCGACCAGGTTGGCTTGGAAATCCTCTGACAGCAACGAGCTCGATACCAAAGCTGTCGGGACCCGATCCTAAGTCACACCGATCTAGCATGTAACACATCATATCACTTTGAGGCCTCACGCACGGTATTCCCACCGGTGTCGCCTTACCATGGCCCGGGACCGCTTATGCCTTTTGGCTCACGATATGATAGTGTCGCTAGCATCCATATGACAGAGAACCGGGCCGACATGACTAGTCGTGAACCCAAAGTGGCACTAACTTACGGGACAGGCATACATGAAACAACATCGAGCATGTCGGTCAAGCAGGTGAATACGGCTGTAGTACCGGGCTAACAGACTCGAAACCCAGGCTGTAGCAGCCTTGGCAGACTCGGATGTCACCGCGTGACACTTCCCGAAGGGACGTATACAGAACAAAGTGAATCACATGCCGCCAGTCTAAGTGTTCCGAGCAAGAGTCTTTGGGCTAGCAGGACCCCTAGAACTGGGTTGTAGCGGACTACCATGGCTCGGTGGAATCACTAGACTACTTTTCCCCATAAGAGAGGCTACCAAGGATAGACAACTAGGTTGTCGGATCCCACACATAGCAATACACGTTACACATATGCATAACATGCAAGTATGTGTTGTACAACATGGCATCACAACATAACGCAAACTCATATAGATAAAGGCTCAGAAGAGCCACATAGCATTTAATACAAACAGGGGTCACATGACCCATCATTCAGAGCATACAAGCAACAAGCGGAAGCATTACATGTCTGAGTACAGACAACTACAAAAGAAAAAGGCTGAGAAGCCTGACTATCTACAAGACCCTCCCAAGGGTACAAGATCGGAGATGAGGTAACAAGCTACTCGTCGAAGTCCAAGCGGAACCACTAGTAAGACTGAATTCTCCGCTGCAAAAACATAAATAAAGCAACGTGAGGACAAAGGTACTCAACAAGACTTACATCAGATCCTATCATACATGCATTTGTATCAAGGAGGTAGTGTGGGGTTTAGTTGCAGCAAGCTAGCTTTGACTCAGTGGCTATCCTGTTCTACGACTACAAGAACTTCTTTGAGGTGAAGCAGCGCACACGAGTCCACCAATCACCACATCAATACACCGCTATGGATTCATTCCTGTCTCCCTACGAGAAGGCCATCCATAGTACTCGCACTTGTCTTGAGCATTTTAGAGTATCCACTTCAAGTTGTCTATGTACCATGTAAGCATCCAAGAAGTCCATAACCATGGACCCGGCTATTCGAATAGATCATGTTAACCCTGCAGGGGGTACTTCTTCACACACGCTCTTGCCACTTACCGCCATGTACACGTCACGTATCTCGGCAACCTTCAAGCGGAAGCCTGGCGAGGGTGTCGGCCATGACCTGACTAACCACACAAGACTCTAGCCCAGGTTTATCGCCTATTCGGGTTCCATCCGCAAGGAGATCCGGCCGGGGTGTCGCTCACGGCCCCAAACGATGTGTGCAGGGTTCCCGAGCCCACCATCCGGGTGCCACTCGGTAGACCAGGCCACGTGTGCCTAGTCTGTCCCAAGCCCACCCTGCCGGGTGCCACTTGGTAGAAAAATAGCACTACCTACAAACACCAGAAACTAGTTGCGACTCCTGGACAAAGATCAAGTTGGTTAATAAGCCGAGAGAGCTTGGAGCGCCCGGAGCCCATTGTGTGGTAGTATCGAGTCATTGGACGACATACATAGAACTCAGTGCTTAAGGACGGTTCCAGTGACACAACCCACCATGTACTCCTACATGGCCTCTCACCGCTACCTTTACCAAATCTTGTTCACACACTTCACTCTCAGCATCAGAACATATCGTAACACTCCAATTCATTCCCAATTAATCTGACCTGACACAACTCTAAGCAATAGCAGGCATAGCACGGTAGGAACACAACATGGCTCCATCAACTCCTACACATGCTAGTGGGTTTCAACTATTTACTGTGGCAATGACAGGTCATGCAGAGGAATGGGTTCAACTACCGCAGCACAAGTAGCAGATGAATCGTTGTTGTCCTAATTCAATAACTGAGAGCAGGAGCGAGAGAGTAGGATTGTATCGGAATGAACAAGGGGGTTTGCTTGCCTGGTAAATCAACAAGGGAGGCACTGCTTCACAGACAGGTACTCTGGAACGGTCTCCGGAGCAAGACCTATCGAGAAGGAACGGTGCCAACAATCAATACACAAGCATATGCAACAATATGATGTATGAACATGGCATGAAGATGTGATGCTGTTTGAGCTAATGCAACTAGTATTCAATTTGAATGAAGTCCATTTGAACCAAGGGTTAAAATGCAACTCCAAATTAAGCTCTTATATATGACATTTATATGTTTTCACCTATACAGCAGGTATAAGTTGTTTTGTCATTCATTAAACTGATAAAGATGGATAGATTGCATTTTTCTGATTATTTTTCATATATAAATTATTTCAATCTGAGCTACGGTTGAATTTCTATGATTTTTTGAAGTTTTGGGCATTTTCTGGAAATTCCTGAACAAGAATAAATCCAGAAAATTGTATTATCGCGTCAAGATTGAGTAAGCATGACGTCGCAAGTCAACTGTGGCTGATCAGGTGAAACCCGACGTGTGGGGTCCACACGTCGATGTCATAGTTAGTTAACGAGTTAATTAGATATTAAACTAATCCTACAGAAACATTAGCAGGGCGGGCCCCACTCCACCGACCCACACGGGTCAAACACTAGGTCAACTAGGGGGGGTTAGACCCGGTCAACCCCACCGGCGTTTAGCCGCCGGCGACCATGGGGCTCGGCGGAGTCCCCGCTGGAGGCCACGAGAGCGGCGGCTGGGGGCACCAGGAGGTCGCCCGCGCTCCCGCGCATCCAGGGGAGTAGGCGGAAGGCTGCGGGGGTGGCGGAGCTCGCCGGATCGAGGCTTACGGCGGCGGACGGAGCTCGGCTTGAGCGGGCGTGTGGCTGCAGTGCACGGGGAGACAGGGGAGAAGGGGGAACCGACGCGGGGCTCACAGAGGACCGGAAGAGCAGCTCAGCGGGCTCGGGGACGCGCTGACGGCGGCGAGCATCAATGGAGATCCACGGCAGCCGGAGGTGAAGAAGGCGACGGCGATGGCTCCACGAGGCGTACGGCAAGGCACGACTTGGGGGAGAGGACGAGGAAGGTGGCGCGGAGCTCGTGGGCTCGTCGGAGGGGCGAGGCCGGGGCAGTGGCCGCGACAACGGCGAGCGGCGGCGACAGGCGTGTTCGGTCCGAGGAGAGGGAGAGATCCAGGGGAGGAGGAAGAGCGAGAGAGAGAGATGTGGGGCGGCGCTGGGCCCTTCTGGCGAGGCCAGGTCGAAGAGGGGAGAGGGCAGGCAGGCAGCTGCCGTGGCAGCGCATCTTGTGGGCGTCTGGCGACCACGCGCCCTGTCCCTCTGGCGCGAGGAGGGGGACGACTGGCGCTGGCCAGTCGGCTGTGCCGGCACGGAGCCAGGCCAGCAAGTGGCCCAGGTAAGTCCAGGTAAGGGTTTTCCCCTTTTTGTTTATTTTCTATTTTTCTGACATTTGTTCTGATTTAGTAGAATACTAAATCATTTTATTTTCTTCTGACAATTTTTGCAGGGCCTAAGGGATTAATCCAAAGCCCCTCACCAAAATTCAGAATTATTGGACAATATTATATATATATATAAATATTTATCCAATGCAAATAAATACTGGATTAATTCCAAATGGCCAAAATAAACATTTGTGAGCTCCTGAAAATATTGGTTTGACTTTTACCTCTGACCAATATTTTCAGAGAGTAACATGAACATTTTCTTGGACCTCTTTGGAGCACTTTTTATCTGGGTCATTTCCAGAAATGATTCTGAGGGTTTCACAAATCCCCATTTCAAAATTAAATGGAATTTAGACATGATGCACAAGTGACTAGCTAGCCTAGGTCATACCAGAACTAGGGATGTGACACGGCATGAAACGGTAAGGCCGCGCTTGGGAGCTCTAGTTTATTTCAAACCTGTATTAACATACAAGTGTAATTTACTCGTCATCGGAAGGCCCGAGGTCTGTAACTAAAACCGGCGGGTTACGCGTGCAATTTGAGAGACCATTGTATATTTTACGAGCACTGCTATATGGAAGACATTACCAGACGATACATACACGACGTGCGTATCATGCCATCCATGGGCAAGGCTGAAACAACAACTAACGGCTGGATTAGCAATCGTCCGAGTGTCGTTCAGCGTTTTTATCATGTGTGAAGTACTTCCGATATTTTACTAGTCGAAATCGACCAACCAAGCTCGTTCGCCCAAGACCATCTGCCTTAATTTACAAGCGTCAGTTTTACAAGCGGTTTTGGTTGGAAAACGGTGATCCAATCACGGCCAAATATCATGACTTGGTCGGAAGGTGTGTCAGGTGACTTATAAGTCAGGTGACAACCAAACAGGCGTGACTTATAAGTCACTGGTTTTAAGTCACCTGACTTATAAGTCAGGTGACTTATTGGAACCAAACAGGCTCTGAAACATCAGACGATGAACTTCTTACACACGGAAACAACAAAAGAGGATGATCTTCTTAACAAGCAAATCACTGGCATTAGATCAACATGCAAAACAATACGAAGCATTATTCTCAGGAGGCACGGTGAACAGCTCGTGATGCTGCATGCCACAACATTCCAAGCTCAACTTTGCAATCAAACACAAGACCTGGCATTACATAGACAATATTCAGAACAAACTCTTAACACAGGAATATCTCAGCAGAGTAACTATTTACTTCTAAACTGAACACATGAATAGGAAAAAACACTCGACGCTGCTCACAGCAAGGGCGTCCCACTCAAAAATATCAAATGCATGTCTTCTGGCTAACATCAATGAGCAAATTGTGACAAGGTTTTCCAATTCCAATATATTAAACTAACGTCTTTTTTGCTAACATCAATGATTAAACTTTGACAAGCTTTTCCCATTCAAAATATGTAATGCCTATGATCGTGGAGTCCTGTCGCTTCTTGCTAACATCAATAATTAAACTTTGACAAGCTTTTTCCATTCAAAATATGTAATGCCTATGATCGTGGAGTCCTGTCGCTCCTTGTACTTGTTTAGTCACTTTTTGCCCAGGGCACTCCACGTGTTGTTAAATTTCCAATGTTCTCTGCAGACTAGTCATGTCACCGGTGTCTAATATTTATGGCACCGGCTGTAGCAATGGAGGGATTCGGTGCCAAACTAAGAAAAGGTGAAATTGGCACCTCTTTTGGCCTACATAGTGGAAGGCCTAATACTCTGTAAAGCTTCTCGGTCACTCCTTCTGTAATGTAGCGCAAACAGTGACTGCTTCTTTCTGCAAAGTGGAACAACCAACTGGACCCAGTAATGCAGCAGTTTGCCTTGGACACATTGGCTCGTTTTGTGCAGTTGAACTAAAATCGAAGTCGGGATAAAACCGAGATTTAATTGTGATATCCCTGTAAGCAACAAAAGGTATAAGGGAAACAATTACTGAGAAATAACGGTTGATGACTTGTACTCCCAGAAGAAAAACATCTACTAATCTACCTTATCTTAATGGGAAACAAAGCAGGAGAGTAGCAATTCTCAATCAGTGTGATTCATTAATATTAACTGAGACATTATCTTAACAATGCCTTGTTTCAACATGTATAAAGAACGAAAAAGCAGAAAAGTATCATTCCTAAAAAATGCGACTGATTCATTTTAACAGAGACATTATCTTAACAATACCTTGGTTAAACATGTAGAAAGAACTACAAAGCAGGATAGTACCATTCCTAACAAGTGTTCCAGTTTTGAACTAAGATTCAGAGTTAATTAATTACGAGTGGCATTTCTTAATTTTACCAGCGGCATTAGATTAACGAAAAGCATAAACAGTTCCAGGGGAGAGTGGGCGCAACAACAGTATGTGCTTCCATCTACTTATAAAGGGGGTGATGCAGAGTTTGTTGTAACAAAGCAACAAGCATCATGTCTGGGTTGGTCCCATTTGTTTTCACTACTTAATGGGAAAAGACAGCAATACAATAGCTTCAATTCAACATTTATTTAAAACAGTACCAATACAAGTAGCACAACATCTCCAAGCACACTACACAATCATGTGGATGAAGGCCTATACTGACCTTTCATGAGAAGACCAGGATAAAATATGAATCTGCCAACACGAATAGGAAATCGAATCTCGTTTTGTGCAGTTGCACTGAAATCAAGCAAAGTGTTTCGCGTAGCGAAGCAAAATGTAGCAATAGCAACAAGTTGAATAGATATCCTTGTTTAAACAGAGGCAAAAAAGGAATCAATTACTGGCTAATAAAGGAGGATGAAACATGCGGCCACAAAAATGGTAATCCCGCCAATCCCTAACAAGAGTTGTAGTTTTGAAATAAGATTCAGTATGGGACATGCCAGCACCATGTGCGTCCACACGTATAAATGGGTGATGCAGAGTATGTAGCCAAGCAACATATATGCGTTGGTCCCATATTTGTTCTCTTTGAACCTTTTTCCTAAGTGAGGGCAGCAAATCTAGTCCTGCACAAACTACCCGACCCCCCAGTTTCTTTGCCTTTTCAACAAAGAGATTAGTTCTATGTGTGTACTGGGTTACCCCCTTTTTTCCCTTTTCGACCTACAAAGCGGCTGGATAGCCTCTCTATACTACTTTCCGCCCCTCCTTTCCTCATTGAACCACGTCCTAGATTCTTGCTCCAGCCCACGACACCCTTCTTTCCTCTTTGAACCAAGACCTAGATTCGACTACAGATCGAAAAAGATCCACATGCAGCTAGAGCAACGACGGTTTCAAAGAAACTTATACCTTAGGGTCGTCGGGATGTGGCAAGGCGTGCGGCGGGAGGCCGGATCTGCCCGCACTATGTACGGCAGCGAGGAAGAAGGGGTTTGTGGCCCTCCCGCACAGGCGCGAGGTGAAAGAGAACAGCGCAACCGGCAGTGGATTGCCTCCCTCGCCGAAGGCGATAGAGTGAATGCTGCACCTCCTCCCCTTCCCGGTGCGACGGGATACGGATGCATCCTTCACCAGCTGTGAGGGGGGAGAGAGAGACAAGAGGCCAATGCAGTCTTGTTTAGATCTGGTGAAGAGAGGGTGAGAGACTGTGAATATAGCAAACCCTAGCAAATGAACGCTGGGCCTCCAAAGATGTAACATATATGTAGTGCGCGGCGTGTGGAGAGTGCAAACCCTAGCGAACAAGCGCTGAGGTTCCCTTATATATATATATATATATATATATATATATATATATATATATATATATATATATATATATATACACTATATCTGTAGTGTGACTAAGCTCTGCTTTCACTTTGCTTTTTGGCTGTATGATGTGAGCCACCACATTTTGGGCCCACCTATCATAAACCCAAAGGCAGGTGCACTAAGTCAAGCCGCATCCATATAGTACTCTCGTGTATCTGAGTAATATATACTAGTGGAGTGGTTTTCTTATTCTCTCCATAACAATCGTTTTAAATTGTGTAAGTACGAAACAAAACTCTTTATCTAATGTACAGTGAGGAAAACTAGTACTACTTCCGATGAACTAACGATCCACGCCCACGCGTCTGGTCGCACTTCCTGTCCTTCGTGTGGTACACTACCTCCCTTAAGTGAACAACCACAAATGCGCCAAATTATCGTAAGCGGAGTGTGTACAAATAAAGAATTTTAATTTCAATTATCGGAAAGGTTTGAGACTATTATAAAGTTTGACTTCAGTCAAATCTAATATGCGGAGTAAATAAAAATGGAGGGCTACTACGTCCATTCGGGTTTTTAGTCCACACCATTTTTTAAATCGAAGTTAATAGCTAGACAAATAAAATTACAGGGGAGCTGGAGACAAAGTTGTGAGAAGGCTTAGAAATCAATACAAAACTTATGCTCTTAGTACCAATGTCGATCCTTCTTCGAGGAAACATTTGGTTCATATCCAATTATGTGATAAAATTGCACCAACGTGAAAGACAATTGCGTCGCCAACGCAACCAAGGTGAACTGACGAAGGATATCATCTTTGTGCGTAACAAGCAAAGAGCACTGATGGAAGACAGCTTGCTTTTCATTGAAAATCGATCAGCTTCACCAGCCGACGCAACCACGAGGCGCAACCATGAGCATCGATAGGTCATCGTGGTGATGCATCATCCATTTGGCATCTTCGTCCGCGCCAGCGCCGGCTCCGAGAGGACGGTGCGCATTGGCTCCCTCCGTCACCGACGGCAACAACGTCAACGCTACACCTCCTCACCTCCCGCAGCGGCCGGGATTCGGGCATTCGGCCGGATCTGTGACCACCGGTGAGGAGAGAGATAGAGTGGACACTGTCATCTTGTTTTGATATGGAGAGGGTGAGAGAGCGAGATGCGAGAAACTCTATCAAACAAGAGGCTATAATGGAGTAAAAAAATCTCTCCATAGCAGTGATTTTGGGTCTGTCTAGGACACATCTAAGTTGATGTTCACTCTGTTTGTGGTCTATTTTTTTGTCCTAGTTTTTTTTGTTTCTTGTTGCTACATTATATACTTGTGGGAGCTTAGGTGTGATATCCTTGAATAACATCTAGATGTGAATTAGACAAACTGATTTTCTAACGTACCATGAAAGAAAACTCGATCAAAAACACGCCCCCGCTTCCAGGTCGCGAGAGTCGTCGCGCACACACACATAGACATAGACATGCATATCCGTGTTTACGTAAAATTCCATTTACATCTCCATCTCCAATCATATTTGTCCAACTAGCAGATTATTTACGTTGTTAATTATATACGCAACAATATTGACGCACAACATCTCTTGTTTGCGCACGTCCGGACCGCTGCCACGGCGGTCCCGACCAACCGAACCCTCTTCATCACCCGGGTGCTTCCCACCAAGCGGTCGGTGCCGCATTCATGCCCGCCAGAGCGGACGCGACCTCTCATTGGCGCCGGCATTGAAGCGGCGCACCGGCCGAGAGAGCGTCGCCCGCGCCGCTTCCGGGTGCACGCGGCTGCTCCGCGTTCAAAGGTTGCAATAGCCGACTACAACATGCATGTAAAAAGTTCTTGGGAGTCCGTGCTACAGCTAGCTGTCCTCCCCCAACTCGTCAATCTCTTCCAGTAGTGCTAGTAGTACTCCATGGCGTGATCCATCGATAAGAAGGCGGGAATGTTATCGTATACTCGATTTGCAGTGAGTGGCATGCCGAGCGACCGTGTGGGGTCGAGCCGTGGAGGAGGGTGAGACACGAACACGACAAACGTGATTTAAACGTTGGTTTTGCTCAATGGCGCGATCCAACGAAACGAAACGTTGGTTTCTCTCCGTTTCCATTTTTTCTCCGGAAAAACGGAAACTTTCCACTCCATTTTCATTCCTATTCCAAGGTTGCCCCGTTACAACATTCCATCAAATACAAAGGAAAACTAACACACATGCTGATGCATCTCAATGATTCACAGATCATAGCCAATATTTACTTCACAACTAAAGAAAAAAGTTCTGAGAGCGTGTATGAAAGAAAAACTACTGATGGGGTCACTACGACTTAATCCCTAAACCCTAAACATGATTTAATTCCCTCGCCAGGTAGAACCTGTCGAAGGAAAGACGGCTGGAACCCTCGGATCATATGATGCTTTTGTGCAGTTCCACTAAAATCGACCTGAGCATCCCTGATGGCAAAGATATTGAAGAAGTGTGATTAGAATAATAGTATCGCACTAGTTCATGAGACATAAACTCATCACAAGTAGAAGCCGGTAGAAGTAGAGAAAGATCGACATGGAGATGGAGCTACGGCGGGGAGCAAGCCGGCTCCAAAAGGAAGATGGACTACCGGGACGTCGGGCTGTAGCTAGAAGAGGCGGTTGGGACGCGCATCGGCCCATACCGCGGTGACCCCGATTGGGACGCACCGACTGTGGGTTTTCTCCCTCGCCAATGTCGACCGCGTCTACGCATAACATTGTTCCCTTCCCCCAGCTGCGGGATCAGGCCCGTCGTTCTATGCTTGTGAAGAGAGCAACCTTAGCAAGCAGGTGTCGGTGTCAAAACCGGCGAATCTCGGGTAGGGGGCCCCGAACTGTGCGTCTAGGCGGATGGTAACAGGAGACAAGGGACACGATGTTTTACCCAGGTTCGGGCCCTCTTGATGGAGGTAAAACCCTACATCCTGCTTGATTAATATTGATGATGTGTGTTACAAGAGTAGATCTACCACGAGATCATAGAGGCTAAACCCTAGAAGCTAGCCTATGGTATGATTGTTGTATATTGTATATCGACTAGCCTGGCCTCGGTTTATATAATGCACCAGAGGCCTAGGGTAACAAGAGTCCTAGCCGAATACGCCGGTGGGGGTGGAGTCCTTGTCTTGATCGCCAAGTCTTGTGGAATCTTCCTTGTATGCGGCAACTGTCCGGACTGGCCCATGAGTATACGGCCATGGGGATCCTCGGCCCAATCCAACTGATCGGGAGACGACGTGGTGAGTACCCCCTAGTCCAGGACACTGTTAGTAGCCCCCTGAACCGGTCTTCAAGTTGGGGACGCTCCTCGATTCTTCCGAACTATTCTTCATCTTCGGTCGTCGGTCTTATAAACTGGTTCAACAAATATTCTCATCTTCGATCTTGAGGATCGCCGAAATGCATTCGACGAGTTTACACGTCGGGTATCCGAGGAGCCCCTTTAAGTTTCTGTCCTTTATTAATGCCTTGTTATTTTTATGCCACACCTCGGGTTTGAAGTTATTCCTGGGAGGCAATGTCCTCTTGCGTCCGAGCTCTAACGCCGGACTACATTCGAGGTATCTTTTGCAGCCGAGCACCAACGCCGGACTGCTTCCCAGCTCTATCGCCGGACTATGTATCCGAGCTCCAACGCCGGACTATGTATCCGAGCTCCAACGCCGGACTGTATCCGAGCTCCAACGCCGGACTATGTATCCGAGCTCCAATGTCGGACTATGTATCCGAGCTCCAACGCCGGACTTTGTATCCAAGGTGTCGTAAATCACCTTGGTTCAAAGAAGTTTGAAGGAGTTGATCCGAGCTTAATGCCGGAAGTGTCCTCTATGGAGCCAGCCACTAGCGTCCGAGCTTTATGCCGGACTGCTTCCGAGGTGGTGCACCACCCCGAATGTGGGCCGGTTTTTTTCAATAATTTTGATTGGTGCAATTTCTTCTCCTGCCAAGATACATAGCCAGTAGCCCACAAGGTGTGTATCAGTCTAAAACCCAAGATGCACCTGAAGGATGACGTAAGACCGCTGATCCTAGTATCCGCTGAGACTCAGGTTGATTTGCCAAAATCGGCCTGAGGATCAAGTCCTAGCTTGGCAGAATACTTCGGGACACAAAAAGCGGTGTGCTCAGTACTCGAGACTCGGGTTGGGTGCGGCCGACCAACCTGAGGATCAAAATCTCCTTGGAAACTGTATTGCACTTAAAATTTTCTGCATAGAGAACAGTAATGCAAGAGCCCCGAGACACCGGTCGGTGGCAATACGGATCGGGGATTGATGTGCCCTTTAATATTTGTAAATAATAAGCCCGAAGCCCAAGAGCCCCGAGCCTTAATGCGGGAACGGGAGGCCGAATTAAGCATCGATATCCATAGTAAAATCACAAATTATGTGTAATGACTCAATGTATCCAAGTACTTTATGTCATTAATGCTCGGATCCGCATTGTACAAAACTTTGTTGACCGACCATCGGCTTCAACCTCCTCGGCCAGTAGCCGAGGAGTGTTTGTCCTACTTTATAAAGCCTTTATGAGGGCAAAGATTGACGACAAACAAGGCAATCTGGCCATACGGTTTTATAAACAAAGGTACGCAGAGAGATATGTTATATTACTGTTTAACAGAAGAAATGTCTTCCAAAGAAAATAGTTCCGCTATCGGTTCCTTTCTTTGGGTTGTCATGCTAAGCATGATCATGAAACCTCAGCTCCAATGTAAGAGCAAAATATTGAGGATTTAGTTTGGGAGGCCAGTTACTAGCCCCCGATAGTGTTCGGCGACATTCGATGTCAAGCCGGAAACACTTCGGCCAATGTTATGAATGGCACGTCGTTTAATATAGTCATCGGACCGCTGACCAGTGTACACCTATTGTGGCGCCTGGTTTTGCTTTCTCCATCGAGGTGCTTGACCATGCGAGCTGGAAGCGCAATCGCGATGGTTCTCCTTTGCACACCTAGCCGAACAAAGAGAAACGTAGGAGGCAAGTCACGGAGCCGCAACCCAACTATTGACCAAGACACAATTGAAACTGTTGCATATATAGCAATATCCGAGAATGTTTTGCCGAATCTCTAAAGGTGTCCGGCGTTGCCTTCATGAGACTTGTGCTGAAAACCCACAAATAGTTTAAAAGTGCCAAAGGCTTGGAAAACCAAAAAGTCAGTAAAAACATGACGTCCAACAAGATCAAGTGTTCGTGCCAATCCAAAATTGGACTTTAGAAAAAAATTGCTTCTGCGTGCTTTAACATGACACATCCTATCTCAAGACTTCAAGCGGGTCAGCCTACGGCTTCAGTCTCCCATCCCGAAGGTGGAGTACTTCTCATTGGGCCAGTTTAGAAAACTAAACTCTAGCGGTTTTGAGAGAGAAATTAGGCTCCCCGGCTAGTGACCGCACAGTCGTGTTGAGAAAAGGAGTGATAAATAATAATAAAAACTCTGCAATGACTAAGAAGAAAAACACTTATTATAAAACAACTCAAATAAACATAAGAGCCCCCAAGTGACTTGGGTAAAAGTTGACTATATAATGTAAGGTGACATGTAGAATGCCTTCTAGCCGGATTGTAGATCGTTTGTCGTAGCGGACCTTTTCGCTTCAACCTCTGGACCCAATAGTCCGGAGTGTGTCCGAATACCTTCGCGGTTATAAAAACCGGGGCATGCGTGGAGACCAGGCGTAGGGGTCATTAGTGCTTTGTCAGACAAGTGCCCAACTATTTATGTTATATTAAATGGTTAGTAAGAAACATCTTCCAGGGAGAATAGTTCCGTTAGGGGTTCCTTTCCCTGGGAGGCATGCCCTAAAGTGCATGTCCGGACTGCGAAAAGAGCAGAAAAACATCTGGGGGCAGGTAAATAAATAGGTAAGAAATCATCTTTTTGTTCACCGACCGAGTATTCCCTTAAGAACGCTAGCTTTCGGCTTCACCCAGTCTGAGGTACACATCCGGTGACCCGGCAAGAACAATTGCAGAGGTGCTCCTTTACCACCTAGCCAACAATCGGGAACGTGGGGTAAGCACGAGAGCCAGCAACCCAGCTTGGCCAAAACTTAAGTCATACCGATGCATATAATGGTGAATAAAAGGTACATGCGGAAGTGTGACACATGTGTTGGGCATAAAGCCCGAATTAATAAGCTTATGTTAAAGAAGCCCCGTGTATAATGAGCGGGTAGCGCGTCAAGTGTCTAACAAAGTTTCGACAAGGAAATTTTTACAAGCAACTTTTTCAAAAAAGGATAATGCTTGGTCGAACCGAACACAAGTTAGAAATTTAAAACTTTGAGCATGAAGGCAACTTAGCTGGTTAATGTGTTCGGTATTGACGATGCGGTCCGAGCTTGATACGGGACAAGGTTCCATCCACCAAGCCGGTCCCGAGGTGGCGAAGCAAAGAGCTCGGCACTGTGAAGTGGTGACATAGCACGGTCAATGCAGGACTGACAGTGATGCGAAGTCCACGGCATGGGGTAATGAAGTGTTGACGAAGCCCCGTCCGGTAGAGGTGACGTCAAAGGATATAGTCCGGCTGGATCATTTTCCTGTGCACAAAAAATAGTGCGAACCAGAGATAATAGTAATAAAAAAAATTGTTGCATAATAAATAATTTATGCATAGTGAGTAATAAAAGAAATATGGCCTGGCGCCGAAGTCGATGTCGATGCAGGTCATCGGCGTAATGCAATAAAGGCGTGGCAAAGCCTGGATTCACATGACTATGTACGGAAACTGACCGAACCATCATGGGACCGTCGATAATGCGGCCACCATTTGATAGACCTGTGTACATATGATGGACAAACCAGACTAATAATTCCTTGGGAAAAATTAACCCAAACAAGCAAAAAGAAATACTAGGATTAATAGCACCTGGTTTATTTGTTGTAGCAATCCGAAGGAAGGTAATTCCCAAAATTGGGACTCGATCCGCGCACCCATTGCCTGGTCGGCTAGTGACGCCGAAGTGTCCGGAGTAGGTTGATGAAGAGATGATGAAGCTCCCGGTCCAGCTAACGTGATGAAGCCTCGGTGTCAGCCGATGAGTCGAAGTAGGTCGGCATGATGGACACCAGCTTGAAGAAGCAATAGTGCGGCTCTGCCGATGCAGGTCGTGACGTGGTCGATGCCGGCTTGATGAAGCGACCGTGCGGCGATGCCGGTATGCCCGCTCCATGTAATCCATGGGGCGGCGATGTTAGTGATGATTTATCCTTCGCGATGCCGGACTCTTGTTCGGCTTGCCGAGATGATGATCCGGAGAAATTGAGCTCGGCTCAACAAAGTGACGACGTGTCTAACGCAGGTCGGTAGCCGTGGAGCAATATTGCCGGACTGGTTTGACACTAGCATGACGTTGAAGATCATGTTCAAAAGATCTTAAAGTTAGTGGGATGTGTTCGGGAACAAAACACAATACCCCATACAAAACTTCCTTCAAAAAGGATGTTCGAAATCCCGTTCATAAAAAGACGAACTCGGGTCGGATTCGTTTTCGCGCAGAAAATAGATCCGAAAAGTGATGCACTAATCGGAAGGTTCCCGGAGTTTGAACGGTCGGATCGAGCTGAAATTTGGAGGGGTGGTAGATATAGGAATTCCGCAGCCGATCAACGGTTGGATCTTCCAAAGGAAGTCCGAGCTAGAATATGGACACCACGCCCTAAACTCGTCCGGATTCTCGTCCAGATTCAATGCGCTCCGGTATATCGGAGATTGCCAGAGATTCCTCCATCGGAACTCGACGAAATTTTCCAGGGTTGCTGTAGACTCAATTCCGCACAATTCCACCGAAGCAATTGTTAAAACGACGCTTGAGGAGGCGGTGGCGACGGACACAAGTCCGCTGTCCAGAAAAACAGTACGATCGCCCGAGGGCAATGTTGACATTGAGTCCCAGGGCTCCCTGGATGATTCCTCCATGATCTTGATAGAGATCGGAGTTGATGTTAATGAAGGCCTTCATCCGATCATGACGATCAGAGGTAGGGCGTAGTCCTTGGTCGAACCAAGGTGACCAGTCGAGCTGGTGACGAAGATGCCGAAGTCGCAGTTGATTTGCAGGCGAGCCATCGACCTTTTGCCGGACACACAGAGGAACTCTCAATGAAAGCACCAATGTCGGTGTCAAACCCGGCGGATCTCGGGTAGGGGGTCCCGAACTGTGCGTCTAGGCGGATGGTAATAGGAGACAAGGGACACGATGTTTTACCTAGGTTCGGGCCCTCTTGATGGAGGTAAAACCCTACGTCCTGCTTGATTAATATTGATAATGTGTGTTACAAGAGTGGATCTACCACGAGATCATAGAGGCTAAACCCTAGAAGCTAGCCTATGGTATGATTGTTGTATATTGTATATCGACTAGCCTGGCCTCGGTTTATATAATGCACCAGAGGCCTAGGATAACAAGAGTCCTAGCCGAATACACCGGTGGGGGAGGAGTCCTTGTCTTGATCGCCAAGTCTTGTGGAATCTTCCTTGTATGCGGCAACTGTCCGGACTGGCCCATGAGTATACGGCCATGGGGATCCTCGGTCCAATCCAACTGATCGGGAGACGACGTGGTGAGTACCCCCTAGTCCAGGACACCGTCAGCAGGCTTGTAGCTTAGGCTCCTGCTAGTGTATATATAGTGGTTTTCTTTTTCTCTCCATATCAACCGTTTTATATTGCGTACGTGTCATTCAAGAGTGAAATGATGGTTGCTTCTTCCGACTAACTTACTGTGTGATTTGACTGCTCCTTAGTGGCCCCTACACGTACTCCCCCTACATGTATGCAACAGTCACACGTACACATGGATGCAAAAACACGCGCGACGCCCTAATGCATGCATGTCCGAGCACACGACGGAACACACACGGTCACGCTAAGTGCTCAACCTACACGTGCATGCACACACATACTCAGTCAGGGTGAGCTTGTGACCGTATAAACACCGGAAAATATATATATTGAGCGCAATGAGCATATTATGAAGTCCACTGACCGTATTATTACAAATATACAGTGACAGATAGTGTATTTATCTCGTTTGAAATTAATCCATATTAACCGGAGAGGAGGCAGTATAGACTAGCATTACTTGCGCGCGGTGGCTCGTAGGACAAGGAGAAACTTTTGACTAATGCAAGTGCTCCCTCGCTCAGGCGGTGGACGTGCAACAGTTAATTCAGTGTTAGATTGCCAGAAGCATACACTATACTACTAGTGCTACTATTGTTTGACTTCCCGAATAGGCGAACAGCCAAGCGCAAATTTTACTGGTACTAGTACTACTAATATAGTCTATAAAGATACGTAAGTATACTATACTAGTACTAGTAACCGGATGGAGGAGCATCGACACTCTTATTATAATTTTAAAATGTGATAAAGCAATCTTCAACACATTTGGTTCTCTTCGAGGGTTCTCGCATGTGATAATGGAAGTTGATTGCATGGAACACTCGCCAAAATTCTCGCTTAATTCTGGCTCATATCCTATTACAAATAGTAGCGCTCGGTAATATTTCCTTTTTTTTGTTATTCAGCATGTAAACAGGTCAGCAAACCTTGCGGCGCATCTTCGTGCGAACCGTGCTTGCAGCACTTTGAATGTGGCCGAGAGCTGGCTTGATGAAACACCTCGCTTCCTACTTCTTTTTTTGTGGGTTACCTCGCTTCCTAGTGACCAGTGTCTTGGCTGATCGTCCTAAGAATGCTTATATATGAATAAAGCTCTCTCATTTACCCGCAAAAAAGATTAAGCCATATTAACCAGAAGGAGGGAGTATGGACTAGCACTATTTTTTGGTGTGTCCCGTCAACTCGCAGAATGAGAAGAAGCTTGCAGGACAAGGTGAAGCTCGCTTACGCCTTTTACTAATGCAACCTACCCTCAGTGGACATACATCAGTCCATTCGGTGTCAGATTGTCAGAGGCATACACTGTAGTACCCAACATGCGGAGTACCATCATTGTTCGACTTCACGAAGAGGCGAAGAGCCAAGCGCAGTAGTATGAGTAGTACTACTACTAGAACCGCATGGTGGAGCATATGTACTCTTATTTTTTTTATCTCTGATAAAGTACACATTTATTCTGGAGAAGGGTGGAAAACGGCAGCCCAACATGTAATGAATGATATCGATCAACCAACCATGCTCGAATACATCTTGGCCTCCATGCGAACCCGTCTGTGTGTTCTCGCTCGTCGTCTCTCTCAAGGAACGGCAGGTTGGCTCTTTGCCGTCAATTGAGATCGGTTTGCTCACACTCCTGTTCCACATGTCAGTGATATGCCAAGAGGAGGTGCGTTGACCGACTGGCCATACTCTTACTTGGTTTTGAACCTTCATACTACTCCTCCCTCCGTCACAGTTTACAGGGCGCGCTTCATTATGATGCATTTATCTCAATGAATTTCTCTCATTTTGACTTTAGACGCGTTTGGTTTAATGCTCAATTAATTAGGGCGTGGTAACCGCAATCAAGTCCACAATTTTCTCTCCATGTAGTATGTACTACAGTACTACGGAGTCGAGTAAGTGCATGCATGTGTGTACCCGGGGTGGAAGCACTGCATGCATGTGTGTATGCATTATTCCCTCTAGTAATAGACGCCGTGCTATAACTACCAATGCTATTTTTCAGGCTGATCGCTAGTCGCCTTGGTCCCACAGATCTTTTTTTTTTTTTTACGAGCGCTGTATAAACAATGACGGATGGAGTATGGCGGATTGAAAGAAGAGTGTATTGATGGTTGCTTCTTGAGCAACTTACGATTGGGAAAGGTGGGGCTTACGATTTGACTGCTCATTACTCACTATTAATGCGGCGCAACGACCGGGCTGAGTCTCCCATGCGGTTGTGCACTACCCCCTCGGTTCTTAAATATACTCCGGAGTATATTTGTCTTTCTAGAGATTTCAACGAGTGACTACTCAAATATTTGTCTTTCTAGAGATTTCAAATGGACTGGCACATACATATGTATATACATATTTTAGAGTGTAGATTCTCTCATTTGGCTCCGTATGTAGTCACTTGTTGAAATCTCTAGAAAGACAAATAGAATATTTAGGAACGGAGGGAGTACACATATGAAGCAAAATGAGTGAATCTACACTCTAAAATATGCCCGTTTGAAATTTGTAAAAAGACAAATACTTAGGAATGAAGGAGTATAATTTTGTGGATGGCACATGGACCCGGATGATGAAGTGGCTTCTGGCAATGCTATCAAGCTTCCATCATTTGTTTACATAATTGACGTACTATACAAATAATTTTCCAGCGAGACATGAAATTGTACAATGGTGTGAGCTTTCACTTTTGTTTGCGTGTCTTGCCATCGATGCTCTTTCGGAAACAATAAAAAACTAACTTCCTTGCTAATGCATGTCAATTATTAGCAGATCAGAGCTAATAATTACATCACAACTGAAGACAAAGTTGTGAGAAGGTGTTAAATTAAAATTGATCCATGCTTTCATTGGCAGCAATGTCCCCCCAGCTCTGTCTAAATCAACAAGGCATGTTGGGAAAAAAAGTAGCTGTCTGGAGCATGCAACATTCCGATCATTCTGTGCAGTTCCACTAAAATAGAGCTAAGCGTCCCTGTTCCAAAGATAGTAAGTGTGATTACGATAATAGAGGACTGCTGATGAAACAATAAACACATAAACAGAAGTCGGTCACCTTTGCAGTCTCTCTTAAGACTAACTAGTTGGAGAAGATTAGGCTCGGAGTTGGATGAGGAGGATAGAGAAAAACCAATCTCCCTTTGTGCAGTCGCACTGAAATATAGAGACGTTGCCCATGTGACATTTTAGTACAACTGCACAAAACACTCTTAAGAAAAAAGTGATTTGTGCAGTTCACCAAAAGGTCGCAATAGCAACGAGGTGAAATGGATAGCCCTGTTTGCAAAAAAGAGGTAGAAAGGAAACAATTACTGGCCAATAACAGTTGATGACACATGCGACGACAAAAAAGAAGCATATTCCTTGCCCTAGGGAAGATAACAACATGGTTGTGTTTGTCTAAAACGGTGTGAGGATGAGAATGCAATATGGAAAGTACGCTGGACAAGCTACATTTTGGGCAAAGAACTATGGAAGATCCACATGCAGCGACGTGGGAAGATGGGCAGTGGAGCAAGGCCGGAGGGAATACCTGGAGGTCGTCGGGATGTAACAAGGTGAGCGGCAGCGGGCGGAATCTGCGAGCAGGTGGCGTAGGCCCTGCCGCGCCGGAGCTTGGTTAGAGAGAACGACGTGTACCGCAGATCGGGACGTGCTGCCTCGGCGTTGTCGAACGGAGAAATGATGCACTTCCTCCCTTTCCCCCGGCGGACGGGATGCGGCCGGATCAGTGACCAACGGTGAGAGAGAGAGAGAGAGAGGCCACCGCACTCCCTTTCCCCGGCGGACGGGATCGGCGGATCGGTGACCAACGGCGAGAGAGAGAGGCCACCGCAGCCTTGTGTGAGATACTCAAGAGCGACAAACCGAGGCACGCAAGGCTCCATTGTATATAATTAGCGGACTACCTTTTCTCCATAAAATCTTTTTATATTCTGTATACGTGCCATTGGCGCTATAACTTTATTTAAAAATAGCACGACAACACATCAAGTCGAACTTTGTTTCATGCAAGCGTGGTACCGACCTCCCTAGGTAAACAACCGCTTCTGAGCGTTCAAATTAGCACGTGGGCTGCCATTTCAGTAAAGAAATGAGCTCCACCGTGTACCAGCGCTGGTGTGGCTGGGCACGGCGTGAAATGCGTGCATGGTGCACCTATTCTCTTCTTGTATCGTACACCACCTACGTGGGGTTGTGTGAGAGAGATACAAACCTAGAGAGATATAGTGTGTGGGTTCTTGAGAGTTTTTTTGGGGGGCGGGGTTCAATCAAAAAATGTAACATATGCAATGTATGTGAAATAGAGTCCTGGATATAACATATATAGAGAGGGGGCGATCCACGAGAAGAGAGTGGAGGTATCACCGGCTTGAGGTGTCCATAGAATCGAAAGGGATGATGTGTGTGTGTGTGTGCTTGTGATCGATAAAGAGTGCCATCAATTTGTGTGTGCCCATGTCAAAGATATAGAGTGGCTGGCCCTCTTTGGAGCGTGAGAGGGACATGTGCAGTTTGTCTCGTGGCATGGATACCTGCCAGCAGCGCCGACTATTGGTGTGTGGTGGGGAAGAGGAGGCCCAATTAACTATAGAGGTACAATGGCTGGTATATGTGTGGAGGAGGAGAGGCCTACCTCATGTATTAAGGAGATCGATCTACCTCATGTATTAAGGGAGATCGATCGGCATCCATGCATATGTGCAGGAGAGGAATAAGGTTGGGAGAGAGACAGAGCTAGAGTGTTGGAGGGGGTGGTAGTGGAGTTGCTTCTAACAAATGGTGGGATAGGCTTGCTAGACAAGCGGAGGGCACGCCCAATATCAATAAGGGAGGAGATGGCTGCTTGTTGTGCGCACGTGCGTGTGAGAGACGGGTCGGGAGGCATGCACGAATGATGAGGGGGGACGATGTGACTGTGGTAAGCAGACATAACTACATAGGAAGATCAATCGCCCTTTGTTAGAGAAAGGAGAGACATAACTTTTGAGGTACGTCGATCGATGGGGGGGGGGGTAGTTAAAGTCTATCCAGGTATATGTTGGGAGATTGATCGGTTTACATGCATGTGTGTGTTAGAAGAAAACGAGGCACAAGGAGAAGGATAGATATAGAGGGATGCATGTAGGAGGTGGTACGAGAGGCATACTATATCGAGCGGGGAGGAGTGTGCGAGTACGATAACGATGAAAAGAGTGGTGGGAGTGAGGCATGGACGGTGACAAGAGAAGAGGGGAATCTTGTGATTGTTCTAGGCACACCTGGCTATAGAGGCATATCAATCGATGTGTGCCGTAAAGAAGGAGCTGGGGGGCCTACACACACCATGGGTGAACGACCTAAAGTGGAAAGCAATTTGCTGATGGAGCTAGAGAATCTTGAGGGAGGGTGAGAGGGATGCGGCGTGTGCATGCACAAGAGAAAGTTAGCGCTAGCTACAAAGATAAGAGGGTTGTGTGGGTGTAAAAGAGAATAGAGATCATATATACTTCATTATAAAAGCGAATTCGGATATTTGAAGAATTTATCATAGTGTTTTAAACCGACGCATGTGTGAATATATATAACGGTGATACACATGGTGTGTTTATGAACATGTTATACTACATTTAATATATTTTATCTCTACTCTTATAAAAAACAGAGTTGTTGATGATGGTGTGCCTGCCATCCTGCATTATAGGACGTCTGATTTATATCTGGCGGATAGCAAGGAAACTATGATGGTTGAAGTTAGCAACAATCATGATTGTAGATTCTTATTGAAATAGAGAAACAAATTCAAATTTAGTTCGAATTGCAGCGGTAGTATAGACATTGGGAATGCACTAAAATGTTGGTATGAGTAGGTTACATGCATTATACAGCAAGCGAAAAAAATTAATTGGACATAACATAGATTCATACTCCCTCCTTCCATCTATATAGGGCGTAATGAGATTTTTAAGACCGCCTTTGACTATTGACAAGATTAATAGTATATGACATGCACAATGTGAAAATTATATCATTGAAAGAACCTTTCACAGACGAAGTTAACGATGTGCTTTGTGTAAGTTGCATGTCATATATCATTGCTCTAATATTTGGTCAAAGTTAGCATCGAAAAACGCATTAGGCCCTATATAGATGGAAGGAAGAGTAACTATGAATAACATTTGTATAGTAAAGCGGGGTAAGACTCTCTCTTTGTGTGGTGTGAATAGTTTTATTTTTTTCATTTTCTTTTTGGTTGAGGGAAGTGCGAATTGATTTGGTACGTACAAGTACAATATTACTACACGTTAGGCTTGTCCCTAAAATTCAACCAGCGTCTTGTTATATCCCGAAAATTCAGATATCGTGCTCCCAAAACTGGCGCCTTCACAACCCGCGCCTTGTTATCCCGAAATTACAACGCGCGCGAAAACTCCCTCCAGCTTCCAAATCCTGACACGTGAAATCCCCCTTCTAACCCTGAGCTGAAAGGGCCGCTAGTTCAAATCGGTCGGGGGTACTTTTGTAACACACCCTACATTTTGGACAAGCGCGTCCCTAAGTCATGCTTCACCCCCTTTTCGCCATTCGAAATCCCAGGCTGCCATAACCTCTCCGCTCCAGCCGCGAAACCCCACCCTCCTCCGTCTGCCACATCACCGCTGCCCAGCCGGAGCCTCTTCCCCGACGACGTCGTCCACCGCAACTGCTCGACGTCCCTCGTCCACCTCCCTGGATGAGGATCCGTCGTCCATCTCGCCGTCCCACCGGTTCAGCCACCCTGTCCTCCACCTCCAAGGAGCTGCTCCAACGATCGCCTCGTCTATCGCCGCTGCTCCATCCCCACAGCACCGCCTTAACCTGCTCCACCGGAACCGCATCATCCTCACCGACTCCTCGGACGAAGCCGAGGCCTACTCGGCGCCACCAAAGAGGTTGTACACTCATCGCATCGCACCTTCTCCTTAACTCGACCTCCCGGCGCCGACGGTGCTCCATTCCGCACCCCCATGGAGCGGCTACCTTGAAGCCGGCTCCACGGGCGACAACTCCACGGCGGCTCTCCCCCAGTGCGAGGCCCCTTCGGTGGCGGCGTCCATACCAGCCGGATCTGCTGTTGCTGCGCCGGCTCTTGTTCGCTCGCGTTGTTGCTGCTGCTCCGGCTCTCGCTCGATCGCTCGCTCGCCCAGCTGCTGCATGGTGGTTAAGGAAGAACCACCCGCAGCGGGGACGGGGGCTCGCCGGAGAGTTACCCCACTATCTATCTTAGGGTTCAGGGTGGGGGTGGGGGGCCTAAAGGGCTGGCCGGGGCAGCGGCGGCGACTTGTTTCGGGGCGGCGAGGCGGCGCCGGGGCCGGCGGTTCGGCCGGTGGTGGCTGGCGGCTCATGGCGGTGCAGGTTGAAGATGAACTGCAGGCCCTCCCTAAACTACATGTCAAGTGCCTCGCTACTACCATTGCGTTCAGTTTCAACAGTAGCATTCAGATTCCACAGTAAATTTCAGTTTCGACAGTTAAGTTCAGAGTCAACAGTTTTTACCTCATCTGTTGTAGTCAGGTGGTTTTTGGTGATGTTAATTTTACATCCATTTCACATCATCTATTGGAGACGCTATTAGAATCCCACTTGAGATTGATGATGTCTGTCTTGTGCTGCTTCAGCCTTGACATCTTACGGCTCACCGGAGCTGCTCCAACGACAGAACGATCCATCACAATAGAGCGATGCCACAGGCGCCGTCTCTGATTCCTCAGATCTTCCTCCACACCTCCGATAGCCACCTCTGCCTCAACTGCTTCAAATGACCAACCCAATGATCTTTGAGGCCGACACGGCTCTGGCAAAGAGGTTGTACACTTGTTGCATCACTTATTACTATACATCACGTTGATCCATTAGGGCTATTTTGGTTCAGCGGAAAACGTCGATCCACTGGTTGTTACCATCACTCTAAATTTCTGCATGCTCTCCTTACATAATCTCACCATATTTTTTTCGTATGCATCTCAGATATTGTACAACAGTCATGCTGAACATGTAGAGAAAAAGAGAAGAGTTTTGCGTGGCAATACAATGTCATGCAGACATTGCTCCATGGTGGGTTCAATGGCAAACCCTCCCCACCCCTCTCCAGATTGTAATCCATAGGAAGATATCTGTTCTGAGGCATATTCAGACGCCGCTGACAACTCCTATTTACCCCCCAAGGTGTTTGCTCTACCTTGGCATGATGATGTTAGTCATATAATGCATATGTTGCCTTGCAGTGCCTACTTTTGACATCATATATGTCATCTGCTTAGTTTAGACATGTTCCGTAATGCCACCTATTTAGTTTCTATATCATATATGGGAATTATGCAGTCTCATGTCTTTTAGCCAGCCATAATATATGTGAAATGTGCAATGACATCTTGTTTAACCAGGCATCATATATTTGAATGATATCTTGCCCATCCTTTTCTTCATTACATTTCCATTTGTCGACAATGTTTGTACATTAAACTACTCTTCCTGTGAATCAGCCATTTGGGTGGGAGATGGAAAAATCTGGAGTGAAAACAAGGCCTTCAGAGCAGACCGTGCTACCTGTCGAAGCAGATCTCTTGTTGGGTCCCGATAGCTCCTCAGAGATGGATTCAGAGACAGATGACCAGTCCTATTCCCCCACTGAGGTGTATGCTCTAACTTGGCACGGTTATACTGCTCATATCATGCATACGGTGTCTTGCATTGCATAGTTTAGACATCATGTACACAATATACAACACCATGTTCTTAGTTCAGACATCATATCGAATGCCCTTTGTTTAGCATATAAATCACATCTGTGAATTAAATGATGAGATCATGATTACTTAGATAACATGTAGGTGAATTATGTCATGCGATCCTGTTTAGTTATTCATCATATCTTTGAATTATGTTATGCTATGCTATCCAGTTTAGATAGACATCATATATGTGAAATTATGTCATGCTATCCGTTTTAGTTAAACAATATACATGTCAACTATTTCATGCCCTCTTTTTCCACACTATCTATTGCATCATCTCTCATACAATGTCTGTACATTCAACTATGTTTCCTGTTTATCAGCCATTTGAATTGGAGCGGGTGATGCCAGTATCTAGTGGAATAAAAACACGATCTTCAAATAAAACAGTGCTACCTCTTGGTGGAGATAGCACCCCGGTTGTACATGCACAAGAACCAGCCCTACCACACATAACCCAAACTCTCGCAGATTGTACCCCTACTGCGATGGACAGAGAACCAGCTTCACCCAATCTAACCCCAACCCCAGCCGATAGTAACCCAGTTCCTGTTGACACAACACCATCTCCACCACAGAGCTCCCAAACAAGAGCAGTTAGTAATGCAGCTCCAAAGTGCCCAAAGGGCCAAGACTATCACGGCGAACCCCAACTCTACCAGTTAATACGCCTATTCACGTGGAGGAAGCACAACCAGCCAATCGTAGTTTAGCATCTATCGCATTTGATGTTGTTAAATCGTATCGCATATCTTCCCATCTTGGAAATATTATCTCAAGATGAAGGAAAATGCCGATTGCAGGTGTTTGTCTAGGAGTTATGTGTAAGTAATATTATTCATGGCAATTACTTTGCTTCGTCCCATACATCCTACCTCCATGATGGTTATAATACAACAAATTTTCCCATTTTTCTCTATAGAGAAGGACCGATTTGGAAACTCAGGATGAGGTAACATGTGCTAATACTTCTGCTGTCTTCAAGAATGCTTGGTGGCGATCGAATTACTCAAGAAAACGTACTTCACCGGCAAAGAAACTCATCAAATTCCCTTACGTTCTCCTGAGACACATTTACTGGACGATGACTGGGAACGCCTTGTTCTATACTGATCTAGAACCAAGAATGTGGTAAGGTCTATGAGCTCATTTTCTATTTTTAAGTATTTTATTCTTGCGTCTTACTGTACTCTGTTCATGTAGAACAAGTGCCTAAACCTGAAGAAAAACTGTTCTAATTTTAGATTCCATTGCTATCATAGTTCAAAAAAGCGCTAGGCGTTAATTGTGCGTTTTGCCACCGCCTTGCGCTTTACTGACCAAAGCGCATGGTTATGCGCAGTTATACACAGATTATGCGTAGTTATGCGCAATGCATTTTGCCAACGCCTAGAGCCTAGGCGTGCTTAAGCGCTCGCTTAGGCGTGCCTTTTTTAACTATGATTGCTTTGCTATTGTATCACTGTATTTACTCATACAAACTTATTTTTAAATTGAAGGATCCAATTGAAACTCCAATGGCACAACAGGTATGTTCAGGCATGTTTCTTTAACAGGTTTGCTCTTATCAATAGCTCTGTTGATTTCAATTTCAATTGTATATACAGTTGACTTTCATATCATGCACATTACTAGCATCACAACAGAGCCAATAGTGTTGTTGTACATGTAGACCCGTGGTACCCATCTGAAATCTTGTTGTGCCGTGTAGTTTCCCACGCTTTGTATTCTTTCACTGCTGCTTTGTCTTGAACTGATATGATTTGAACCGTGTCTCTATTTTGATTTAGCAAGACAATGCAGTGACCATAGGACATAGATATATGTTTGTTTGATGCTTTTATTTTGTACTAGTACTTGGCAATAGAAGACTTGGTAGTTTAATCATGTCCACCTTACTAATGAACTGGTTCACCGAAATGAGTTTCATATACTAGTACATGCTAAACTTGTTATGTGTCTCCTTGTTTCTTCTTTTAGAATCTTGTGAATATTGGGGAAGAGTGCCTTATTAAGCAATGGTAAAGGAGGTAATGCAGATAAGGTTCAGGATAGTGACACATCCTTGTTGGTCTCCAACAAAGCTGATGAAACAGCTAAGGAAGACTATCTTGAAGACAATGAGACAACCCCAAAGTCTGTCTTGGTTTAGTGTTGATTCTTGGCCACTACCGCATGCACAAGCTATTCAAACTCCTTTATGCAATCAGTTCAGTTTCTTGAGTCCCAACTACAAGCTGAAAGACATCGATCAGCTGTGCTGCGACAAGAAGCGGAAGGACTCCGGAAGTCCTTGGAGCATTCAGATGCATACTTTCTGGTGCAACAGCAAGCGTTGGAGGATTTTAGCGCCAAACAGGACAAACCTAATCATCTTGCTAAGCTTATTGCCAGCATGATGGATACCCAGGATAACGTTTCTTGAAGTCTTCTGAAGTTTTTTCAGTTATGCTCTTGTTTTGCTGCCGCGTTTATTTGCACTCGTGGCCAATTTTGACGGCCAATGTATGTAATATGCTGCTTAGTTCCCTATATTTGCACTGGTGGCGAACTTTGATGCCTAGTGGATGTAATATGTGTAATAGCGGTAATAGGCTAGCCTTAATTGCTTGCTTATTTATTTCCTTATTGTCTTGTTCTGTGTTTTTCTAGTGGCCACAATAGCCTATTTTTGGTAACTAGGCCAAAATAATCATGGCAACACACGGACTGTTGTAACCATGGGCCTCCTGCAGGCCGTATGATCCATGGGCCTTCGTTCGGCCGTAGGACCATTGGCCTTCTCTACGGGCCATAGGATCCATTGGCCTTCTATACGGGCCTTAGGGATCAATGGGCCTTCTACGGGCCATAGGGTCCATGGGCCTTCTACAGGCCGTACGATCCATGGGCCTTCTATGGACCGTACTATCCATGGGCCTCATACGGGCCGTAGGATCCATGGGCCTTCTATGGGGCGTATCATCATTTCGCCAATCATGGGTCGTACTATTCATGGACCATAACGGGCCGTTAATAGGCCATATTTGATAACTCTATGAAAACAGCCCAACGGATTTTTTTGACATGAAAACGGCCCAACGTATTAACGATCCGCAAATGGGCCAACCGTAACGACGGGCTGAATTTGGCCCACAAGCAGAAAATGACAGTAATGGGTCGTATGTAACCGAATGCTGCAAATGAGCCCAAGAATCAATTGGCCTTGAGAAGGCCGAAAGATAACTTGGGCTGGAAACGACCCAATGGAATAACGGGCCGTTAATGGGTATAAATTATACACTGTTCATTACGTGCCAGTTTCACCACGGGCCGTTAATGGGCCAAGAGTTACAAAGATCCTCATATGGGCGGAAAGAAGTCATGGGCCACACATGGGCCGGAAGTTAAAACGGGATGAATCATATTGGACGGCCCAGATGACGCTTCTGGGCCTAATTCAGATAGGGCGTAACGGGCCCTGGGTTAGCACGTTGTAAATGGGCTATATGCGAACAGGCCGTTAACAGGTTTTCCATGGGCCGGCCCGCCACCTTTTGACCAAGTCAAACGGGCCAGCCTTTTCACAGGAATGGGCCTCTGTTGGGCCGTGCCACGTGTCGCCGTATCATAGGCACCTTCGGTCCAATGAGCGGATGACATCTGTCCCAACGGTGAGTCGACACGTGTTTCCTCCAGCCAATGATGATTTTACACGTGGACAATACCCATTGGTCGGGGCTGTTAACAGGTTATCGGATCCAAAACCCGACCCGATAGCTTAACGGCGTTCCGTTACGGTGGATGCCACGTGTCTGTAACGCCCCGAGACCGACGATCCAGAAGACTTCCATATTTTTGTGACCTCCGTGTGTTTCGTTTGTGCTTGCTCTTTTAATTTTTGCATTGCATCATGTCATCATGCCAGCATGTCATTTAATTTTTAAAAAAACCTTAACTAATAAATGGCATGGATCTTTGATCCATTTAAATCGAGGGAACTCACATGGTGATTTCTCTTTAAAACATATTCAAAGTCTCCTACTATTATTAGGGAGCTATAATAAAATTCTTTCATTTATTTGGAATTCACCATAACACACTTGCAAAATATCCCATGCCGTTGTTATCTCAATTCTTGGTCTCCAACCTTGTCCATAATTTCTTTCATCATTTTCTGGAGCTCCACCAAAAATCCGAACATTTTTGCACCTTCCTTTTATCAAGTCCTAGTTCAAACCCATTTGAATTAAATTCAAATGAGTTTGAATTTACATCTTTCAACCGTGGCCTTTCTATTTTTCTTGGAACAGGCATATTTTTGTGAGTTCGGAAAACTATCTGCGTGTCCAACTTCTTCCCTAACCCTCTTTCTTTTCTTTCTTAATCTCTGTTTTTTCTCTTCTTTTAGTAGTGAGAGAGCCCAGCAGCCTTCCAGCCCAGCCCGGCCACTTAGGCCCGGCCATCCGTTCAGCCCATTTGCCCTGGAGGCCCAGCCGCCCCTCTAACCCTAGCCGCAGGAGAGCATCGCTCGATCCCCTTTCCCTCGTTCCCCATCGTGCGCCGCCAGCCTGACCCCCTCTCCCTCTCCTCGGCTCGATCCCTCCCTTGTTCCTTGGCCTTGAGCCCCTGAGCGCTCTATGTTGCCCGTCGCCCCTCCGATCGGCTAGTCCAGACAGGCGCCGCCTGGCCTCCTCCCTCATCTCCCTCGCAGCCTCTCTTCCTCCCCAGCGCGGGCCCCATCTCCTCCCTGCGCGCGATCCCTCGCTGCCCGTCTCCTTGCACGGCACCGCGCACCTCGTCGGCCAACTCCGCGCCCTCCATCGCCGCCGGAAGCCCCCTCCGCTTCGCCCGCATCTGCCTCTCCACCTTGCTCCGTCGCCCGCCTCCCTTGCGACCTCGCGTCATCCAGCTGCCGGTCCTCGCCCGGCCTTGCGACCAGCGTCCCCGCGGCTCCGTCGCCCTGCGGTCCCAGCAGCCCCTTTGCAGAGCAGCCCCTTTGCCCGTTCTCGCATCTCCGACCTCGTCACCATCGACCCGGCAGAGCTCCGCCTCCTGCTTCACGTCAAGGCGAAGACCCGTGGGCGTCAAGACCAAAGTACCCGCCGTTTCAATCAATACCGGCAAGTTCGGAAGATCCCAAGTACCACTCGACCATGTACCACGGCGAACATGTGCGGCTACATAGCGACCAGCGACCCGGACATCTCGTAGCGTGTACAACTACCGTCGCCGTGTACCACTACTTCCACTATGAGATGTACCACTACCGTCGCCAAGATCGCGAGTACCTCTACCGACGCCATGTACGACTACTTCCCATGACGACCCGTGAACATCTACTTCCACTACCGTCGCGAGAACAACTACTTCCACTATGACCCACGAGTACCACTACTTCCCTCGACGACTCGAACCGCTCCGAAAATGCATGCTTCGAAGGTATAATCCCGAGATGATCACCCGTGGACCGAATGCATGTGTTGTATGAGATGCACCCTATGTTTGCACCGTGCCAGTTTGTCGCTTGCGATGCCCCTCTTTTGTCATGCCACCGACCCGTGGGAACCCGGTAGTCGGGAGCACCCCACCATCTCTAGCTTGTTGCGCACATCCGCACGCCTCCTTTTGCACCGGTATCTCCATGAGCTATCGGAACCGATATGTTGCCGTGACATCATTTTCGTATTCGCCGCCGTGGCACCCTTTTTGTTCCGCCATGGTGACCAAATGCTTCATAACATGCTCATGTCAACGTTTTCATAAAAATTGCATAAACTTGTATATGCCATCCGCATCATGATAACAACATTTAAAATGTCTAAAATTGTGTTTGCATTAAAATTGCTAAATGACATGAGGATTTTCCGGAATTATCGTTTGTTGTTTCCGGCCTCATTTAAACTTGCCTAAATAGGTAGTTTAATCATGCTTCGCCCCTTGCCATGTTTAATAACATTGAATATTGTTGAGTACATAACCAAGAGAGAATTAAATGAGTCATGTGGTGTTTCGTCAATATGCAACTCGTTGCATATTGAGCTCCACTTAACTTGTAGTGTTGTTTGTGCATATTCCCATGCCATGAATCTTTAAACCGGACATGCATCATACTTGGTTGTGCATCATGCCATGTGTATGTGATGGTTGTTTACTATGTTGTTTGTTTGTTTCCGGGTTGCTTCTCTCGTTAGCTTCGGTTTCCTTCCGGAGTTGTGAGGATTCGTTCGACTTCGTCCATTTGTCTTCTTCATGGACTCGTTCTTCTTCCTTGTGGGATTTCAGGCAAGATGAGCATACCCTCGAAATCACTTCTATCTGTGCTTGCTAGATGCTCGCTCTTTTGCTATGCCTATGCTACGATGCCTATCACTTTCTTATCATGCCTCCCATATTGCCATGTCAAGCCTCTAACCATCCTTTCCTAGCAAACCGTTGTTTGGCTATGTTACCGCTTTGCTCAGCCCCTCTTATAGCGTTGTTAGTTGCAGGTGAAGATGAAGTTTGTTCCTTGTCGGAACATGGAGATGTTGTTCCTTGTTGGAACATGTTTACTTGTTGGGATATCACAATATATCTTATTTAATTAATGCATCTATATACTTGGTAAAGGGTGGAAGGCTCGGCCTTATGCCTGTGTTTGGTTCCACTCTTGCCGCCTAGTTTCCGTCATATCGGTATTATGTTCCCGGATTTTGCGTCCCTAACGCGGTTGGGTGATTTATGGGACCCCCTTGACAGTTCGCTTTGAATAAGACTCCTCCAGCAAGGCCCAACCTTGGTTTTACCATTTGACTACCTACCACATATACCCCTTCCCTTGGGTTCTGCAGACTCAAGGGTCATCGTTATTTTAGCCCCGGGCGGTGCTCCTCCGGCGTTGGTCGAACCGAGCAACCTGCGGGGCCACCACGGGAAACTCGAGGCTTGGTTTTACTCGTAGCTTGACTTATCCGGTGTGCCACGAGAACGAGTACGTCGACTCCTATCGGGTTGTCGGCACATCGGGCGGCTTTGCTGGTCTTGTTTTATTGCTGTCGAAATGTCTTGTAGCCGGGATTCCGAGACTGATCGGGTCTTCCCGGGGAGAAGGAATATCCTTCGTTGATCGCGAGAGCTTATCATGGGCTAAGTTGGGACACCCCTGCAGGGTATTATCTTTCGAAAGCCGTGCCCGCGGTTATGAGGCAGATGGGAATTTGTTAATGTCCGGTTGTAGAAAACCCGAAGTTGATCTTAATTAAAATACACCAACCGCGTGTGTAACCGTGATGGTCTCTTCTCGGCGGAGTCCGGGAAGTGAACACGGTGTTGGAGTTATGCTTGACGTAGGTTGTTCTAGGATCACTTCTTGATCATAGTTGTTCGATCGTGCTTTTGCTTTCTCTTCTCGCTCTCATTTGCGTATGTTAGACACCAGATATGCTAGTCGCTTGCTGCAGCTCCACCTCACTACCTTCTCCTACCCATAAGCTTAAATAGTCCTGATCTCATGGTGTGAGATTGCTGAGTCCCGTGACTCGCAGATACTTCAAAACTAGTTTGAAGGTGCCGATGAAACCGTGCAGGTGGCCTTTTGAGCTCAAGGAGGAGCTCGATGAAGATCTTGTTCATTGTGTTGTTTCGTTTGAGTTGATCAAGTAGTGGAGCCTAGTTGGGACGATCGGGGATCATGTAGCATTTGGGGTAGTCTTCTTTTATTTTGGTTCCGTAGTCGGACCTTGGTTGTATCTGTATGATGTAATGCTTTACTCATGTATTGTGTGAAATGGCGATTGTAAGCCAACTATGTATCTCTTTCCTTATGTATTACATGGGTTGTGTGAAGATTACCTCACTTGCGACATTGCTTTCAATGCGGTTATGCCTCTAAGTCGTGCCCGACACGTGGGAGATATAGCCGCATCGAGGCGTTACAAGTTGGTATCGAGCCATCCCGACTTAGGAGCCCCTGCTTGATTGTTTGTTTGGCGTTGTTGAGTCTAGAAAAAAATGTTTTGAGTCTTAGGATTATATATATCGGAGAGTAGGATTCTTTTTACTCCTCGGTCCCTTAAATCGCTCTGGTGAGGTATCTGGCGTAGATGTTTTGACTTTTCTCTCCTCAAATTTCACTAATTTTTTTTAGGATCACGCGGGTATCTTGGAATCGTTCCGATGGTTTTGTGACGAGAACATTGTTCTTGGTGCCTCCTGTCATTTAGGGGTTGTGGCAGTGTCCCGGGGAGTTGAGCTCCGAGGTGTTGTCGTCACAATTTTATCGTTGCAGTTCTGGAATACCTGAGCTTTGCCGACATCGAAAATCTCTTTTTATGCAGTTGTTGGTGAGATAACCTCGATGACCCAGTACTGGGGCGAGCTCGAGAGTATTGCCATAACTTGTATAACGGATGCTTTTCGAAGGTTGAGGTAAACGATTTCCGGAGGTATCTTGGTTATGTGTTGACGGATGGATACAGCTGGATCTAGGTATTGTTAGTTTGGGTGATATATTTTGTGTCCCCTGTATCCCCAACACCAGATTGCATAACCAGAAAGTTTCGGGAGTTTATAGGTGGGAATTCAAGTAGCTCCTAGGATATCTTTCCGACAGATGCATGATATGGGATTGGGTAAATCTCTATCATATGTGTTTGTTTCCGGCTTATTCTGCAAGCCAAATCCTTTGTTTTTGTTTTGAGTTGTGGTATTCGAGTTGCTTCAATGTCAAGTGTTGATTCCATACCTTGTTCTAAGCGGTGTTCTCATATTTTCTATGTGGATGATAATCCTTCATGATAATCGAGATTGTCATGTCAATCCTTTTCAACAGGTGTGCTTCTCTTCAAGTAGATCCGATCATTGCAACATTCGCAAGATCAATTCTAAGCCTTTTTCTCAACGGTGTTCGTTTCATCTGACCCAAGTTGCCTTTGTTTTCCCACCCTCCCACCCCTTTTTCTTCAAGGACTCAGATTTCTTAATCAAGTATCCATTTTATTGAGGGAAGTTTCTTCATTCTTTTCCTTTAAATGTTTTATCCGGTGATTTCTCATGAAGACGCTAAGGAAGCTTCAACCTTATCATTGTTCCATTCTAATTTTCTTCTCCGGTGGATTTAGTTCAAGATTTCGGTGTTGATCTTATCCCTTTTGCTCTTTTCACAATGCTTTCTCATGCCGGTGTATCTCGTAATCATTCACTTCTCGCTATTCATTTGGTTGGGAGTGATGAAGATATCTCAGAAGATTCAAGTTTCCATTCTCAATTCACTCAAGTTCTTTTGAGGATGCTATCTCATTCAACCCATTTAATTCAACCGGTGCAATCTCTCTTTTCAAACAATTGTTCAACGGTGGTTCTTTTGAGTGGGCCCTAACCCACATGTCTTTTTCCAGGATCTTACCTGACTCGTCTAATTTTTCCGGAGCTTCTAAAAATTCTTTCAAGTGTGACGTAAGAATGAATTTTCATCAGTCACATGCCTTCTCCAAGGTCGCTTTCAATTTTTTTACTCATCTTTGGCTCAATCTTTCCTCTTTTAATCCTTCCGGAGTTTCTCAACAATTCATGGTGATGTTTCTCATCGTCGTTCTCAACATGTGAAGACCGAAGAAGAGTTCCTCCTAATCCTTAACCGTTCTTCCAAAGATGCGTAGTTCTAGTTTGATGCCATCCTCTCATAATTGTTTTCGATTGTGGGAACTCTTTTCACCCATCCGGAGCATTTCATGAGTTGTTTCCATTTCTTTCCTCCGAAGGCCATCATGTCATAATTCTTCATTCTCAGCGTGTAGCTACCGTTCTCCAAATCTTACCGGTGAATCGTTCAAATATCCTCTAATCAGTTCATGATCTCTTCATTCTCTTGTATCTAAATTCTCTCAAGCATCTTCATTCGTTTTCCAATTCTTCCCGGTGAATTGTGCCTTTTCTACGTTCAATTTCAATTCTTACGGTGGTTCGTTCAAGAGTTCTCTTCCTTCGTTATTATATAGATTCATTCGTCTTCCCAAATCCTACCGTCGGATCGTTGAAGACCTTCCCAAGTTGAGCAATATCTCTCTTCAATCATTTTTCAATGAGAATAAGTAGTATGCCTAATTCGTTGCTTGTCATCAATTTAAATTGGTGAAGGATACGCATAACATAATTCTTGTTCTTGTTTCATCCGAGTGATTGATTCATTCTTCCGGAGTTCGTAATGGTATCAATTTCTCAGTTCTAAGTTGTTCATCTTTTCTTTCCGGAGTTCAAAGTTTTCTCGGTTATATCATTTCAAAGCTTCTTCTTATCACTGCAAGGCTTCACTTTGTGTTTTTCAACTTCTCTTCCTTTTATCATCCTTTTATTATCGGAGTTCTTCATGGAGGCTCTACATGGTGGTTCGTCAAGGATTCCTTTCATTCTCGATTTGTTCTTCAAGATTTCTCTTGAAGCTAAGACCCGCCAAGCCATACTTCAAAATAAACATGGTGCTCAACACATGTTTTGTTTTGAGGAGTTAAAGCATTCTTTATCTTGCATTCCGAAGTGCAATTCTCTCTATCTTATCTTTTGAGGTGGTGTTATGTCATTTTGACAGTTTCATTCATGTTTCATGATGCACTTGTTGTCAAGAATGAGATATTTAAATCCATCAATTTCTTCATTGGAGTTATCTTGGGTTATATTTCACCTAAAGCTTTCCCTAAGGATTGTTGCTATTTATGGTGCTTATAAATGACCCAAGTTCTTCATTTGTCCTCTCGGTGAAATAAGTTTCTCGTCTCCTTGTTCATACCGATCCAACCTATTGTTTCCATTAGTGGCAGAATTTCACCTCATAATTTTGAGAAGTTTTCCATAAGCCCACTACAAATTTATTAGTTTCGTTGTTGGTTTTCCAACAACTCCGTTGTAACCTTCTTGGAAGGATGCTTTCCAAATTCAATTGGGGTAGAAGTAATCAATTCCTTCTCCCTTCTCTTATTCCGACGATCTATCTTCTATTCATTCTTCCGGAGGCATTGTGATGTTGCTCTCTTCGACCCATCATCTCATTTTGTCAAGACCATGTTCTTTTCATGCTTATCCATTTAACCGGAGTGTTGTGTCATCTCTTCAAGTTCTTTTCATCTTATCAAGTTTTCCTTCTTGTTTCAGTCGGAGTGCTGCCCAAATTATATCATTCTTATTGCTTCTCTATCTTGTTTTAACCGGAGTGGCTTCAAAATCTATCTTGTCCCCTAAGCTCTTGGTTCTCATCATGTTCTTTGTTCTTCTCTGCTAACAAAGTGTTCACAATCTCGTTCATCTCCATTGTATTCTTCTTTCAATTTTTCAACCTCTCAAGGTTCATGGTTTCACTCGTTTGTCAAAGAAGCAACTTTGTTTTACCTCTTCCTCTTCCGCTTTTCTCCGGTGCCATCCTAGATCTCGGGACGAGATCCTCTTGTAGTGGTGGTGTTGTAACGCCCCGAGACCGATGATCCAGAAGACTTCCATATTTTTGTGACCTCCGTGTGTTTCGTTTGTGCTTGCTCTTTTAATTTTTGCATTGCATCATGTCATCATGCCAGCATGTCATTTAATTTTTAAAAAAACCTTAACTAATAAATTGCATGGATCTTTGATCCATTTAAATCGAGGGAACTCACATGGTGATTTCTCTTTAAAACATATTCAAAGTCTCCTACTATTATTAGGGAGCTATAATAAAATTATTTCATTTATTTGGAATTCACCATAACACACTTGCAAAATATCCCATGCCGTTGTTATCTCAATTCTTGGTCTCCAACCTTGTCCATAATTTCTTTCATCATTTTCCGGAGCTCCACCAAAAATCCGAACATTTTTGGACCTTCCTTTTATCAAGTCCTAGTTCAAACCCATTTGAATTAAATTCAAATGAGTTTGAATTTACATCTTTCAACCGTGGCCTTTCTATTTTTCTTGGAACGAGCATATTTTTGTGAGTTTGGGAAAACTATCTGGGTGTCCAACTTCTTCCCTAACCCTCTTTCTTTTCTTTCTTAATCTCTGTTTTTTCTCTTCTTTTAGTAGTGAGAGAGCCCAGCAGCCTTGCAGCCCAGCCCGGCCACTTAGGCCCGGCCATCGAGACCGACCCATTTGCCCTCGAGGCCCAAATTACCCTCTAACCCTAGCCGCAGGGAGAGCATCACTCGATCCCCCCTTTCCCTCGTTCCCCATCGTGCGCTGCCAGCGCCCGACCCCCTCTCCCTCTCCTCGGCTCGATCCCTCCTTGTTCCTTGAAAGCCTTGAGCCCCAGCAGCGCTCTATGTTGCCCCGTCGCCCCTCCGATCGGCTAGTCCAGACCGCGCCGCCCTGCGGCCTCCTCCCTCATCTCCCTCGCAGCCTCTCTTCCTCCCCAGCGCCAGGCCCCCATCTCCTCCCTTCGCGTGATCCCCTCGCTGCCCCGTCTCCTTGCACCGGCACCCGCGCACCTCGTCGGCCAACTCCGGCTGCCCTCCATTGCCGCCCGAAGCCCCCACTCCGCTCGCCCGCATCTGCCTCTCCACCTTGCTCCGTCGCCCGCCTCCCTTGCAACCTCGCGTCCTCCCGCTGCCGGTCCTCACCGGCGCGGGCGACCCCGCGTCCCCGCCGGCTCCCGTCGCCCCTGCAGTCCCAGCAGCCCCTTTGCAGGAGCAGCCCCTTTGCCCGTCCTCGAATCTCCGACCTCGTCACCATCGACCCGGCAGGAGCTCCGCCTCCCTGCTTCACGTCAAGGCCGAAGACCCCGTGGACGTCAAGACCAAGTACCCCTTCGTTTCGTCAATACCGGCAAGTTCAGAAGATCCCAAGTACCACTACGACCCGTGTACCACGATTTAACATGTACGGCTACATGACGACCCGACGACCCGGACATCTACGTAGCGTGTACAACTACCGTCGCCGTGTACCACTACTTCCACTATGAGATGTACCACTACCGTCGCCAAGATCGCGAGTACCTCTACCGACGCCGTGTACGACTACTTCCCACGACGACCCATGAACGTCTACTTCCACTACCGTCGCAAGAACAACTACTTGCACTACGACCCACGAGTACCACTACTTCCCTCGACGACTCGAACCGCTCCGAAAATGCATGCTTCGAAGGTATAATCCCGAGATGATCACCCGTGGACCGAATGCATGTGTTGTATGAGATGCACCCTATGTTTGCACCGTGCCCGTCTGTCGCTTGCGATGCCCCTCTTTTGTCATGCCACCGACCCGTGGGAACCCGGTAGTCGGGAGCACCCCACCATCTCTAGCTTGTTGCGCACATCCGCACGCCTCCTTTTGCACCGGTATCTCCATGAGCTATCGGAATCAATATGTTGCCGTGACATCATTTTCGGATTCGCCGCCGTGGCACCCTTTTTGTTCCGCCATGGTGACCAAATGCTTCATAACATGCTCATGTCAACGTTTTCATAAAAAATGCATAAACTTGTATATGCCATCCGCATCATGATAACAACATTTAAAATGTCTAAAATTGTGTTTGCATTAAAATTGCTAAATGACATGAGGATTTTCCAGAATTATCGTTTGTTGTTTCCTGCCTCATTTAAACTTGCCTAAATAGGTAGTTTAATCATGCTTCACCCCTTGCCATGTTTAATAACATTTAATATTGTTGAGTACATAACCAAGAGAGAATTAAATGAGTCATGTGGTGTTTCATCAATATGCAACTCGTTGCATATTGAGCTCCACTTAACTTGTAGTGTTGTTTGTGCATATTGCCATGCCATGAATCTTTAAACCGGACATGCATCATACTTGGTTGTGCATCATGCCATGTGTATGTGATGGTTGTTTACTATGTTGTTTGTTTGTTTCCGGGTTGCTTCTCTCGTTAGCTTCGGTTTCCTTCCGGAGTTGTGAGGATTCGTTCGACTTCGTCCATTTGTCTTCTTCATGGACTCGTTCTTCTTCCTTGCGGGATTTCAGGCAAGATGACCATACCCTCGAAATCACTTCTATCTTTGCTTGCTAGATGCTCGCTCTTTTTCTATTCCTATGCTACGATGCCTATCACTTGCTTATCATGCCTCCCATATTGCCATGTCAAGCCTCTAACCATCCTTTCCTAGCAAACCGTTGTTTGGCTATGTTACCGCTTTGCTCAGCCCCTCTTATAGCGTTGTTAGTTGCAGGTGAAGATGAAGTTTGTTCCTTGTCGGAACATGGAGATGTTGTTCCTTGTTGGAACATGTTTACTTGTTGGGATATCACAATATATCTTATTTAATTAATGCATCTATATACTTGGTAAAGGGTCGAAGGCTCGGCCTTATGCCTGGTGTTTTTATCCACTCTTGCCGCCCTAGTTTCCGTCATACCGGTATTATGTTCCCGGATTTTGCGTCCCTAACGTGGTTGGGTGATTTATGGGACCCCCTTGACAGTTCGCTTTGAATAAGACTCCTCCAGCAAGGCCCAACCTTGGTTTTACCATTTGACTACCTACCACATATACCCCTTCCCTTGGGTTCTGCAGACTCAAGGGTCATCGTTATTTTAGCCCCCGGCGGTGCTCCTCGGCGTTGGTCCGAACCGAGCAACTGCTGGGCCACCACAGGGAAACTCGAGGCTTGGTTTTACTCGTAGCTTGACTTATCCGGTGTGCCCCGAGAACGAGTACGTGCGACTCCTATCGGGATTTGTCGGCACATCGGGCGGCTTTGCTGGTCTTGTTTTATTCTTGTCGAAATGTCTTGTAGCCGGATTCGAGACTGATCGGGTCTTCCGGGAGAAGGAATATCCTTCGTTGATCGCGAGAGCTTATCATGGGCTAAGTTGGGACACCCTGTAGGGTATTATCTTCGAAAGCCGTGCCCGCGGTTATGAGGCAGATGGGAATTTGTTAATGTCGGTTGGAGAAAACCGAAGTTGATCTTAACTAAAATACACCAACGGCGTGTGTAACCGTGATGGTCTCTTCTCGTGGAGTCCGGAAGTGAACACGTGTTGGAGTTATGCTTGACGTAGGTTGTTCTAGGATCACTTCTTGATCATAGTTGTTCGACCGTGCTTTTGCTTTCTCTTCTCGCTCTCATTTGCGTATGTTAGACACCAGATATGCTAGTCGCTTGCTGCAGCTCCACCTCACTACCTTCTCCTACCCATAAGCTTAAATAGTCCTGATCTCGCGGGTGTGAGATTGCTGAGTCCCCGTGACTCACAGATACTTCCAAAACCAGTTTGCAGGTGCCGATGAAACCGTGCAGGTGATGCACCCGAGCTCAAGGAGGACCTCGATGAAGATCTTGTTCATTGTGTTGTTTCGTTTCAGTTGATCAGTAGTGGAGCCCAGTTGGGACGATCGGGGATCTGTGTAGCATTTGGGGTAGTCTTCTTTTATTTTTGGTTCCGTAGTCGGACCTTGGTTGTATCTGTATGATGTAATGCTTTACTCATGTATTGTGTGAAGTGGCGATTGTAAGCCAACTATGTATCTCTTTCCCTTATGTATTACATGGGTTGTGTGAAGATTACCTCACTTGCGACATTGCTTTCAATGCGGTTATGCCTCTAAGTCGTGCTTCGACACGTGGGAGATATTGCCGCATCGAGGGTGTTACAGTGTCGGTCACCCTTGACGAAAGCACTTCTTTGACGCACGATTTATCGTCATGGAAGTGGACACTTCCGTGATGATAATTTTGGTAATGTCATGGAACACTTCTACGACAACACAGGTATGACTATCTTGATTCTGTCATAAATTTGTCATGGATGTACATGCATGACAAAAAACGCGACCTACTGTGACAAACACGTATCATCACGGAAGTGTATTTTTTTGTAGTGACGGGTCTCGCCGCCCGCTCATCTGAGTGATCATGTGAGGCTAGCCTTGAAGAGGGAGCACCCGGTGCACCACGAAGGCGGTCAGAAGATCCGACCCCTGGAGGCCCTGCGACTCCACCGTCACCTTGAGCCGGGTGATGGCAGCAGTGGAGGCGGCCGATAACGCCTTCGGCTTGAAGGTCCAGTTGGTGCGAGGCTCGGCTGGCGGGCCGGCTGTATAGGCCGGAAGGTTGATGAAGTCGGCCGTCGGGTGGACGTTCTTCACATAAAAGTAAGATTTTTTCCACAGCTTGACCGATTGTGTCAAGTTGATGGGCGGGAAGCAGTTCCCGGCTCCTGGGCGTCATACCGCGACGAATGCTCCGCACTGAGCCGGCGTGTCCTTGGCGGCAACCCCAAGCTTGGTGTAGAAGAACTCGGACCAGAGCTCGAGGGTGGGGAGAATGCCGAGGTCGCAGAGTGTAATAAAGGCCGATAGCAGCACCACCGTGTTTGGTGCGAGGTGGTGAGGATGGAGGTGGTAGAATTGGAGGAAGGAGCGGAGAAAGCCGCTAGACAACAGGACGAAGCCATGAATGAAGTGTGACTGAAAGACGACGCGTTCGCCGTCTTTCAATGCTGGCGTGATCTCTTTCGCTGGCGGGAGGCGCACCTCTACATAACCTGCGCCGGGCAACCGCCGCGTATTGCGGAGGAAGTCAAGGTGATCCTCGTGGACATTGGAGCCGTCCCAGGTGCCGGAGTTTGCCTTGTCGTGCGCCATGAGAGCTTGGAGCTTGATGGAGGCGCGGCGCGGTGAAGAGCAAGCGACCCGTGGAAGAGCGGCGGCACCGAGAGAGGAAAAGGGCTCGACGACGATGAGCTGCGGCGGCGTTTCAGCAGAGAGGCAGGAGCGCCGCAGCGGTGAAGAAAGGAAGGAAGAAGAAAGAGACGAAGGGAGAATAGGGGGCGCATGCGCTTGCCGCCCCCCTCCTCCCCCCTACTTATAGCCCCAGGCGGTGAAGCCGAGGGGCGAGAACGTGGGGGGACGTGGGGTTAACTACACCCACGACCCCACACCCACACATTTACCGCGCGGTAACGGCGTACAGTTATTGCGCCACAGAATCCTAACGTTCGCCTCGGCCGTATCGGATCCGCGCGCGCCGACGCCCGGTAGTGGCGGGCCCCAGCCTGCAGCGATGTCCCATCACGCGCGTGGGCTGGCAGGCCCGCCCGGAAGGCTAGCACCACGTGGCGTGCAGGTAGTAGGCGGCCCGCCTGGCATCTGGCCAACGCACCGCCTGGCTCCCGCCTCTACATTTCGAAAACACCAGGCGGCCCACCTGGTCCCGGCCGACTCCTAGCTGTCGGTGCCTCAGAAGACGGACGAAGCATGATTGCCAACCACTCAGAGTAGGAAGCTGCTGAGGCTTCTCGCCCTTTCAGCCACGACGCCCCATCAGCTTCGGGGACTATTGTTGGAGTAAATAACCATGGGTAGCCTCATCGGTCTCCCCTGGTATTACAAGACATCAGGGCCAGCAGCGCCCCTCAAGCATCAGGGGCGAAGTGCCGCCTTCTTGGGGCCGGCTGGTCCAATCGGCCGGCTCCGAAGGCTGGCGGGCTCCGAGAAGCGGCCCCGAAGAGGGCCGACTCCTAGCAGGCGGCCTCTAGAGAGGTCGGCTCCTAGCAGGCGGCCCCCCATGCCCTCAAAGATAGCACCCACATTATGATGACGAGACAGGGCGTGGCTACAGTGCAGCCTGCCACCCCCGAATCCAGGGAAGAACATGGCCACAGTGCGGCGTACTGCGTGGACGTCCCCCGCCCGGCGCGACACTGTTGCCACGCAGCCCGTGACATCACCCATGGCAGAGAAGGCCATGCTCCCACGACGGGCTGTTGGTATGGTCCACAGATGACGGACCCCACCTGTCTGTGAGAGGCCAGAGGATGGCGAGCCCCAACCAATCTGCTCAGGGGGAGGCCAACTCCCGACCAGGCGGTCCTCCCCCTCCCTCAAAGTTCGTGAGCCATTAACCAGAAGAGACAGGGAATGGCTACAATGAACGCCCACCAGGCGGCGGTACTGTAGCCACGCCTTCCCCGACAAAGCAAGCATCATCAGCTGCATGGCTACAGTACTAAGCAGCCGGCAAGACCCGCCAGCAGGGGCGCGGCCTGTCGGCCAAGTACGAGACAGCTGGCGGGTCCCACCAGGCAGCGGGCCCCGGCTGCCGGCGGAGAAGCCGGCGACCTTAGACAATGATAGCCGGGTCCTACACCCGACCCAATTACCTTCGTACCCCTGGGGGGTAGGCCTATATAAACCCCCTAGGGCATCCATGCAAAGGGGTCAGCCCCTGAGATATTCACACACACCACGTAGAGAGAGGAGAGAGCTAGCCTTGCCCTTCTTCCTCCTCTAGCAAACAGCTCAAGGAGCACTTGTAGCTACTTGTTGATTTAGTGATCATGCGGAGACCCCGCAGAGCAGTACTAGGGGTATTATCTACTAGGAGAGCCCCGGACCTGGGTAAAGTGTGCCGGCGTTCGTTTCTATGCCTCATCCCGCTTCCAGGCACCGGCGATGTCTTACTAGTTCCCACCATGATAAGCCATCCTTAGGCATATGTCGCACCAAACCCCCGACAATTAAAGACATTCTGGTTGCTGAACAAGGTGAAGCGGAATGCCCATATTATGCCCCTTCATTCAGAAGGCACGCACGACTCTAGTCCAACCCCTTGTGCTGGTCGATGCCCATCCTTCACTTCTTCATGAAGACATCTAGATAGTCATCATGTTCTGGTAGTACTTTAGCCTTTGCATGCCGACCAATCATGTAGTTTGAGAAGTAATCTTGAGTAAACTATTTTCAGAACCACTGCAAAGGAAAAAGATTCAGACATTGTCATCTAACACAACTTATAATGGGTAGTAAAAAGAAGGTTGTGGGTTCTTACTTACCATCCTGGAGTTCACTGCTGTCTTGGATAAAGTGTAAACAGATAGTTTAATTGCCATCTTTGACCCATTTTGCTAACAATATGTATCAGTTTCCTTAATTGATGATGGTTCATGAATATCTCATTGCCCCATACGCAAAAAGGGTCGAAGCCCGGATCTTTACCAATGACATATGTACCTAAAAGCACCAAGTTGATATTAGAAGCTAAACAAACAATTGCACAATGATGTAGTACAACACTCCCTCCGTCCCATTATATAAGATCTTATTACATCTAACAGTCACATATTGGATGAATTAACATCTTACATTATGGGGCGGAGAGAGTTTATTACATTGTTACAAATATAGACCGACTAACTACAGTTAATTGTTGTTGTGTTGTTGTTGTTGCTGCTCTTCTTTGTATATCTAGACATCATCAGAATATTAAGGTAACACTCTTCCTTATTGCTATGTAGTGTATGATTTCATATTTAAACATTCAGTACAATGCATGTTGTTATGTAGCCTCAGATATATTAGATACGGCCCTAGTTAACCTACCGATAAATGGGTTACATATATATATTCAGTTAAATTTACGATTCGACGATTAATCCCTTGTCAACCCCCGGCCTATATGGTACCAGCTACCGATATCCTGCACAGTGAGTATATATAAGCCATGGGATGAAACTAACCTCGATGGAAAACAGCAATTGTTCCCAATATTATCCCGTGTAAGTACATCGAAAGGCCTGTTAAGCCCAACAGGCTAAACATCAACCAAATATATCCATGGTAGACAACATATTCTCCAAATTATAGCATCTGTGTGCAAGTTTAAGCACACTAGTTAAGCAAAACAAGAAGTGGAAAGGTCTGTTAACCGCAACAAGCCTAACATTTAACAACAAGAAAATATAGTCATTCAAACTGGTATTTGTTGTGGGAAACCATGGCCACCTATGGGGCCATGAGCCCCTTTTTGGTTCGGCGGGGGGATGGGCACGTTGCACAAAGAGCGGAGAACCACAGCGCAACACGGTAGAGATCACACATGCGACTTTACCAAGGTTTGGGCTGTTGCGAGGCATCAAACCCTACTCCTGCTTTGGTGGATTGATGGTGGATGGTGGTGGAAACGCAGTGCTCTTGCCCGGCAACGTTGCCTCGGACAAGAGCAGCTACGCACGTACGAGTGTACAAGGGTCCGAAGCCTTTCTATGGTTGCCATGGGCCTCCTTTTATAGATCAAGGGGTCACCACAATGGCAAATCAGTCATTGTGTGCTGATTAGATAGCAAACAGTGCTATCATACCTAACCCTGACATGGCAGAGCACATTAAATGTGCCACTTAGTGTCACATCAAGGCATGCCCGGCAAGCCCTATCGGGGCTGTTTGACAGAGAGACAAAAAAAAACAAGCACAAAAATCAAAAGCAAGAAAGCATGCATAAACACATCACGGGTTACAAACAGTGCAAGCATACAACAAAGCACGAACGCTCTACGTGCTAAACGAAACTACTCACTCCGGGATACATGGTTCTATCCTCATACCGGGGATGAACCGACAGATCGACCTACTTGCCAAAAGAACTAATTGCTCGACTGAGGTCAAGCTGAGGGTTGGCCTTGCTGGGGCTCTCCGGGAGGACGAAGACTGAGCCAATCTCCATCTTAATCATCCGACAGCACTATGGGTTGGGGTTCGACTACTGGGGGTGTGGCCAAAATTGATCGAAGCAAATGTTGCTGGTGGATTCGGTAGAGAGCCTTGTCAAGGGTGATGATGTTTGGCCGAGGCCACAACACAGGCTGAGAGGGTAGCACTGGCTCGGATGGCGTTGGGTGAGCGGCTTGGGATGCAAATTTACGAGCCTCACTATAAGCTTCCTTGACAACTCATACCGCATCTTTGTCCAGGGTTCTAAATTCGGCCAGCATCTTAGAAATCATCATCCCCTGGGAAGTGATATATTGCACCAGGCGAGCGATTGCGGGGTCATCCCCTTGGATAGTAGGAGAAGGCTGAATTCCTGATTCTGTCACCACGGGGAAAAAAGCAAAACTCCCGCCTCTGTGCCACTTGCGGGAACTTGGTGCGGAGGTATAGGATAAATCAGCGGTAGGCATGGCTCTACCCTGAAAAACCAAAGGTTGGCCATATACTGCGGGACCTAGGCCGATGTGCACTCTTGCATCATAGCGATAAAGGTGAGGGACGGGTGTCGACTGGAACACCAGGTAATCGGGGCTAGCGTTACAGCCAAAGGCTTTGGTGAGCATCTCAGCAAGAAGAGGTGGAAAATCAGGGTGGTTGACGGCAAAGGTGCGAGTGTAAAACTTGGGAGCTTTGAGGGTGCTAGCCATGGCTGGGGTGTTACTAGCTAGGCTTCTTTGCAGGGACATGACTAACTGAGGGGTGAGCGATACGGCAAGCAGAAAGGGGATTTTATAGGCAGCTATTCGGGACATGCCCACATGGTGTGGCCACTTTCCCTTAATGGCGAAGGGTAAGCGGTGCGACCGACCAATAAGGATAGGGTTGCTATTCGTTCCATGGATAACTAGGCGGGGACAGCGGGTGAAGACGTGTCGATCCCGGCTGCGCCACCTGTTGATTAATAGTGGCCATGCCGGATGCCAGGGATGGGTCAAATCCCTAAGGGTCATTACAGGTTGATGGTAGCGGTGATCTAATGCTAGGATAAACTATGCCAGCCTGGTTGCTCTTATACCATCTCCTGTGGCACCCCGATCGTCATGGAGCAGGGGGCCTTCGCACGTCAGCCCAGGATAACGACTGACGCACGACAGGTCGATGATACATCATTCCAGGTACAATAATATTCATCAAATACATGTGTATATGATTACATCATTGATGAATACAATTATCTGGCATTGCCCTAAGGCTATTTAAATGGCAGCGGAAGTCTATTTAAATGGCGGCAGAAGTCTTGGTTTGGCAGCGTAAAAATTCTGGCTAGGCTCCACAACTCACAGGACTGGCAAGATTACGGCCAAGCACTTTGGAACAAGCGAATAATTCTGGCACGACCTACAAAACTGGCATGACACGCCAGGTCGGTACATTGAATGTACTTGCAAGACAACCAAATACATAGCGTCCAAACAAACAGATGACAAAGCAGGAACCAAGCATATGCAACAGTCTACTTCAACAAAAATTCTAAGCATGGCATGCTATTAACTAGAATCATAAATCAAACTAGCATGAACAACATCATAGCATCTACTAGCATGTCATATGTAATTTACTTCTAACATAACAATAGCAAAGCATAGCATTTCAAAACATGGCATGGCATCATGAAACTATGCTGGAAATAAACTACCAGTTACCTCCCGTGAAGACATATGGTAATAACCTTATGCAACAATCACTTACTCGGCCACGACTCCTCTGAACACATGCATGACTTACCAACACATCATCGAGACTTCTCACGATTTTCCCATAGTCCAGGTCACCATATTATTTATCACACAAGTTATTAGCAGGTTTATCCTCCATTTCGACCAAGACCTGATAGTGTGACCAACTATGAACTTGTGCCCATGACCGAGGACGTGGCTATCGATAGATTGAATACACTCTGCAGAGGTAGTGCACTTTACCCACACTACGGAACACCTGGCCTCGCACTCCCATTCGGGTGGACCAAAGCGTTCCGACAAAACCGAGCTACTGCCATGACACTCTCCCGGCCACTCCGACCAACACCCCCTTGGGGTTTAGTCCTGGGTGGCCTCGTGTCTACCAAAGACAACAACGGCCACCGTCGTGGCAAAATGGTCCCAAACGGGGACAAGGTACCATAAAAACAAAAATGAGCACACAAGGTGATGTTCGCCTACCTGATCAGGGTAGCACGTGCCCATAACCTTCCCTCGCGGGAGGCATCGGCGAGAGGCATGACAATAGACCTAGCTTGGACCTCCCCATAAGGTATATGTGGTTGCACTGGAGAAAGCTCAATTTCGTGGCACTATGATATCCCCGTGATGACGGAGGAGGTTTGTTATTAAGTCACATTATTAACTTCTCCATCATCAATCATCATGCGAGCATTGTTAACATGAATGCAACAACTAACATGCAACATACCGATGCATTAACAAAACATCAAGCATTTCAAAAGAACAATGATAGCATGCGAAACATGGCAATACCAAGTACTAGCAAACTTATGAGTGCAACAGAATTATCATAACATCGATACTACTAACATGAAATTAAATTAGATAGAGGCATGATATTATTAGTAACAATAGCAAACTAGCATGTCAACTTATTTCATGAAAGCATAAGCATGCAAGACAGATAACAAAAACATATAACACGACTAAAATAACAGCAGACGGAACACACAAGAAACTATTACAACTAAACACACACACGAGGTGCAAACAAAGTCAACATGCAAGTTCGGGGCTCATGTTAAGAGGTTGGCTTGACTGGGGGCCGGGGATTACTCCGGAAAAAGTGTGGAACGATCGCAGAAAGAGTTGCCGAAAATAATTCTCTCTCGGAGGGGGCTGTTTACGTGCAAGGTAAAAGTGGTCATTTTTAGAATGTGCAAACATGGTGAAATTGATTCCGTCGGAACGGGCTCGACAAAACGAAGAAGTGGGCTTTGGAATCACCTCAATCGGAGTTACGGTTGCAAAGTTGTGGCCGTTCACTATTTAGGCAGAAAAGTGGCTTAAACGGTGAACGTTCACATTATAAGCATTTCGGCGGGCTGGGCTGGAAAAAAGAAAGCGCATTTGAGAAAATACATTTCGAGAGAAGAGAAAGCGCATTCTCAGGCAATACGTTTTCAGCAAAATAAAACGCACTACAGAGAATACGTCTCCGCAGAAACGAAAGCGCATTCTGGGGTTTACGTCTCCACTTACACAAACTGGGCGGCTACGGTCAATGGCAGGTGGGGTCACGCGAGGGGTGGGGCCCATCAACTTATCCACGCTGCAGGACCGGTTCAACACCCTGGGTCGCTGCCAGGTGGGGCCCACGGGGTGTTCTCTCTCTCCTCCTCTCCTCCTTCTTCTCCATCACGACAGAGGAAGAGCGGGACGCCATGGCGGTCGTCGGAGCCGGCGACTAGCGGCACGGGAGGGCTGGGCGGCATGCGCAGGAGCTCTGCCACTCCAGGCCGCGCTCGTGGGTGGTCGCGGAGGGGATTGGGGTAGATGGCAGCGCCGGGACCAGGGAGGTTGGCGGCGGTAGAAGGCTTCGAAGGGGAGGCACGCCGGAGCGGCTCTACCGCCGGAGTGGGTGGGGCTGGTGGAGGTCTACGGCTCCAGGGAGGCTAGGGAGCGGAGGAGGGCATGGGGGAAAGGCCACGACAAGAAGTGGCCGAGGGGGATCGGGCGGCGGCCATGGCAATGGTGGTGGTCAGGGAGGAGCTCCGGAGGCGAAGGGAGGGCTTGGGGAGGCTTTGAGGACAGCGAGGGGTTCGGGGGTGCTAGTTATAGCCGCGGGAAGAGCTCGAGGGGGAGGGGGCGAGGTGACACGCGGCAGATGACGTGTCCGCGTGGCCAAGGGTCATGGGGAGGGGCGGCAAGGCGACGAGGAGGACGCGGACGAGCGCCCGAGGGTCACGGAGTCGAGCAGCGCTTGCGGACGAGAGGAGGAAGAGGACAGAGGCGAGGAAACGACGGTGCACGGGCGCATACTATGGTTGGCGACGGAAGAGGCTCAACGAGGAAGCAAACGATGGGGAAACGAGCTCCAGGGGGAAGATTACGTCGAGGGGGAGCTGCGTGACATGCTTGGACAAGCCAGAACCAGCCGGAGTGGCGCTTTTGTTGCCAACAGTGGCGAGACCACCGTTTTGGCCTGCATTGCCCCGTGGTCACCACCGACAAGACGCTCTCTGGTTTTCTACTTAGTGCCACACCATGTTGTCGGATCACGGGTTCCGGCAAAACCCTCAAGGTTCGAACACTGGGGTGCACATGAAGATCCCCCCTACCGATCCACGTCCTAGCTTCGCTAAGATCTCAAGGGCTAACTCGACGAACTCGCAACACAAGGGACACAAGATTTATACTAGTTCGGGCCACCGTTGTGGTGTAATACCCTACTCCAGTGTGGTGGTGGTGGATTGCCTCTTGGGCTGAGGATGAACAGTACAACGGGAAGAACAGCCTCCTGAGGCGGGGTGTTCTTGTGCTTGGTGAACTTGTGTGGTTGAGGATGATCTGGGTGATCTGTCCCCGTCTATGGTGGTGGCTAGTCCTATTTATAGAGGCCCTGGTCCTCTCCCCAAATATTGAGCGAGAAGGGAGCCAACAGCGGCCAATTTGAAAGGGGACAACTAGTACAGCTTATCCTGACAAAACAGTCTTCGCCTGCAAAAGGCTCTGGTGGTGACGCCGCCTTGGGCTCCAGGGTGACCTCCGTCTTGTCGTCCTGCTGGTCTTGGTCTCATTGCACTGACATGGAAACCTTTGCTTCATGCCTCGGTACTCCGCGTCTGCGCTTGCCTCCTTAGCACCAAAGAGGAAACAAGTACACTGTGCGCACTGGCGCCTGCCTGGTCTCGGTCATCATGGCTCACGTCACGAGAACATCGCGAGGTTTACCTTGCCTTGATCTCTCCGCCCCTCGTGACCCAACCTGGTGAGGCCGCTCCCGAAGGGGTCTTGCGTCGTCCGCCTTGCAAGGCTTGGCCCCTCGCGAGGGTGTTGAGTCCTTGTTGGTGAAGATGGGTCGTATGGGCCTGCTCGCAGAGCCACGCCGTGGGCCGCAGGGAGGCAAGTCTGGGGACCCCAGTTCCCAGAACACCGACAGTAGCCCCCGGGCCCAAGGCGCGCTCGGGCTTGGCTTCGAGGCGAAGCCAAAGGTCAAGTGCAGAGTGCCGCGGGCCCCAATAGCTTGCGGCCTTGGTTGACGCTGGTGGTTGATTGGACGTGGGCATCTCCGCTGCCCCACGCTGCCTCGGCAACTGCCCGACTTGACAAGTCCCTGCGACATGCAAGGAAAAACCATCATTACCTGTGATCATGGGGGCGCTGGGTGGCCTTCTCCTGCTATAAATGGGGAGGGGGCGGAGCCCCCGTCACCCATCTCTTCCCATTCCGCTTGCTTCTCCTCCTCTGCTCCACTACCGACACCAATGGCACCCATCCGAAGGTTTTCTGCTGCAGAGAAAGGAAAGACTCCCCTCGACGGGCCGGTGCCGCTCCCGCCGAAGAAGAGGCCGGTCCACCACCTTGACGCGGCGACGATGCAGGTGGTGACGAGGCCTTGGTGTGAGTGGCCTCCTCCTGGGTATCTGTTACCCCTATACGCCCAAGCTGGGAGCTCAGGAGGGGGAGGCGACGAGCGTCGGCGCTCGCGCCGTGGCCATGGTCGTCGTGCCAGGGTGGCGTGCGTCGCCGCCCCTGGAGTCCATGCCACGGACTCCTCGCGCGAGCACGTGCTATGGGCGGCGATGCCCCCGAGCACTTGGATCCGCTTCCCTTCCGTCTTCTCACCTGAGATGCCGCCAAGGGGGCCCCTGGAGCTTTGGCTGCAGCACGCCGACTGCGACACGCCGACGACTGGAGCGGAGGTTGAGGCTGTCTCCTCGGGGAAGATCTTCATGACCCGAGGCTGGGGTGAGGTCGCCCGAGTGTGTCGCGCGGAGGGTGCCCTAGCGATCCATTTCAGGTACGACGGCGCCTCCACGCTGTTCTTCAAGGTCTTGATCGTAAGCCCGTAAATGCAGTGTTGTCCCGGTGGAGTCATCGATGCGTGCAGCGGCCGGGCAGGGTCTGCTGCCCGCGTCGCCAGCGGCTCCTCTGGAAGCCGCAGCGACACTTGGGAGTCCAGCGATTCTCCCGAGCTTTACGAGACCCCGGAGACGAGCGACGACAACTACCTGCCCCCAAGCTCTCATCGAGCCCGGAGCAGGGCTGCAGCGTCTGGCCGTCGCCGCCGCCGATCTGGATGAGGTTGGCACGGGCCTCTGGTGGACCACTGTTGATGATTGCGTTGTCCACAGGGGCGCGTGTAGATAGGATTCCCTAAGTCCTTGTCTCTTGTTCGCTGCGAGGAACCAAGAAGTGCCCCGTGGGGGTGTGTAAAGGTTTTGTAATGTCTCTTGTCAATATTGTCCTTATTATGAACTTGTGCGAGCGCGAGTCCTGCTTCATCTAGGTCTCCCTTTCCGACCTCAGGACGACTTGGTGCTCTACGCTAACAGGTCCAGGTCCCCAGGCAGGCTGCAGCCGTCGCTGGTATGCCAGGTCGCCTGCCGTGGTCAAGGCCAGGAGGTGAGCGGCCCGAGGTCCAGTATGAGTTCCTGAGGCGCGATGCTCAGGAGGCCCCCTTTAGCGCTCAAGCAGTCGTCGAGAGGTAAGAAAGGGGGGTGAAATTGCTGCAGCAGGGCTGCGATTAGTATGGTTCATAATCCTTAGTGGTTTAGCCAATCCGGGCTCGTGACTTATCTTGACGGTCCGGGGTCGATTCCTCATGATGCGCCAGATTCGTGCATAGGCGTTCGAAGTATGGCTAAGGCAGGTCCATGCGAGCCTCCCCCCGTCTCCATGCTCTCCTTCGTGATCTACGTCCTCAGGTCCCGACCCTCTAGCGAGCTCAGCCGCCGCTGGTATGCCAGGTCGCGTGCCGTGGTCAAGGCCAGGGGGTGTGGGCTGGAGAGCCAGTAGGAGCTCCTGAGTCGCAATGCTCAGGAGCCCCCCTTTTAACGCGCAAGCGGATTGCATGGGAGAAGAGGGAGCTCGCAGTTCCGCCTGCCGGCATCTTCGGGAGATTCCTGCGAGCCAGCACTAGGAGAGACACAGTTTGCCATTATGGTTGCCGGTCTGCCGCCGGTTGCTCCGCGAAGAGACGAAGGCACTAAGGGCCTGGTGAGGGGACATGCGGGGGGCGTGCCGCGAGTCAGAGCTCGACCGCTCAGGTTTGGCAATGTTGCAGGGACGGACCCGAGCACAAGCGTCGTGCCAGCGTGAGTAGCCCCCGTGGCGGGTGAGAATCAAGCAGGTGATAGTCATAGGTAGATTAAGCATGGAAAACATACTGGCTTAAGCAAATGCAGGGAAGATGCATGCCAACGGGTCAGGCCCGAGCGTCTTGGGGATGATGCAGCCTGAGGGGCGCCCCCAGCAAGGTAAGGTAAAGACATGAAAAGGGATACATGCCACAGGGACGGACCCACGTGGACTGGGAATGATGCAGCCCGGGGGCGCTCATGAAGGGATGTTGGGGCAGCTGAAGGTAGGCGGCGAAGGGGTTGCTCCTCACGAGCCACCGGGGCCCTGAACCTCGGGAAGCTCTGGGGGTCCAGGCGGTTCCTTGAGGACCGCCTCCATCTCTGTCGGGACGGTGTGGTGCCTGGCCCCCTAAGTCGCCAGGGCGCGCTGCAAGTTGCGTTGATTGGCGGACGCCATGCTCGGCAGGCCAAAGGGCATGCGAACGTAGCTGCACGGTGGCCCCTCGCAGCGTCCCACGCGTGAAGGCTAGAAGGGCTCCTGAGACGCGGCCCTGTTGAGCCTTGGGATGTCGATGCAAACGCGCAGACCGACATCCTCGCCTGGATGGGACGCTGGGCCAGCTGAACGGCGGTTGCCACGTATGGCCCTCGCATCTTGCAACTCCTGGGTGGTCTTGGTGATGAACTCCTGAGCGGTGGGCGCTCCTCGCCCTGTGTCCTCCTGAGGAAGACGTGCCGCGAAGCACGCCTCCAAGTGGTGCCCGAGCGCCTCCCTCATGATGTTGGCAAGGTCTGAGGCCCTCTAGAAGAGAGCCCCCGAGCCCTGCCCGGGAAGGGCGCCAGGCGCGCTTTCCTATGTGATGGAGGGAGGCGCCCCAGGTGCGGGCGCTGATCCAGGAATGGCGCTACTTGCCTGAGGCTCTGCACGGAGTAGCTGCTTCTTCTTCTTCTTAGGGGTGGCCTCAGGAGGGCACTCGCCCTTGCTGTCAGGGTCGTCGATTGCTGCAGCTTGGAAGGCATGATCGAGGGAGCACACCGCATCTCTTTCTTTGCACGGGACTGTGATGATTCCGCCGCTCCCTGGCATCTTGAGGACGTTGTAGCCGTGGTGGGTCACTGCCATGAACTTGGCGAGGGCTGCATACCCAAGGATGGCGTTGTATGGCAGGCGAATGTGGGCGACGTCAAAGTCGATGAGCTCGGTACGGTAGTTGTCGCGCTGCCCGAAGGTGACAGGAAGGCGGACCTACCCGGTCGTGGTAGTGGAGCCATTGGTCACTCCTGAGAAAGGCTTGGTGGGCTGAAGCTGGTCATACGACACTTGGAGGTTGTCGAACGTGTCGACGGACAGGACGTTGAGCACCGCGCCGCCATCGATGAGGGTCTTGGTGACTTGCATGTTGCTGATGGCTGGTGAACAAAGCATCAGGAGGGCGCCAGCGGTAGCCGCACACTTGAGCTGGTCTGCCGAGCTGAAAGTGATGGCGCACTTGGACCATCTGAGCGGGCGCGTGGCCTCGAGCTTGGGAAGGACTGCATTCACTTCACGAGCAAACTGTTTGAAGATACGCTGAGGGCTAGGGCTTGAGCTCTGCCCAAGATGCAGGCGATAGCACGCGGCTCCTAGAAGCCCCAACCCCCTCATTTTGATGGTGGTCGTCATTCCTTCTTGGTGGTGGCGGTAGTGGAGGAAGACCGGTGTTGCCTTGAGGACGCTCCTCACGAGGCTGATCCCTCCAAGCGCCCTCGCGAGGCTGATCCTATCAGTGGTCCTCACGGGGCCGGTCGTGCCACTCCTGGCGCGGGCCATAGTCATCCCAACGTCCGCCACCACGTCCTCCTCCTCGGCCGTAGCCCCGGTCGTTGCCCTCGGGGCGTCGACCGAAGAGTCCTTCTCGAATGGCTCTGAGCTCTTGACAGCTGCTGGTGTTGTGACTATGTAGGTTGTGGAATGCGCAGAATGGTCGGTTGCTCTTGGATGACTCGGGATGGTCTCTGCCGCGCTTGGTGTCTGGCTCCGCCGTGAGCACGGCTGCTCCCTTGCACTTCACGTCCTTGGCCTTGGCTTTCTTCTCCTCCGGGTCTGCATCCGAGAGCTCGAGGAGGGAGAGGCGCCCCTCGTCTGCTCTTCCGCACTTGGTCGCCAGGTTGAACAGCTCCAGAGACGTGCACAGATCCTCGTGGATGGCGAGCTCCTCCTTCATCTTGACGTCGCGGACGCCATCAGAGAACGCGGAGATGATGGCCTCGTCCGTCACCTTGGGGATCTTGAGGCGAACGTTGTTGAAGCGCTTGATGTACTTCTCGAGGGTCTCTCGTGGTTGTTGCTTGACGCAATGTAGGTCACCCGCGGCCGATGGGCGGTCGCGAGTGCCCTAGAAGTTGGCAACAAAACGGCCGCGCATCTTGCTCCAGGAGGAGATCAAGCCTGGAGGCAGGTTCAGGAGCCAGGAGCGAGCACCATCCTTGAGAGCCATGGGGAACCAGTTCGTCGTGACTCTCTCATCGCGTTGGCCGCCTCGATTCTCAGCTCGTAGAGCTGCAGGAACTCCGCGGGGTCAGGGGTGCCGTCATAGCGAGGAGGCAGATCCGACTTGAACTTGCCCGGCCAGGCGACGCTACACAGCTCACGGGTGAAGGCGCGGCAGCCTGCCGTGGTCACCGGGACTCTGTGCTGGTGGGGAACTTGTCCTTGATGGGATCTGCGCAACTCCACTGCAGGCGGCACGCAGTCTTGCCGTGGTGGCGCAAGGAGCGCGGGGGCGTTTTCTTGTGGCCGAGGGACTTCTTGACAGCTTCTTTCTTCTTGCACGGGCGCCGGACGCGGCAGGTCGCGCCGTGGGGCCGCACGCCTTGGCGCCAAGACTCCGTCTTGGGGCAGAGTTGGTGGAGGCGCTCCATGGGCTACGCCACCCGCGGCTGGCGGAGGGCAAGGCAGCAAGAGGGACGGCGTAGGGGAGCCCCCTGCGGCGCTGACAAGCTCGGCGATGCGGTCGAGCCAGTCCTCGTAGAGGTCATCGATGGGGCAATAGCGCAGGAGCTCGCGCACCATGCACAGCATGACCTGCGCATCCACGGGAGCGTGACGTGTGTGGGATGACAATCCGGCCGGGGTCAGCGATAGAGTGGCGGTGTTGCCGTCCCGCTGCACCGAGGGGTGCAGCTAGGATGCTTGCTGCTCGTTCCCCGTCGGGCCAGTGGGGGCGTTGGCGCCAGGTGACGGAGAACAACGGGGTGGCCTGCCGACGTGAGCCGTCTGAGCGGCAGCAGGCGAGGGCAGCCAGCGCTCAGCGCGAAGCGCGTCGCCGCCATGGAGACGGTGAAGCAACGGGGCGTGGAACAATGGAAGGGAAGCTTCGGCGCCTTCACCCCTACCTGGCGCGCCAAATGTCGGATCACGGGTTCTGGCAAAACCCTCAAGGTTCGAACACTAGGGCGCGCACGAAGATCTCCCCCTACCGATCCACGTCCTAGCTTCGCTAAGATCTCAAGGGCTAACTCGACGAACTCGCAACACAAGGGACACAAGATTTATACTAGTTCGGGCCACCGTTGTGGTGTAATACCCAACTCCAGTGTGGTGTTGGTGGATTGCCTCTTGGGCTAAGGATGAACAGTACAAGGGGAAGAACAGCCTCCTGAGGCGGGGTGTTCTTGTGCTTGATGAACTTGTGTGGTTGAGGATGATCTGGGTGATCCGTCCCCATCTATGGTGGTGGCTAGTCCTATTTATAGAGGCCCTGGGCCTCTCCCCAAATATAGAGCGGGAAGGGAGCCAACAACGGCCAATTTGAAAGGGGACAGCTAGTACAGCTTATCCTGACAAAAGCAGTCTTCGCCTGCTAAAGGCTCTGGTGGTGACGCCGCCTTGGGCTCCATGGTGAACTCTGTCTTGCCGTCCTGCTGGTCTTGGTTTCGTTGCACTGACATGGAAACCTTTGCTTGACGCCTCGGTACTCCACGCCTGTGCTTGCCTCCTTAGCACCAAAGAGGAAACAAGTACACTGTGCGCGCTGGCGCTCGCCTGGTCTCGGTCATCATGGCTCACGTCACGAGAACCTCGCGAGGTTTCCCTTTCCTTGATCTCTCCGCCCCTCGCGACCCAACCTGGTGAGGCCGCTCCTGAAGGGGTCTTGCACCGCCCGCCTCGCGAGGCTTGGACCCTCGTGAGGGTCTTGAGTGCTTGTTGGTGAAGATGGGTCGTACGGGTCCGCTCGCAGAGCCACGTCGTGGGCCGCAGGCAGGCAAGTCTGGGGACCCCCGTTCCCAGAACGCCGGCACATGTCAACAGTGGAGTCCTTCCAAGGCTCATTAAAGAGGAGGTGATGGCACATGCAGAGGTTAAGGGAGCAGAGGGAACCAAGCTCGACAAGTTTGCTGTTGCAAACTTGGCCACATCTTGGTGATCTAACTGGTGGGATTAAGAACTAAACATGATGTCTGGGAGGCTTAGGGAAGCAAAGACTATAGTCCTGGAAAGTTGGAAGGGATTTGGGCAAGTATTTAACATAGCTGCATTGCAACTGTCAAATATGGCCCAGAAACCAAATGATGAAGAAGCACTCACTAGTAGTGTTGGATTGAGATAAAACTTGGCAAAGCTTGATGATTTGGTCATATGTAGATGCTACAAAAAGATCATACCAAATGGACTTGCCAAATTGGTACTTGTTTCACAAGCATCACATCTGACCAGAAACTTTGGAAAAATCCAGGAAAATATTGGCTACATGAAATGAGCCAAAATTTGTTGGAGATAGGTTATATGGATAGGATAAGGCTTAGGAATATTTTCAGCCATAATGGAGCAAGATAAAATAGACTTGCTTCACAAACTGAAAATTTGAACAGAAACCAAGAATTGCTCTTGTGCTCACATAGTTCAATGCAATGAACTGAATTTAGGTGGAGGCTAATTATTTTGAATAGCTGAGAGGATGGCAAAGTTTCATCCCATTTGGAAACTCTATGAAGGTACTTCCTTCACAAAGTTGCATTCTGGTCAAAAACTTTGAAAAATTGCACATGGAGCTAGGATGAATGGATTGAGCTCAGCTTTGGTATCCATGGGTGAGTTATCAATGTTAATCACCCTGCCAAGTTGTAGCTCAATAGGAAATAGGAATAATGCACTTCCTTTGAAAAATTTCAGAGAAGGCAGAAACTTGCATTGGATCATGTGCCCAATTTTTGTTATGAGGAACATGGGATAAGGATGGAACTAGTGATTATATAGCAAGGACAAGCTCCACAATTTATGTGGGAATTTTCTCTGCTATAAAAATAGTAGTTCCTTTGGAAAATGGCAGAAATACAATATTGGCTTAAAATAGGAAAAGACAATTTTCCTTATTTAATTATGGCCAATATATTTCTAGAGCTTGGATTAGGCATAAATATCAACTCCACCAATTCACATGAATTTAGGAGATAGCTAGCTATGCCTTTGGATTTTATTCCTCAGAAAGGCAAGAAAAGGAATAAATCATAATTCAAAAATATTGCATGGGACTTAGCAATATTTTTGCATATCCAGGGTTCAGAAAGGTAGAAGGGTCTCTGGGAACAGATGGGATGATCAACAGATCAAAGAAAATGATAGCTCCTTTGTAATCACAAAGGCCATATTGAAATTCCAAAAATTTGGAATTAGGGTTTGAGCTGATGCAAATGAGGTCTTTCCCACTAAAAAAGACACGAGCAAGATTTGGAAAGCTTGGAAATGATAAGAATTCTCAGAGTCATCCAGCAAACTCAGGAGAGAATTTGAAAAATGATTGCCAGGAAGAAATAACAACACAAAAATTGATAACCCAATTTTTGGGCTGTTACAACTCTTCCCCCCTTAAAAAGAATCTCGTCCTCGAGATTCCTAGGGTTACAGCACAATTGCAAAGATAACTACTCCGTGGAAAACCTCGGGGTAAATTTTGAACCCTTCGGTCAGATTTCAACGAGTTGGGTTACCGATAATTGGTACACCTAGAGAGAGATATGAGCAAAACAGGGTTACCTCCACGGCTAGGGGCACTCGAGATCAGACCCCCGAATTTTTTTTGGATGCACCCCAATGAACAGTGGTTTCTCCTGCTGATCCTCATCAGGAATGATCGGTTTCGGGACAACGCGCGGCTCAGTGCGGTGGCACGAGATGCGGGAGAAGATGGTGCACGGGTTGGTCTTCCGCCACGCTTGATTCTCCGTCGCTTTGTGATACGTCTCCAACGTATCTATAATTTATGAAGTATTCATGCTATTATATTATCATTCTAGGATGTTTTATATGCATTTATATGCTATTTTAAACGATTTTTGGTACTAACCTATTAACCTAGAGCCGAGTGCCAGTTTCTGTTTTTCCTTGTTTTTGAGTTTTATAGAAAAGGAATCCAAACAGAGTCCAATTGACGTGCCAATTTTTGATGATTTTTTATGGACCAAAAGAAGCCTCCGGAGCAAAAGAGTTGGGCCAGAAGAGTCCCGAGCTATCCACGAGGGTGGAGGGCGCGCCCACCCCCTGGGCATGGGCCCCTGCCTCGTGGATGGCTCGGAGACCCCCCTGACATGAAACCTACGCCAAAAATTCCTATAAATACAGAAACCTCCAGAAAATAACCTAGATCGGGAGTTCCGCCGCCACAAGCCTCTATAGCCACCAAAAACCAATTGAGACCCTGTTCCGGCACCCTGCCGGAGGGGGGATCCCTCATCGGTGGCCATCTTCATCATCCCGGCAATCTACATGACGAGGAGGGAGTAGTTTTCCCTCGGGGCTGAGGGTATGTACCAGTAGCTATGTATTTGATCTCTCTCGCTCTCTCTCTCTCTCTCTCTCTCTCTCTCTCTCGTGTTCTTGATTTGACACGATCTTGATGTATCGCGAACTTGCTATTATAGTTGGATCTTATGATGTTTCTCCCCCTCTAATCTCTTGTAATGGATTGAGTTTTCCCTTTGAAGTTATCTTATCAGATTGAGTCTTTAAGGATTTGAGAACACTTGATGTATGGCTTTCATGTGCTTATCTGTGGTGACAATGGGATATTCACGTGATCTACTTGATGTATGTTTTGGTGATCAACTTGCGAGTTCCGTAACATTGTGAACTTATGCATAGGGGTTGGCACACGTTTTCGTCTTGACTCTCCAGTAGAAACTTTGGGACACTCTTTGAAGTACTTTGTGTTGGATTGAATAGATGAATCTGAGATTGTGTGATCCATATCGTATAATCATACCCACTTATACTTGAGGTGACATTGGAGTATCTAGGTGACATTAGGGTTTTGGTTGATATGTGTCTTAAGGTGTTATTCTAGTACGAACTCTTGAATAGATCGATCAGAAAGGATAACTTTGAGGTGGTTTCGTACCCTACCATAATATCTTCGTTTGTTCAACGCTATTAGTTACTTTGGAGTGACTCTTTGTTGCATGTTGACGGGTAGTTATATGATCCAATTATGTTATTATTGTTGAGAGAACTTGCACTAGTGAAAGTATGAGCCCTAGGCCTTGTTTCCTAGCAATTTTAATACCGTTTGTGCTCACTTTTATCATTACTTACCTTGCTGTTTTTATATTTTCAGATTACAAAAACCTATATCTACCATCCATGCACTTGTATCACCATCTCTTCGCTGAACTAGTGCACCTATACAATTTACCATTGTATTGGGTGTGTTGGGGACACAAGAGACTCTTTGTTATTTGGTTGCAGGGTTGTTTGAGAGAGACCATCTTCATCCTACGCCTCCCACGGATTGATAAACCTTAGGTCATCCACTTGAGGGAAATTTGCTACTGTCCTACAAACCTTTGCACTTGGAGGCCCAACAACGTCTATAAGAACAAGGTTGCGTAGTAGACATCAAGCTCTTTTCTGGCGCCGTTGCCGGGGAGGTGAGTGCTTGAAGGTATATATTTAGATCTTGCAATTGAATTTTTAGTTTCTTGTTTTATCACTAGTTTATTCTATAAAAGAAAACTACAAAAAATGGAATTAAGGGTGCCTCATATGCTTCATCTTTTTAATGTCTTTCGTGAAAATGATGGGAAGGAAACTGTGCTCAAGTACTAGAAGAAGAATTACATAGAATGCTTGGCATAAAATATGTGAATGATGAGCATGATTGCAATGTTGTTAGTATGAATTCTTTGAATACCCGTTATGCTAATGATATGCAAAGCCAAAAGCTTGGGGATGCTATGTTTGATGAAGATGATATGTTTAGTCCCCCAAGTTTTGATGAGCAAATTTATTATGATGAAAGCATGCCTCCTATCTATGATGATAATTGTGATGACTTGTATGATGTAAAGAATAAAGATAACCATGAAACTTGTCATCATGATTTTAATTTTCAATTGGATTATGCTTCATATGATAGTTATTTTGTTGAGTTTTCTCCCACTACTATTGATCATAATACATTTGCTTATGTGGAGAGTAGTAAAATTTCTATGCAGGTAGATCATGAAAAGAATGCTTTATGTGCTGGTTATATGGTTGAATTCATTCATGATGCAACTGAAAATTATTATGAGGGAGGAATATATGCTTGTAGGAGTTGCAATAATATCAAGTTTCCTCTCTATGTGTTGAAAATCTTGAAGTTATGCTTGTTTTGCCTTCCTATGCTAGTTGATTATTGTTCCCATAAGTTGTTTGCTCACAAAATACCTAAGCATAGGAAGTGGGTTAGACTTAAATGTGCTAGTCAATATCTTCATGATGCTCTCTTTATGTTTCAATTCTTATCTTTAATGTGAGCATAATTGAAATCATCATGCCTAGCTAGGGGCGTTAAATGTTAGCGCTTGTTGGGAGGCAACCCAATTTTATTTTTGTTCCTTGCTTTTTGCTCCAGTTTAGCAATAAATAATCTATCTAGCATATGGTGAGATGTGGTTTTATGTTTTAATTAGTGTTTGTGTCAAGTAGAACCTTTGGGAAGACTTGGGTGAAGTCTTTATGATCATGATGTAAAAAATAGAAACTTTAGCGCTCACGAGATGTGCTGCCATTTTTTAATGGAGAGTGATTTTAGGTTGATTATTTTTGCAGATGATTAATAGAAAAATTCCTCAGGTCCACCAATTTATTTCAGAATTTTTGGAGTTCCATAAGTATACGTTTGATACATATTACTACAGACAGTTCTGTTTTTGACAGATTCTGTTCTCTATGTGTTGTTTGCTTATTTTGATGAATCTATGAGTAGTATCGGAGGGTATGAACCATAGATAAGTTGGAATACAGTATATATAACACCAATATGAATTTAGAATGAGTTCAGAACAGTATCTAAGTGGTGATTTATTTTCTTATACTAACGGAGCTTACGAGTTTTCTGTTAAGTTTTGTGTTGTGAAGTTTTCAAGTTTTGGGTAAAGATTCGATGGACTATGGAATAAGGAGTGGCAAGAGACTAAGCTTGGGGATGCCCAAGGCACCAAAAGGTAATATTCAAGGATAACCAAGAGCCTAAGCTTGGGGATGCCCCGGATGGCATCCCCTCTTTCGTCTTCGTTCATCGGTAACTTTACTTGGAGCTATATTTTTATTCACCACATGATATGTATTTTGCTTGGAGTGTCATTTTATTTTGTTAGTATTTGCTTTATGTTATTTAGAATAATGTTTTGCATCTCTATTTTTAATAAAAATTTCAAGTATAGCCTTTACCATGCTTATTTAGCAAGTATACATGTTGCTGTTTCAAAACAGAAAGTTTACCGCTGTTGCAAAAATTCCCTAGAAAAGCCAGAATATGATAAAATGTTGAAACTTTTTGCATAATAAGCTCTGATAAATTTTCTACAGTGTGGTTGAATTTCATAATGTTTGGAGTTAGGGAAGTATGATGAATCTTGCATTCTTTACAGACTGTACTGTTTTGGCAGATTGCTATTATGTTTGCATATGTTTGCTTGTTTAATGATTCTATTTTAGGATAGGAGTATTAAATATGCAGAGGCATTTAGTATGCAATGTTGAATAATAATTTTAGCGATTTGTTACAGTAAAAAATGAGTAGGCTTTTGCATTGGTTTATACTAACTTATCTCACGAGTTCTTGTTGAGTTTGGTGTGGATGAAGCTTTCGAGATTTAGGATACCGTGATATAAAAGGAATTAAGGAGATGCAAAAGTTCAAGCTTGGGGATGCCCAAGGCACCCCAAGATAATATTTCAAGAATTCTCAAGCATCTAAGCTTGGGGATCCCCCGGTAGGCATCCCACCTTTCTTCTTTAACAATTATCGGTTAGTATCGGTTGAGCCTGAGTTTTAGCTTCTTCACATGATTAGTGCTATCCTTGAAATGTCGTTTTATTTTGTTTTGCTTGCTGTTTTAATAATATCCCAAGATCTGAAATTCTTAAATGAGAGAGAGTCTTCACATAGCTACATAATTATTTAACTACTCATTGATCTTCACTTATATCTTTTTGGAGTAGTTTGTCATTTACTCGTGTGCTTCACTTATATCCTATGAGTAAATGGTTGAATGATTTGAATACCATAAATATGAAATTATATATGTTTCATATGCTTATCCCATGGGGAGTAATGACTTCACATATAAGAAGTAGAGGTGCTACATTTATTGAAGGTTAGCAAACATTGTATTGGTCACTTGAACAATTCATGAAAGAATATTGAAGGAAGAGAGATTTCACATATAAATATACTATCTTGGACATCTTCTATGATTGTGAGCCCCATTAATTATTTTCAAACCCGAGCAAATTAGTTGAAGTTGGACAAGGAAGACAACATAATGAGTTATGCTTGGGTATATTTGTATAGAAGTTATATTGTTATGGATCCTCTAACATGTGGTGCTTGCTATTTAGAATCCTTTGCTAGCCAAAATATCTGTACTAAACGGGAATACTGCTTGTGCATCCAAATTTCTTGAACCAAGTTTATTCCATGAGTGTCCACCATATCTACCTATATGCGGTATGTGCCGTTCCAAGTAAATTTGCATGTGCCAAACTCTAAACCTTCAAATAATAATCTGTTTTGTATGCCCGAATCGCTCATGTAGCGATTAGGGATTGTTAGTATCTTCCATGCTAGGTGGGTTATTCTCACGATGAGTGGACTCCACTCATCATTCACGAGAAAATGGCTGTAACTGGGATGCCCAGTCCTATGATCAAAAGATCAAAAACAAATTCGCAAATAATTTAAACAAACTCCCCCAGTATTGTTGATAGTTGGACGGCACCCGTTGTTTCGGACAAGCCATGGAGTGTGATTGTTGGTGGAGTGGGAGTAAAATCTTTACCTTTCTGTTTGGGAACCGCCTATAATGTATCTAGTATGGAAGATATTGGGAACTCTTGGTCGCTATGTTGACAATTAAAGCATACCTCTCAAAATTATTTTCATCTCTGTTTTAGCTTCGAGCTCTGGCACCTCTGCAAATCCCTGCTTCCCTCTGTGAAGGGTCTATCTTTTACTTTTATGCAAGAGCCAGTAGTATTCCTTCTCATTCCAACCTACTCTTTAGTTGGCAAGCATCATGTGATGGGGAAAGATCTAAGCATATATGGCCATTCAAATATATTTGATCATGAATTATTATTGTTGACATTACCCTTGAGGTAAAAGGTTGGGAGGCGAAACATTAAGCCCCTATCTTTCTCTGTGTTCGATGAATGCTATTTGTTCTAAAAATATGCTTTGAGTGGTAGCAATCATGGAAGACTATATGATAGTTGAGTGTGTGGGATTTTCTAAATCAAATCTCTTACATAGACCCTTCCTTAAAATAAGATGACTTGCAATTGTTTCATGACTAAGAACATAGTTTGTTAGTTTTCAAGAAAGTTTATGGTCTATGCTTTAACATGTGAATAGCTTGTTACTTGATCATGAAAAGTTTTATGAGTTGAGCTACTGTTATGACATATAATGATGCTAGAAAAGGTGATTGAAATTATCATTGATCAAACTTGTGCACCTGCTAGCATTCACACTTCATATATTATTTCTTTTATCATTTACATACTCGAGGACGAGTAGGAATTAAGCTTGGGGATGCTGATACGTCTCCAATGTATCTATAATTTATGAAGTATTCACGCTATTATATTATCCTTCTAGGATGTTTTATATGCATTTATATGCTATTTTATATGATTTTTGGGACTAACCTATTAACCTAGAGCCCAAAGCAGTTTACTTTTTCCTTGTTTTTGAGTTTTACAGAAAAGGAATATCAAACGGAGTCCAATTGATGTGCCAATTTTTGATGATTTTTTATGGACCAAAAGAAGCCTCCGGAGCAAAAGAGTTGGGCCAGAAGAGTCCCGAGTTGTCCACGAGGGTGGAGGGCGCGCCCACCCCCCTGGGCATGAGCCCCTGCCTCGTGGATGGCTCGGAGGCCCCCTGACATGAAACCTCCAGAAAATAACCTAGATCGTGAGTTCCGCCGCTGCAAGCCTCTATAGCCACCAAAAACCAATTGGGACCCTGTTCCGGTACCCTGCCGAAGGGGGGATCCCTCATCGGTGGCCATCTTCATCATCCCGGTGATCTCCATGACGAGGAGGGTGTAGTTCTCCCTCGGGGCTGAGGGTATGTACTAGTAGCTATGTGTTTGATCTCTCACTCTCTCTCTCTCTCTCTCTCTCTCTCTCGTGTTCTTGATTTGGCACGATCTTGATGTATCGCGAGCTTTGCTATTATAGTTGGATCTTATGATGTTTCTCCCCCTCTACTCTCTTGTAATGGATTGAGTTTTCCCTTTGAAGTTATCTTATTGAATTGAGTCTTTAAGGATTTGAGAACACTTGATGTATGTCTTTCATGTGCTTACCTGTGGTGACAATGGGATATTCACATGATCTACTTGATGTATGTTTTGGTGATCAACTTGCGAGTTCCGTAACATTGTGAACTTATGCATAGGGGTTGGCTCACGTTTTCGTCTTGATTCTCTGGTAGAAACTTTGGGACACTCTTTCAAGTACTTTGTGTTGGATTGAATAGATGAATCTGAGATTGTGCGATGCATATCGTATAATCATACCCACTGATACTTGAGGTGACATTGGAGTATCTAGGTGACATTAGGGTTTTGGTTGATATGTGTCTTAAGGTGTTATTGTAGTACGTACTCTTGAATAGGTCGATCAGAAAGGATAAATTTGAGGTGGTTTCGTACCCTACCATAATCTCTTCGTTTGTTCTCCGCTATTAGTGACTTTGGAGTGACTCTTTGTTTCATGTTGAGGGATAGTTATATGATTCAATTATGTTATTATTGTTGAGAGAACTTGCACTAGTGAAAGTATGAGCCCTAGGCCTTGTTTCCTAGCACTGCAATACCGTTTGTGCTCACTTTTATTATTAGTTACCTTGCTGTTTTTATATTTTCAGATTACAAAAACCTATATCTACCATCCATATTGCACTTATATCACCATCTCTTCGCTGAACTAGTGCACCTATACAATTTACCATTGTATTGGGTGTGTTGGGGACACAAGAGACTCTTTGTTATTTGGTTGCAGGGTTGTTTGAGAGAGACCATCTTCATCCTACGCCTCCCACAGATTGATAAACCTTAGGTCATCCACTTGAGGGAAATTTGCTACTGTCCTACAAACCTCTGCACTTGGAGGCCCAACAACGTCTACAAGAACAAGGCTGCATAGTAGACATCACTTCGCACCGGCGAAGTAATCACATGCTGCGGTGGAGCGGTGGTGGCGACTTGCCTGCGCCACATAAGGCAGAGACAATGGTGGTGGTGAGGTCCAGATGCGGGGGAGGTGGCTGCACCAGCTCCGCAAACACACTGGGTACGAGAAAATTGTATTGCTCCACAAAAAAGTAGGTGTCGAGGTAGAATCCGAGTTGAAATCTGTATTGGAGTAGATGTACTGGATCGAATGAAATAAAGTTGGCAGTGTTCCTCCAGAAATGAAATCGGGAAAAAGAATTAGAGACGAGGAACTGGCAAACAGAGATGCCTCCGCGAGGCTCTGGATTGATAATTCGGTACACTGGGTATGCACAAATACAGAGGGATATGTGACTTTGCCTTTCCCCGAGTACTGCCCTAAATGTACTCGTGGGTGAACCGGGTGTGCGTGCAGTATGCCATGCAAACAAACTACCAAACAGACCGATGCAAGAAACATGGAATGTAAAATACAGCAGACAATACATTCTAAGGTGTTTTAATGCTAGTGGGTATATATAATCCTGGCATATATACCTACGCCAGCGCATTTCATTAAAGACTCGGGACGAGCCAATGTTGTTTTTAGTGTATGTGCTCTACTGATTAAAATCTTGTTAGCACACATTGCCAACCCTGTCAAACATCTCTGTTTTTGACAGAGAGACAAACAAAAACAAGCACAAAAATCAAAAGAAAGAAAGCATGCATAAACACATCACGGGTTGCAAACTGTGCAAGCATACAACAAAGCACAAACGCTCTACGCGCAAAACGTAACTACTCACTCCGGGATACATGGTTCTATCCTCATATCAGGGATAAACCAACAGACCGACCTACTTGTCGAAACAACTGATTGCTTGACTAAGGTCAAGCTGAGGGCTGGCCTTGCTGGGGCTCTCCGGGAGGACGAAGACTGAGCCAATCTCCATCTTCATCGTCCGAGGGCACTATGGGTTGGGGTTCGACTACTTGGGGTGTGGCTGAAATTGATCCAAGCAAATGTTGTTGGTGGATTCGGTAGAGAGCCTTGTCGAGGGTGATGATGTTTGGCCGAGGCCACAACATAGGCTAAGAGGGTAGCACTGGCTCAGATGGCGTTGGGTGAGCGGCTTGGGATGCAAATTTACGAGCCTCACGATAAGCTTCCTTGACAACTCGTACCACATCTTTGTCCATGGTTCTAAATTCGGCAAGCATCTTAGAAATCATCATCCCTGGGCAGTGATATATTGCACCAGGCGAGCGATTGCAGGGTCATCCACTTGGATAGTGGGAGAAGGCTGAATTCCTGCTTCTGTCACCACGAGGAAACAGCAAAACTCCCGCCTCTCTGCCACTTGCGAGAACTTGGTGCGGAGGTATAGGATAGCCTCCACAGCAGCGGCCTGAATGGCTAAATCAGCGGTAGGCATGGCTCTACCCTGAAAAACCAAAGGCTGGCCATCTACTGCGGGACCTGGGCTGATCTGCACTCTTGCATCATAGCGATGAAGGTGAGGGACGGGTGTCGACTGGAACACCATGTAATCGGGGCTAGCATTACAGCCAAAGGCTTTGGTGAGCATCTCAGCAAGAAGAGGTGAAAAACCAGGGTGGTTGACGGCAAAGGTGCGGGTGTAAAACTTGGGAGCTTTGAGGGTGCTAGCCATGGATGGGGTGTTACTAGCTAGGCTTCTTTGCCGGGACATGACTGACTGATGGGGTGAGCAATACGGCGAGTGGAAAGGGGATTTTATAGGCAGCTATGCGGGACATGCCCGCATGGTGTGGCCCCTTTCCCTTAATAGCGAAGGGTAAGTGGTGCGGCCGACCAGAAAGGATATGGTTGCTATTCGTTCCACGGATAACTAGGCGGGGACAACGGGGTGAGGACGTGTCGGTCCCGTCTGCGCCACCTGTTGATTAACAGTGGCCATGCCGGATGCCAGGGATGGGTCAAATCCCTTAGGGTCATTACGGGTTGATGGTAGCGGTGATCTAATGCTAGGACAACCTATGCCAGCCTGGCTGCTCTTATACCATCTCTTGTAGCACCCCGATCCGCATGGAGCAGGGGGCCTTTGCACGTCAGCCCAGGATAACGCCTGACGCGCGACAGGTACATGATACAACATTCCAGGTACAATAATATTCATCAAATACATGTGTATATGATTACATCATTAATGAATACAATTATCTGGCATAGCCCTAAGGCTATTTTAATGGTAGCGTAAGTCTATTTAAATGGTGGCGGAAGTCTTGGTTTGGCAGCGTAACAACTCTGGCTGGGCTCCACAACTCACAGGACTGGCAAGATTACAGCCTAACACGACGGAACAAGCGAATAATTCGGGCACGACCTACAAAACTGGCATGACACGCCAGCTCAGTACACTGAATGTACTTGCAAGACAACCAAATACATAGCAATCAAACAAACAGATGACAAAGCAAGAACCAAGCATATGCAACAGTCTACTTTAACACAAATTCTAAGCATGGCATGATATTAACTAGAATCATAAATCAAACTAGCATGAACAACATCATAGCATCTACTAGCATGGCATAACTAATTTACTTCTAACATAACAACAGCAAAGCATAGCAAATCAAAACATGGCATGGCATCATGAAACTATGTTGGAAATAAACTACCAGTTACCTCCCATGAAGACATATGGTAATAACCTTATGCAACAATCACTTACTCTGCCACGGCTCCTCGGAGCACACGCATGACTTACCAATACCTCGTCTCGGGGTCATATCAACACATCATCGTGACTTCTCACGATTTTCCCATAGTCCAGGTCACCATAGTATTTATCACATCTTAGTTATCACACAAGTTATTAGCAGGTTTATCCTCCATTTCTACCAAGACCCAATAGTGTGACCAACTACGAACTTGTGCCCATGACCGAGGACGCGGCTATTGATAGATTGAATACACTCTCTAGAGGTAGCGCACTATACCCACACTACGGAACACCTGGCTCGCACTCCCATTCAGGTGGACCAAAGCGTTCCGACAAAACCGAGCTACTGCCATGACACTCTCCCGGCCACTCCGACCAACACCCCCTTGGGGTTCAGTCTTGAGTGGCCCCGTGTCTACCAAAGACTCCAATGGCCACCGTCGTGGCAAAACGGTCCCAAACGGGGACAAGGTATCATAAAAACAAAAACGAGCACACAAGGTTATGTCCGCCTACCTGATCAGGGTAGCGTGTGTCCATAACCTTCCCTCGAAGGAGGCATCAGCGAGAGGCATGACAATAGACCCAGCTAGGACCTCCCCATAAGGTAAATGTGGTTGCACTGGGGAAAGCTCGATTTGGTGGCACTATGATATCCCAGTGATGACGGAGGAGGTTTCCTATTAGATCATATTATTAACTTCTCCATCATCAATCATCATGCGAGCATTGTTAACATGAATGCACCAACTAACATGCAACATACCGATGCAGTAACAAAACATCAAGCATTTCTAAAGAACAATGATAGCATGCGAAACATGGCAATACCAAGTACTAGCAAACTTATCAGTGCAACAGAATTATCATAACATCCATACTACTAACATGAAACTAAGCTAGGCAGAGGCGTGATATTATTAGTAACAATAGTAAACTAGCATGTCAACTTATTTCATGAAAGCATAAGCATGCAAGACAAATAACAAAAACATATAGCACGACTAAAATAACAGCAGACAGAACAGACAAGAAACTACTGCAACTAAACACACACACGAGGTGCAAGAAAAGTCAACATGCAAGTTCAGGGCTCATGATAAGAGGTTGGCTTGCCTGGGGGTCGAGGATTGCTCCAGGAAAAGTGCGAAACGATCGCGAAAAGAGTTGCCGGAAACAATTCTCTCTCGGAGGGGGCTGTTTACGTGCAAGGGCAAAGTGGTCGTTTTCAAAATGTGCAAACATGGTGAAAATGATTCGTCAGAACGGGCTCGACGAAACGAAGAAGTGGGCTTTGGAATCACCTCAATCGGAGTTACGGTTGCAAAGTTGTGGCCGTTCACTATTTAGGCAGAAAAGTGGCTTAAACGGTGAACGTTCACATTATAAGCATTTCGGCGGGCTAGGCTGAAAAACAGGAAGCACATTTGAGGAAATACGTTTCGAGAGAAGAGAAAGAGCAATCTCAGGCAATACGTTTTTAGCAAAAGAAAACACACTGCATAAAATACGTCTCCGCACAAAAGAAAGTGCATTCTGGTGTTTATGTCTCCACTTACGCTGGCTGGGTGGCTAGGGTCAATGGCAGGTGGGGTCCCGCGAGGGGTGGGGCCCATCAACTTATCCACGCTGGCAGCACTGGGTCAACGCCCTGGGTTGCTGCCAGGTGGGGCCCGCGGGGTGTTCTCTCTCTCCTCCTCTCCTCCTTCTCCATCGCGACAGAGGCAGAGCGGGACGCCGCGGCGGTAGTCGGAGCCGGCGACTGGCGGCACGGGAGGGCTGGGCGGCGCGTGCAGGAGCTCCGCCACTCCACGACGCGCCCGTGGGTGGTCTCGGAGGGGATTGGGGTGGACGGCAGCGCCGGGATCAGGGAGGTTGGCGGCGGTAGAAGGCTTCAAAGGGGAGGCACGCCGGAGCAGCTGTGCCGCTGGAGTGGGTGGGATTGGTGGAGGTATACGGCTCCAGGAAGGCCGGGGAGCGGAGCAGGGAGAGGGGGAAAGGCCACAGCAAGAACTGGCCGAGGGGGATCGGGCGGCGGCCATGGCAATGGTAGTGGTCAGGGAGGAGCTCCGGAGGCGAAGGGAGGGCTTGGGGAGACGTTGAGGACTGCGAGGGGTTCGGGGGTGCTACTTATAGCCGCGGGAAGAGCTCGAGGGGGAGGGGCGAGGTGACACGTGGTAGGCAACGTGTCCGCGCCTAGGCGACGGGCATGTGCGGCCAAGGCTCACGGGGAGGGGCGGCAAGGCGCCGAGGAGGACGAGCGCCAGAGGGTCACAGAGTCGAGCAACGCTTGCGGATGAGAGGAGGAAGAGGACAGAGGCGAGGAAACGACGGTGCACGGGCGCATATTGTGTTCGGCGACGGCGATGGCTCAACGAGGAAGCAAACGAAGGGGAAACGAGCTCCAGGGGGAAGACGATGTCGAGGGGGAGCTGCATGACATGCTTCGACAAGCCAGAACTGGCCAGAGCGGCGCTTCTGTTGCCAACAGTGGCTAGACCACCGTTTTGGCCTGCATTGCCCCGTGGTCACAACTAACAAGACGCGCTCTGGACGTCTACTTAGTGCCAAACCATTTCAACAGTGGAGTCCTTCCAAGGATCACTAAAGAAGAGGTGATGGCACGGGCAGAGGTGAAGGGAGCAGAGGGAACCAATCTCGACAAGTTTTCTGTTGCAAACTTGGCCACATCTTGGTGATCTAACTGGTGGGTTTAAGAACTAAACGTGATGTCTGGGAGGCTTAGGGAAGCAAAGACTATAGTCCTGGAAAGTTGGAAGGGATTTGGGCAAGTATTTAACATAGTTGTAGTGCAACTGTCAAATATGGCTCAGAAACCAAATGATGAAGAAGCACTCACTAGGTGTGTTTTATTGAGCTAAAACTTGGCAAATCTTGATGATTTTTTCATATGTAGATGCTGCAAAAATATCATACCAAATGGACTTGCCAAATTGGTACTTGTTTCACAAGCATCACATCCGACCAGAAACTTTGGAAAAATCCAGGAAAATATTGGCTACATGAAATGAGCCAAAATTTGTTGGAGATAGGTTATATGGATAGGAGAAGGCTTAGGAATATTTTCAGCCACAATGGAGCAAGATAAAATAGACTTGCTTCACAAACTGAAAATTTGGACAGAAACCAAGAATTGCTCTTGTGCTCACATAGTTCAATGAAATGAACTGAATTTAGGTGGAGGCTAATGATTTGGAATTCCTGAGAGGATGGCAAAGTTTCATCCCATTTGGAAACTCTATGAAGGTACTTCCTTCACAAAGTTGCATTCTGGTCAGAAACTTTGAAAAATTGCACATGGAGCTAGGATGAATGGATTGAGCTCATCTTTGGTATCCATGGGTGATTTATCAATGTTAATCACCCTGCCAAATTGCAACTCAATAGGAATTAGGAATAAAGCACTTCCTTTGCAAAATTTTAGAGAAGGCAGAAACTTGCATTGGATCACGTGCCCAATTTTTGTTATGAGGAACATGGGATAAGGATGGAACTAGTGATTATATAGCAAGGACAAGCTCCACAATTTATGTGGGAATTTTCTCTGCTATAAAAATAGTAGTTCTTTGGAAAATGGCAGAAATACAATATTGGCTTAAAACAGGAAAATATAATTTTCCTTATTTAATTATGGCCGATATATTTGCCAGAGCTTGGATTAGGAATAAATATCAACTCCACCAATTCACATGAATTAAGGAGATGGCTAGCTAGGCCTTTGGATTTGATTTCTCGGAAAGGCAAGAAAAGGAATAAATCATAATTCAAAAATATTGCAAGGGACTTAGCAATATTTTTGCATATGCAGGGTTCAGAAAGGTAAAAGGGTCTCTGGGAAAAGATGGGATGATCAATAGATCAAGGAAAATTATAGCTCCTTTGTAACCACAAAGGCCATATTCAAATTCCAAAAATTTGGAATTAGGGTTTGAGAGGGTTTGAGCTGATGCAAATGAGGTCTTGCCCACTGAAAAAGACACGAGCAAGATTTGGAAAGGTTGGAAATGGTAAGAATTCTCAGAGTCATCCAGCAAACTCAGGAGAAAATTTGAAAAATAATTGCCAGGAAGAAATAACAGCACAAAAATTGACAACCCAATTTTGGGGCTGTTACATCAACTTGGCCTTTGATTTCACAATGAGTGTATCTCTCCATATTGCCCTTGTCTTGGATGTTGTAATCTTGATCTCGGGCCTGTGCACGGTCTGGGAAAGATACCCAGGGTTTGTTGCACCGACAGGAGCCCCCGGGCCTGACCCGAACGTGCTGCTAGGCGTCGTCGGGGAAGGCCCCAACTTGTGCACAGGCGAGAGGGAAATAGCTGCTTGTCCTTTGAGACCTTCTTTGCTTCCTCATCAATCTGAGGCCGGGGGACACTAAAAGAAAGACACATCTGTGACATTTTGGGCCGAACGAAAATATTTTTTGTCATACTTATGACACTTCTATGACGATAATTGTGACAAAACCCGGTATCATCATAGATGTGGTGGGGTCCTACATCTATGACAAAAAATCATGACAAAAATGGGCTTTTCGTCCTGGGCGGGCCGAAGACGCAGCTGCATGACATTCTTTTGGCCGTCCATGACGGAAAAAACCGTGGTAGAAGCGAGGGCGCGGAAAATATCGGGGAGTCCCCGGTTACAGTGGGTGGTTGGGGGCCGAGCGATGCACGTTTCTCTCGTACGTACGTGCGTGTGTGCAAGGTGTTGGGCTCTAATCGAACCCGGCGATTGCCTTTGCAGTTACTCTACGTTCTTGAACCCGAGCGATCGATCGATGGCTGTTAACTGAACCCGGTCGAGCGATTCCTTTGCTACTGCTGCTAACTGTAGTCGATCGATGCTGCCTCTGGATGAACAGTGAGCGTTGCTGGGGGTTTGGATGAACAGTTCGAGGTGGGGGTGGATGAACAAGACCCTGTGGCGTTGCCTCTGGATGAACAGTGAGCGCTGCTGGGGGGTTTTGCTGAACAGTTCCCAGTGGGGGTGGATGAACAGGACCCCAATCGTTCGAGCCGGTTAAGGCTGGATGAACAAGACCCCATGGAGGGCAGGATGAACAGGACCACCCCGTGGAGGGCAGGATGAACAGTAGACGGTGGAGGGCTAGATGAACAGTAGCCCGTGGAAGGGTGGTTGAACAGGAGCCTGTGGAGAGGGCTGGTTGAACAGTAGCCGGCGGAGTAGCGCGCGGTGGAGGATGGATGAACAGGAGCCCGTGGATGAAAAGTCGCAGGTGGCGGCTGGAGGAGGTCGACGGTGGATGAACAGTAGCCCATGGAGGCTAGAGGGGGTCGACGGTGGAGATGAATAGTATCCCATGGAGTCCCATTTTGCGGTACGCCACACCCCTCCTGATGAACAGGACCCCCGTTTTGACCGTAGCGCTCCAACACAAGTCCGTTTCCTCCATTTTGCGGTACGCCACACCCCTCCCGATCAACAGGACCCCCGTTTCGACCGTAGGAGGTCCGTTTCCTCCGTTTTGCGGTACGCCATACCCCTCCCGATGAACAGGATCCTGTTTCGAACGTGGTCGGTCGAACACAAGGCCGTTTCCTCCATTCTGCGGTATGCCAGGCCTCGTTTCCATCGGCTGTTTCGTCCAAGCCCTCCCAATGAACACGATGATGCATTCCGTTCCGACCAGCCGGTTGGCTCCCCATGAAGACGACGACGGCGCTGTTTCTCCGTTCCGACCCAGCCATGTACACGAGCCCTGGCCATACGTATGGGCGAGTAGGCCTTCGAGACCCTGCCCGAATGTACGTACGTGGCCGTATTTTCTTTCTTGCACACTGGCCGTTGTACGTACGTGTACATGCTACGTGCGCGCCTCTACTACGACACGTGCGCGCATCTACATCGACCAAAGATGTACGCGTACGTTCGCGACCAGAATGACAATGCTACGTACGCTTCGACTAGGTGGGTCCTGACTGTCAGGAACTTCCTTGCCTACGAAGATGTAGCTGGTGGGTCCCAGCAGTCAGGGGGCAAATCGTTTTTTTTTGCCCGGACGCACCTCCTTGTGTGCGAAGATGTAGCTGGTGGGTCCCCGCAGTCAGGGGGGAACTTTTTTTTTGCGAAAAACGGGGCTCGTACGGTGGGTCCCCGCTGTCAGGTGGAGGAATAATTATTTTGCGCATAATAAGGAGGCACTTCCTTGCTGCGGCCGTGGACCCAGCTGTCAGCCTCTCCATGTATAGTCCATGTCCGATGGAAGCCGTTCCTTGACCACGTTGACCATACTGCGCCAAGAGCACCAGGGCGATGGATGACGGTGAGGCCTAGGAAGGGGACGACACGGAGTCGAGGAAGACGTGGCAGTGGAAGCCCGCGCGGAGAGGAGTACGAGGGTTCACTGGTTCGGCTGTGGTGAGAGGCTGCCGTCGCCGTGGAATAACAGCGAATGTGGGTGAGTAGAGGGATGGCCTGGCCAGCTGTGGGAGTAGTAGGGGCGGTGAGGCCTCCGCTGCATCACAGCCGACCACGGGAGGCAGGAGCATGCGACACGACCGGCGCTGCTTTGGGCGGGTGGAGCAAGAAGACCAGAGATTGAAGAAGCACTACGGCCGTTTGATGGACATTGTATGGTCAATGCAGCTAGAATCGTTTATATTAACTAAGTTGACAAAGCCCTTGGCACGCGTCAACTTAGTAGGCCCACAGGTCAGCCTTCGAAACAGTGCGCCCCAGATGTTAGGGTGAGGAATCATTTTTTGGGCGGCTGAAGCAAGAATATCCGAGATTGAAGAAGAAGCACGACATCCGTTGGATGGACATCCAACGACCACAGCTGCTAGAACCCGTGTGTTGTTGACAAAGCCTTGCATACGCGTCAACTTATTTTTTTTAGGGGACGTGTCAACTTAGAAGGCCCACAAGTGTGTGGCAGAGAACATATAGCCAATATGTGATTTGTAAGAATGTACAACCCATTTTTTTAATTCTAATGGAATTTACTACAGCCCATTTACAGTTTGTTAAAAGTAAAGCCCATTTTCTAGCTAGGACAATGATTAATAATTTCGACCAACCGCTCAAAACAGAATAAAAAAATTCCCACATTTTTATGGGATCCCAAATATTTTTATCCGAAATTTCTAATCAGATTAAATATAATTTCAAAATAAAGTTGTATTACATTAAAATCCAATGAAATATTGTGCGCGCAACAAGTAACGAAATTAAAATTTTCAAAGTCCAAAAATAATATATTTTTTAAACTAATTACGCGTTACATCCGATTTATTATTTTTTAAAGTCCATTTTCTTGTTAAGCCTAATGCGTACCTCCTAGGAAAGTTGGCAGCACAGGAGGGCGGAGAATTACAAGTTGACCCTGTCGGATTTCGGGTTCCGGAAGACCCTTGAAGTTCGAACACTGGTGTCGGTGTCAAAACCGGCGGATCTCGGGTAGGGGGTCCCGAACTGTGCGTCTTGGCGGATGGTAACAGGAGACAAGGGACACGATGTTTTTACCCAGGTTCGGGCCCTCTCGATGGAGGTAATACCCTACTCCTGCTTGATTAATATTGATGATATGGGTAGTACAAGAGTAGATCTAACACAAGATCGAGAGGCTAAACCCTAGAAGCTAGCCTATGGTATGATTGTTGTCGCCCTCTTTAACTAAAACCCTTCGGTTTATATAGACACCGAATAGGGTTAGGGTTACACAGAGTCGGTTACAATGGTAGGAAATCTACATATCCGTATCGCCAAGCTTGCCTTCCACGCCAAGGAAAGTCCTATCCGGACACGGGACGAAGTCTTCAATCTTGTATCTTCATAGTCCAGGAGTCCGGCCAAAGATGATAGTTCGGCTATCCGGACACCCCTAGTCCAGGACTCCCTCAGTAGCCCCTGAACCAGGCTTCAATGACGACGAGTCCGGCGCGCATATTGTCTTCGGCATTGCAAGGCGGGTTCCTCCTCCGAATACTTCATAGAAGGTTTTGAACACAAGGATAGTGTCCGGCTCTGCAAAACAAGTTCCACATACCACCGTAGAGAGAATAATTTTTGCACAGATCTGGTGATGTATTCCGCGGTGTGACATCACACCACGGCCAAGCTTTTATACGAATCGTTTTTTTACTGTCCTGCCTCAGCGCGTTTAGCGAGGCAGTTTCCTTGGCACGTCTTATCAAAGCGGAGATCGTGCCCCCTTATTCCGGGATTCTCATCAATACGGGCATGGGTAACCCAATCGTGCCCGTTGGCACGCCTCCTCCATCGAAGGCGAGTCCCGAACGGTCACAGGGAGGGCTCTTGGTTTTCATCCTCTTTATAACGAGACCAAGGCCCGCTCCTTTCTTTCAATCTTAATCTAATCTGCCCCTCGCCTCGAGTTCCAACACCCAAAGCTCCAAATTCAGGCGCTTCGGACCTTCAACGATGTCCGGCTCCGACCTGCACGGCCGGTGGATGTCTTCCTCTCATCACGGAAGAAGATGTGCTAAAGCTGAGAGACGCCAGTATCTAACCGCGAAATTTCAGATAGGCTGCCTGCCCAAGGGCAGGTTATGCCCACTCCCGAGCCTAGTGAGAGCGTGGTATTCGTGTCTCACTTCCTTTGGGGTTTAGGCTTCCGACGGACCCCTTTGTGAGGGGCTCATGTTTTATTATGGGCTGGAATTCCATGACTTGGATCCGGAGTCCATCCTCCACATCTCGTCGTTCATTGTCGTATGTGAAGCCTTCCTCCGCATTACCCCTCACTTCGGATTGTGGCTCAAGACCTTCAAAGTGGAGCCGAAGATGATCAAGGGGCATCAGGCAGAGTGTGGAGGGGCTGTGATAAGCAAGAATGCGGATGCTCCATGGCCCGAGGGCTCTTTTCAAGAGGAGCTTGGTTTGTGGCCACGGGAGTGGTTTTATATCACCGCTCCCAGGGGCACCAAATGGGTGGCGCCACCCGCCTTCCGCTCAGGTCCACCACAGCGGCTGGCATCATGGGTCAACCGGGGGCTGGACTGGGGGCTGTCCAAGGACGTTCCTCTGTTGCAGGGCCGTATTCGAGACCTCCAAGAAAGAGAGATCAATCTGGTCGTGGCGGCGCAGGTTATGCTGATTCGACGCCTTCTGCCCTAAAACATCGCCCCCTCCGTCTGTGGGAGTTTAATCCCGAGGGACCACGAGCTCTCCAACATTTTATGGGCGCGACGCCCAAGGAGATGTACAAACTGTTCTTCGGATCACAAGAGAAGTGTCCGGACTTGACCGAGGACGCAAGTCTAAGCTGCAATCACCCAGATACTCAAGTAAGTAACCTCAGAACGGACAGGCTGTTCATTCATTTATCATATATATGCCCTTTAAGGGAGCCGTTTCTTGAACAGGAGTGGATAGCCAAGGCAAAGTTGATAAGGTGTCCGGCTCCCCTCCCAGAGACCACGCCGGATCCCATGCTGACCAAGATGTTGAAGGCCGCACCTTTTAAAGAAGTCGAAGGGGGGAGCAAGGAAGCAACTGCCTTCGCGAAGGAGGCTTTCAAGGAAGAGGGGATCAGGGATCCTCCCCTCCAAGGGGAGAAGAGGACCGCTCAAGACCCGAAGCCAAGGCCTCAAAGCGGGAAAGAAGTCTTCGCTGAATGTCCGCGCCGGAAATACCCCAGCCGCACTATTTCCCCAGGGGATCAGCCCTCCAATGAGCCGTAAGTAAAAAGAAGGGGTCCTGTGAATAAAGAACATCCTGTATTTATTTCAAGATAACCAAATTGTACCTTGTAGTTCGGATCTCAGCCCTTCGAAAGCAGAGCTCATCTTGAGGATCTTCGCCCGAGATGATAGAGAGCAAACGCCCCACCTATCGTGCCTTCGTGCGGGCGGGCGACCCTGAAGTGTCTTCACGGAGAGTTTCCCCAAGTCCGGCGGGGCCGGACGGTCCGGCGCCAACTGGCGTGCGGTCGGAGGAGCTGAAGGACCTGCTCGGGTGAGCGTATATCTCAGAAGATCACCGTGCGCTAATGGCTATGGTAATTGAAAGAATTGCATCCGCTGAGAGCAGATTGCATGAAGCCGCCAGAAGTTTACTGACGGGGTTTGAGGTACGAAAAAATGATGTACCTTCTGACAGTTATGCATATAGAATGCGCCCTGTATAGATAGTATCCCCTGAGACTCGGTATGCTGTCACAACTGACAGCTTGCCGAGGATCATAATCTCAGTACTAACATGTCACCGTTCCTATGTAGGTGGCGGGGCATCCAGTGGCTAGCCGGACTGATGAATTTGCCGAACTAAAGCGGCAACTTGACGAGGCGGATGCGGACATCGCGCTGGTCAATAAACGGTTTGACGAGTCACAAGGTATGCGACTTCTCCGTGGACACCTGGTAAGGGATCTTGACGCCCATGCCTTACTACTTGTATGCTTTGATGCAGACGATGCCGCTGCTGTGGAGAGGCTGCGGGCGGAACTTGCTCGAGCTAAAGAGCAAGCCTGTAGCGACCTGACCCAAAATCGGTCAAATCTCTGTGTCTGTACCATCCCAAGATCATGCTGGTACTCACAGTACATCGATGAAATAATCAAAGTTCAATCACACCTGAATTTATTACACGATTCTCATATAGAGTCTTTATTACAATAGAATAAATTCGGCCGAAGGCCAACTCATGAGAAATAAACTAAATAAGCTGCGGAAGCGTAGACGAAAAAGCGAGTCCATCCGACTCCATAGGGCAATCGCCAAGCGCGGAGCGTAGCCTCACTCCTGATCGGAATAAACCTCTGCGACATAAGACGTTGCAGCCGTGTAGGTCAGCTTTTTGAATAAGCTGGCAAGTCATGAAGAGAATAACAATAATGAAATTTCTAACACTATATGCATTTTGGTTGTGGGGCTCTAAGTTTCATCATTTTGCGAAAAGCCAGTTTTCTCCTACTACAGTGGACTTGCTTGCAAATTACTACAAATTGTTGGTAGTTATTGAGATGGTTCCGCCAACCAAAGTCTCATTCCCAAATTATTAAGTCATAACCCCTCAAATTTATTTATTAATTTTTGTGTTGAGATTTCCGAATACTTCCAAGTTCCAGAGGCTCAAATTGTCCGTAACCGGGGACACGGCTAATCGATTAGATCTTTAAACTCTGCAGAGGTTTGCGCACTTTACCCGCAAGAATCATTCCTCCTTTTAAGTCTTCGCACTTCATGGTGTTTGAAGACGGACGAATGAAACAGGGTCTTCCAAAGAGTTCTTCCGCCACCGCCGTACCCATCCAATCCTACCGTTCTTCTACATCTCGTAGTACCGTCCAGCCAGCGTCACAACTAGGGTTGACCCAGCGAGCCCATAATGGCTTGCGGCTGCGCAGATAAGCTTCGGTCAAAGGGCATCCATCCATCTCTTCGTGGCTGGGTGAAGCTTTCCGCAAGATGTCATGGCACTTCTCCATGCATCCCGCCAACCACTTTGGGTTCTCCAGGTGCCCGTCAACCGCCCTCCACCCAGAGTGAATTTGAAGTCCATCTTGATCTTGTAGTTCATGGGGTTGTCATCATCATTGACTCTCACATCTTTCTTATGAATTTCACTCAACCAAAACCCGTCTCTGAGCATAGAAAAATAAACTACTTCGTCACGGGGTCATGGTAACAAGGGGATTGGTTCATCCTACCACATGCTACTACTCAAGAACATAACTTCAAAATTTCAACTACTACATGCATGGTGGGGTGGTATAATTTCTAATGCACAAAATCATAGGTAGTGAAAATAACATGATCAAGACTTGCATTGCTGATGATCCTCGTAAGCTGAAGACTCGTAGTAGCAAGCTTCGTACTCCGGAAACTCTACCGAGACAAACAATAATCACAATGAGCATATAGCATATCATCACTTAACACAATAGCATAACAACATAACACACCAAAACAAACAATCAAAAATCCAAAGGGAAAACTCAAAGAAATCCAACTCAAAGTTTTCCTACTTCAAGCAACAACTAAAAATAGTTTTACATAACAAAAAATTTCAAACATAACCTAAGCATGAGTTTATGTTAACTTAACAGAAAAGAATGCATTAAGCAACTAGGAGCAAAAAGAATCAATTTAAAAGCTATTATGAAACTCCTATTAGGCCTAATTCAATTTCTATTAAGAAAAATAAAATAAAAGTTTTATTTATTATAAATAAAAGTTCATCCTATAAAGTGACAGAAACTATCCTAGAATAATCAATCACATGTGAAAAATAAATTGATTTGCTAATTAAAATAATAGGAAAACAGTAGCTAATTAATTAATTAAGAAAAACAAGATTCTGATTAAAACTAATTTTTATTAGTCCTAAAATACCCAAATTAATTCCTACGGTTAGGTAATGTCAAAATAAAGCTGGGACAAAAGAATCATATAAAATAATTTTCCTAACTCATTTTATGGCAGATTTACTATTCTGACTAAATCTAAAATAAAGCAATTTTAATTAATTTTAACATAGCTAATAATATTTTCTACAGAAACTATAAGAAATTTTCAAACCAACAAAAAAAGAATCACCTAAAAATATTAAGTAGAATAAAAGATATGAATTTTTCAAATCTGGAACTATTCTGTTAAAACAGAAAAACGAAAATAAAGAAAAATGGCTTTAATGGGCCTAACTAACGCACTGTGCGTAATATAACTAGAATGGGCCTAGGGTTAAACGAATCGGGGCGGGCTAAATAAAAAGAAACCCTACTTAAAATAAACCGCAACGAACCGGGGTAAAAACCCGGTTTTAATTAAAAGCGTACCCTTCTGAGTTCTAATCCTAGCCGTCGATATAGATCGGACGGGGAGGTAACTCCGTGGCTTACGGAGCTCGGCGGGCGGCGGCGAGTGTGTTGGCCTCTCGGTCGTCGGGAGGTCGGCGAGTGGTCCCGTGGTGCGGGAAGTCGAGGGGGGTACAGTGGGTCGACGAGGCTCGGGGAGGGCTAGGGCGACGGCGGCGAGGCAAATGGCGGCGGAAGGCTCGGGCTCAGCGAGCGAGTGAGGAGAGAGGAGGGGTTCCATGAGGGGCGAGGGGGAATGGGGTCTGAGGGGCTCGGTATTTATAGGGCGGGGCGAAGCCTTCTTGGGGCGGATCGGGGAGATTGGTGAGATCCGGAGATCTCGGGATCTCCGTGGCGGCGGCCGGGCGGGCGAGGGGTTGAGGAGGTGGTGGCCCTGCTTGTCGGTGAGAGGAGGGTGCGGCGCGTCAGGCGACCGAGCCAAGGAGATTCAGGCGAGGAGGCGCGTCGGTTCATTGGGCTGGCTTCTTGGGCCGCTGGTGGGCAGTCGGTGGGTGGCCTCATGGCTGGTGGGCGATGCTTTGGTGGCGCTGAGGGTTTTCCTTTTTTTTTATTTTTTTTTTGAAAAACAAAAACAGATATATTATCTAAACTATAAATAATTTATATAGGACATATATATACCAAAATGATCAGGGGAATATTCCCTATCATTTGAACATTTTTCCAGGGGCGAAATCCAAAGTTTATAAAAATTCATTTTTTCCAATATTCGAATAAAACCAAATTTGAATTCAAAACTTTTGGCATTGTTTCCTCTGATATTTTTGGAGTGTCAAGTTTGCTCCTCTAATACTTTTGCTCAAGTATTTATCAGGCATAGTTTTTGAAATTCCCACTTGCCATAGTTTGAATTCAAATTTGAAAACTCAAAACTCTTCTGAAACTTCAAATGGCATTCAAATTCAAACAGGATGCATAGATGCTTAGCTATAATTGTAAAACATTCCAAATAGGAAATTTGGGATGTTACAAACCTACCCACCTTAAGATGAATCTAGCCCTCGAGATTGGGTTGGCTAACAAATAGGTGCGGGTGGTCTCGAAGAAGGTCTTCTTGGCGCTCCCAGTGGCTTCTTCCTCGAGTGGTGACTCCACAAAGACCTTGCAAAACTTGATAACCTTGCTGCGGGTGACTCGCTCGCAGTCTCGAGTATTCGGACGGGTTTCTCCTTATAAGTCAGATCACTTTGTCGAGCCGTATGGCCTCTAGGGGCACCTTGTGTCTCTCAACGGAATATCGGCCATGTCGGCATGACACTTCTTCACCGAGAAACATGGAAGACATCATGAACTCTGGACAATCCTTCCGCAATTCCAACTTGTAAGCAACTTCTCCACGACGTTCGAGGATTTTGTGCGGGCCAATGAATCGGGTGCTAACTTTCCTTTGACACCAAACCTCTTGATTCCACGGCGTGAGACACACGAAGATATGCTCGGTCTCCCGCTTCGTAAGTCACTTCCTTGCGCTTCTTCGGCATAACTCTTACGTCTCGATTGTGCTATCTTGAGTCTGTCTCGAATCAGCTTGACTTTCTCTTGGAATCCTGATAAGGTCGAAACCAAAAGTGATCGATCTCCAACACTATCCCACAAAGAATGGTGTTCTCGCACCTCCTTCCATATAGAGCTTGAAAGGGCCATCTTGATCGGATTGATAATTGTTGTTGTATGAGAACTCTGCGTATGGCAAATTATCATCCCAGCTAGACCCATAGTCTAGCACACAAGCTCTCAACATGTCCTCCAGAATCTGGTTGACTCTCTCTGTCTATCCATCTGTCTGTGGATGAAAAGCTGTACTGAATTCCAGCCTCGTACCCAAAGTTTCATGCAACTGATTCCAAAACTTTGAGGTAAACTGTGTTCCTCTATCTGACACGATGCTCCTCGGAACTCCATGCATACATACAATCCTGGTCATATATATCTTGGCCAACTTAGCACTGGTATAGGTAGTCTTCACGGGAATGAAATGAGCTACCTTGGTCAAACGATCAACCACTACCCAGATAGAATCATAACCTGAACGGGTCCTGGGTAATCCTGTGATAAAATCCATTCCAAGTTTCTCCCATTTCCAATCGGGAATCGGCAAAGGTTGGAGTAACCCTGCTGGCTTCTGATGTTCTGCCTTTACTCGTTGACAAACATCGCATACTGCTACATACTCGGCAATATCCTTCTTCATACCGTCCACGAAACTTTCCTTCAAATCCAGGTACATCTTGGTGTTACCGGGTGAATTAAGTCTGGCGAATCATGAGCCTCTGAAGAATTAGCTTCTGAGTTCGGGATCATTGGGCACATAAATACGATCCTCGAACCATATAGTTCGTGTTCATCCTTACGAAACCCTTTAGCTTTTCCTTCATTCATCTTTTGCTTTATATCGTCAATTTCCTTGTCCGACTTCTGGGCTTCACGAATCCTTTCGGCCAAAGTGGACTGAACTTCCAGAGTTGCAACATATCCTCTCGGAACTATCTCCATCGGAGATCTCTCGAGGTCATCGACTAACTCACAGGGTAATCCTCCTGCTGTAAGAGTATTCACATAACTCTTACGGCTCAAAGCATCTGCTACAACATTAGCTTTACAGGTGGTAATGCAATCTCATGTCATAGTCCTTTATCAACTCTAGCCATCTCCTCTGCCTGAGGTTCAACTCTTTCTGCGTGAAAATATACTTCAAGCTCTTGTGATCTGTGTAAACATCACAACGGTTTCCGATGAGGAAATGTCTCCAGGTCTTGAGTGCATGCACTACGGCTGCTAACTCCAAATCATGTGTGGCATAATTCATCTCATGAGGTCGTAGCTGTCTGGAGGCATAAGCTACCACTTTTCCTTCCTGCATGAGTACTCCTCCGAGTCCTTGACGAGAAGCGTCACAATAAACCTGGTATTCCTTGTGTATGTCCGGCAAAATCAGCACTGGGGCTGTGACCAAACGTTTCTTCAATTCCTGAAAACTGGCTTCACAATCCTCGGTCCAAACATACTTGGCTTCCTTCTTCAGCAGCTCAGTCATGGGCTTGGCAATCTTCGAGAAGTTCTCAATGAACCTCCGATAATATCCTGCGAGTCCGAGAAAATTGCGGATCTCCTTGACTGAGGTGGGTGACTGCCAATCGGTGACTGATTCAACCTTGGCGGGGTCAACTGCTATTCCTTCTCCTGAAATAACATTTCCGAGGAATCCGACTTCCTTCAGCCAAAATTCACATTTGCTGAACTTGGCATACAACTGATGTTCTCGAAGTTTCTCCAGAACTAGACGCAAATGTTCCTTATGCTCTTCCTCGCTCTTGGAGAAAGTCAGTATATCATCGATGAACACCACGACAAACTTGTCCAGATATTCCATAAATACCTTGTTCATCAAATTCATGAAGTATGCAGGAGCATTAGTCAATCCAAATGACATGACGATATACTCATATAAACCATACCTGGTGGTGAATGCTGTTTTGGGTATATCCTTTTCACGGATCTTCAACTGATGATACCCTGATCGAAGATCGATCTTAGAGAATACCTTGGCTCCAACTAGCTGATCAAACAGATCATTAATCATCGGCAGAGGGTACTTGTTCTTGATGGTTACTTCGTTTAACGCACGATAATCCACAACCATCCTCAAGGTTCCATCCTTCTTCTCTACCAAAAGAACTGGGGCTCCCCAAGGTGATGAGCTTGGCCGAATATATCCTTTCTCCAATAACTCATTAATTTGATCCTTGATCTCTTTCAACTCATTCGGGGGCATCCGATAAGGTCTCTTGGATATTGGGGCTGTGCCGGGCAATAACTCAATCAGAAATTCAATGTCCCTGTCCGGTGGCATTCTTGGTAATTCCTCCGGAAACACATCGGGAAAATCTTGCACTACTGGCACTTCCTCCTGAACAACTCCCGTGAGGGAATTCACTGATTCTTCATCCGCTACGTCTGGATACATACTTGATCCTCTTACGCTCCGGGGTGGTGAGCGAATAGACTTCTGGGCACAGTCTATGTTTCCTTCAAACTTCGTCAACCAATCCATGCCGAGGATTACATCCAAGGTCCGGGTTTCAACACTATGAGGTTTGCGGAAATTTATGGTTTCGATGTTGAGGGTTGCATGACAGCCTAAGCCTGCCATCATTTCTCCTCCTGCGAACCGACGAAGGGGTTTCTAAGGGTTTTAGTGGGCAACCTGTACTTTTCCACAACTACCCTTGATATGAATGAATCGTTGCACCGAATCAAAGAGTACCAAAACTGAACGTGAATTCAATAAAAACTTACCAACCACAGTGTCTGGCTGATCATAGACGTCCTCCACGTCAATGTGGTTCACCTGAGCACGAGGGAAAGGGTTGGGCTTCTTCGCTGAGCCTCCATTGCCGTTTCCATTCCTCTGCTTGGCCTCCGGGCAGTCGGTGGCATAGTGCCCTATCTTCTGGCACTTGAAGCAGGTGATGTGGCTCAGATCCTTCGGAGCCGGGGCAGGACGATGCTGGTTCCCATTACCGTTACCATTTCCATTGCCATTGCCTGACCTGTTGTCCTGGTTGCGGTTGTTCCCATTGCCTCCATGGTTATGTCCTCCATGGTTGTGATGGATATGCCCTCCTGAGTATGGGGCATAACGGGGCTTCTGCTGAGCTCCTGAGTTGTGTTTCCCCTGGCTGTACTTCCGCTTGCGGCTTTCAATCTGCTGCTGCTTTCCTTCAAGTACCATGGCCTTGTCTACCAGCTGCTGGTAGTTGGCGAAAGTAGCCACCATAAGCTGCATTCCCAGCTCGTCATTGAGTCCCTCAAGAAACTTCTCCTGCTTTGCGGCATCTGTGGCCACATCATCCGGGGCATAACGAGCTAGCTTGCTGAAGTCATCCACGTACTGTGCCACAGTACGGTTCCCCTGGCGTAAGTTGCGGAACTCACGCTTCTTCAGGCTCATGGCTCCAGCTGAAACATGAGCGGTGCGGAAGGCCTGCTGGAACTGATCCCATGTGACGGTGGCGATGGGATAAGTGGCGGTGTAGTTCTCCCACCAAGAAGCTGCAGGTCCATCAAGTTGATGTGCGGCAAAGCGCACCTTCTCTGCATCAGTGCTCCCAACAGTGATTAACTCTCTTCCGATCTTGCGGAGCCAATCATCGGCCACAATCGGCTCAGTGCTGCTAGAGAACACCGGCGGATTCAGCCTCAGGAATCGAGTCAAGTTGTCAACAGGAGGTGGCGGTGGCGGTGGTGGATTGTTGTTGTTGTTCTGATTCTGGATGAGCATCTGCATAATGGCATTCTGCTGCTGGAGCAGCTGGGTGAGCTCCGGCGGGAAGTTGAGACCGGGGTCACGTCTCGGAGGCATCTTGTGTTTTGGAGTGGATGAGAAAATTAGAATAGAACAATGGTCTAATGAGAAATAACACTACCCATATGAATGCACAATCATTAACACACCAATCATTTATTCATTCCACTCAAACGTGGTTCAATCTCGATTACAAAAGCTCATGACTAATCGAAAATACCGGCCTAACTGATCGACGAAAAGTAAAAATAACATGGTGGTCGACTAAAAAGTCTTCATCAATAATCCTTGCGTCCTCTGGCGCGATGTCCTCTGTTGTGGCGCCTCCTCTTGCGGCTTCCTCGGTGGAACTCCTTCATAATCCTGATCATTGCTCACGAGGGTCCGTCATCTCCACTCGGAAAAGGTCCTCTCCCAAGTCCATCTTTTCCTCAATTGCGGCAAGCTTCATCTTCAGGTCGTCGACACTCTCCATGAAGTCCGCGACTTCTTCCTCATGGTTAAAGAAGTCTGCGTGTGCCTTCTCCTCCAGTTCGATTCATGGAACAACAGCCTCTGTGTACCTTGAGCTACGGCGAGTCTGAATCTCCGTTTCTGAGGAGACACTCCAAGTCCTGGACATAAGAAAGAATGGAGTCGTCTTCCACGGTACGGATGATATCTCCATTCCTTGCTCTGCGAGAAACCATGGCGAGGTCTGAGGGATCGAGCTCGGCCCTGTACTCTTCTCGGAGATGTCCGAGTGCACGATAGATCGCCATGTCCCTTCCGATGATCCAGTTGAAGTCGGTGAACTCAAAGTCAATAGGCTCTGTATGCCCTCCGAAGGTTCTCCCTGGAATATGCACCTCGATCCTGTAGCGGGTATCCGTCGGAAGTGCATTGGTTGGCTTCCCGGTGATAGAGGGCAGAGCAATCTTCAGCTTCTTCACCATCTGGACCAGCTTCCTGCCGAAGGGCATCATTTCATCGGGCCGCAAAACTCCGTAGCAAAACTGGGTGAACTCGACGCCATCTAGAATGTTGAAAATCGGAGAGGAGTTAGAAATGAGCAGGGAGAATTACGGAATGATAAGGATATAAAGTAAATAGTCTCTTCCTATGGCTTTCCGATCCTAGGGGTTACGATCCTACGGTCAACAGTGTGCTCGATACCATCTCTCAGTAGCGACCTGACCCAAAATCGGTCAAATCTACGTATCATACCATCCCAAGATCATCTTTGGTACTCACAAGACATCGATGAAATAATCAAAGTTCAATCACACCTGAATTTATTACACGATTCTCATATAGAGTCTTTATTACAATAGAATAAATTGGCGAAGGCCAACTCATGAGAAATAAACTAAATAAGCTGCGAAGCGTGAGATTTAAAAGCGAGTCCATCCGACTCCATAGAGCAATCGCCAAGCGCGAGCATAGCCTCACTCTGATCGGAATAAACCTCGCAACATAAGGCGTTGCAGCCGTGTAGGTCAGCTTTTGAATAAGCTGGCAAGTCATGAAGAGAATAACAATAATAAAATTTCTAACACTATATGCATTTTGGCTGTGGGGCTCTAAGTTTCATCATTTTGCAAAAGCCGCTTTTCTTCTACTACAAAGGACTTGCTTGCAAATTACTACAAATTGTTGGTAGTTATTGAGATGGTTCCGCCAACCAAAGTCTCATTCCCAAATTATTAAGTCATAACCCTCAAATTTATTTATTAATTTTGTGTTGAGATTTCGAATACTTCCAAGTTCGAGAGGCTCAAATTGTCCGTAATCGGGACACGGCTAATCGATTAGATCTTTAAACTCTGCAGAGGTTTGCGACTTTACCCGCAAGAATCATTCCCTCCTTTTAAGTCTTCGCACTTCATGGTGTTTGAAGGCGGACTAATAAACAGGGTCTTCCAAAGAGTTCTTCCGCCACTTTGCGGTACCCATCCAATCCTACCGTTCTTCTACATCTCGTAGTACCGTCCAGCCAGCGTCACAACTAGGGTTGACCCAGCGAGCCCATAATGGCTTGCGGCTGCGCAGGTAAGCTTCCGGTCAAAGGGGCATCCATCCGTCTCTTCGTGGCTGGGTGAAGCTTTCCGCAAGATGTCATGGCACTTCTCCATGCATCCCGGCCAACCACTGGGTTCTCCAGGGTGCCCGTCAACCGTCCTCCACCCAGTAGTGAATTTCGAAGTCCATCTTGATCTTGTAGTTCATGGGGTTGTCATCATCTTTGACTCTCACATCTTTCTTATGAATTTCACTCAACCAAAACCCGTCTACGAGCATAGCAAAATAAACTACTTCGTCCCGGGGTCATGGTAACAAGGGGATTGGTTCATCCTACCACATGCTACTACTCAAGAACATAACTTCAAAATTTCAACTACTGCATGCATGGTGGGGTGGTATAATTTCTAATGCACAAAATCATAGGTAGTGAAAATAACATGATCAAGACTTGCCTTGCTGATGATCCTCGTAAGCTAAAGACTCGTAGTAGCAAGCTTCGCACTCCGGAAACTCTACCGAGACAAACAATAATCACAATGAGCATATAGCATATCATCACTTAACACAATAGCATAACAACATAACACACCAAAACAAACAATCAAAAATCCAAAGGGAAAACTCAAAGAAATCCAACTCAAAGTTTTCCTACTTCAAGCAACAACTAAAAATAGTTTTACATAACAAAAAAATTTCTAACATAACCTAAGCATGAGTTTATGTTAACTTAACAGAAAAGAATGCATTAAGCAACTAGGAGCAAAAAGAATCTATTTAAAAGCTATTATGAAACTCCTATTAGGCCTAATTCAATTTCTATTAAGAAAAATAAAATAAAAGTTTTATTTATTATAAATAAAAGTTCATCCTATAAAGTGACAGAAACTATCCTAGAATAATCAATCACATGTGAAAAATAAATTGATTTGCTAATTAAAATAATAGGAAAACAGTAGCAAATTAATTAATTAAGAAAAACAAGATTCTGATTAAAACTAATTTTTTATTAATCCTAAAATACCCAAATTAATTCCTACGGTTAGGCAATGTCAAAATAAAGCTGGGACAAAAAGAATCATATAAAAATAATTTTCCTAACTCATTTTATGGCAGATTTACTATTCTGACTAAATCTAAAATAAAGCAATTTTAATTAATTTTAACATAGCTAATAATATTTTCTGCGGAAACTATAAGAAATTTGCAAACCAACAAAAAAAGAATCACCTAAAAATATTAAGTAGAATAAAAGATATGAATTTTTCAAATCTGGAACTATTCTGTTAAAACAGAAAAACGAAAATAAAGAAAAATGGCTTAATGGGCCTAACTAACGCACTGTGCGTAATATAACTAGAATGGGCCTAGGGTTAAACGGATCGGGGCGGGCTAAATAAAAAGAAACCCTACTTAAAATAAACCGCAACGAACCGGGGTAAAAACCCGGTTTTAATTAAAAGCGCGTACCCCTTCGGGGGTTCTAATCCTAGCCGTCGATATAGATCGGACGGGGGAGGGTAACTCCAGTGGCTTACCGGAGCTCGGCGGCGGCGGCGGCGGCGAGTGTGTTAGCCTCTCCGGTCGTCGGGAGGTCGGCGAGTGGTCCGCGGAGTGCGGGACGACGAGGGGGGTTCAGTGGAGTCGACGAGGCTCGGGAGGCTAGGCGGCGGCCGAGGCAAATGGCGGCGGCGGAAGGCTCGGGCTCATGCGCGTGAGGAGAGAGAGGAGGGTTCAGCGAGGGAGGAGGGGGGGGTCTGGGGCTCGGTATTTATAGGTGGGGCGAAGCCTTCTTGAGGGGCGGATCGGGGAGATCGGTGAGATCCCGAGATCTCGGGATCTCCGGCGCGTGGCGGCTGGCGTGGGCGAGGGGTTGAGGAGGTGGTGGCCCGCCTGTCGGTGAGAGGAGGGGGGTGCGGTAGCGTCAGGCGACCGAGCCAAGGAGATTCAGGCGAGGGAGGCGCGTCGGTTCATTGGGCTGGCTTCTTTGGGCACTTTGGTGGGCAGTCTGCGGTGGGTGGCCTCGGCTGGCTGGCTGTGCCGATGCTTTGGTGGCGCTGAGGGTTTTCTTTTTTAATTTTTTTTGAAAACAAAACAGATATATTATCTAAACTATAAATAATTTATATAGGACATATATATACCAAAATGATCAGGGGAATATTCCCTATCATTTGAACATTTTTCCAGGGGCAAAATCCAGAGTTTATAAAAAAATCATTTTTTCCAATATTCAAATAAAACCAAATTTGAATTCAAAACTTTTGGCATTGTTTCCTCTGATATTTTTGGAGTGTCAAGTTTGCTCCTCTAATAGTTTTGCTCATGTATTTATCAGGCATAGTTTTTGAAATTCCCACTTGCCATAGTTTGAATTCAAATTTGAAAACTCAAAACTCTTCTGAAACTTCAAATGGCATTCAAATTCAAACAGGATGCATAGATGCTTAGCTATAATTGTAAAACATTCCAAATAGGAAATTTGGGATGTTACAAAGCCCGAAAGAGTAATGCGGCCGCTTTAAAGGCGGCCGAAGAGCTGAAAGCCGAACGGGCTGCTCCTTTGCCAAGCAAAGAGGAAATGGCGATTTGGCCTCAAACTGAAGAATACTACCGACCGCTGCGAGGTTCTTGAAAAAGAACGTCAAGCGGAACAAGAGGACCTGAAAAAGGCCACCGCCGAATCCAAGGATGCCCGTTCCGCTATGAGAGCTGCCAAGGAGGAGCTGAGTCAGGCAGGGGATATTGCGGTTGGAAAACCGTTTCTGCTGCGGAGGAAATATACGGATCCGAAGTATGCTCAGTTGGACAAGCTGTGGAGTTTGGAGGATGCTTATCTGGACTTAGCGGCGAGCGCTGCGGACGCGATTGATCACTTCCGAGGCCAGAAGGGGCACAGAAGGGAAGAGCTATTTTGGTCGCAATTCCATAGTCCGGAGCGTCCTCTTCCGTTGACCGATCTGTTGGCCGAATGGGCCGAGCTTAATCGATTATCCGGACTTGCCATGAAGCATGTCATGACTCATTTGTGGCCAGGCGGACCCCAGCCGAAGAGTTATTTTGGCTTAGTGCAACAGTTCCTTGGTGCGGTACCGCGTATCGACGCAATGAAGCGGCCGGCATGTATTGAGGGGGCACGGATGGCTCTTGCCCGTGTCAAGGCATACTGGGCTGAGATGAAGGCCACCGATATTGCGTCCCCAGATTCGGACGGCACCCGAGTACCAGTCGAGCGCTATTTTGAGGAAGTTCTTCCGGGCGCTTGTTTAATAGAGACGCAGTGCTTGAAGGATGTTATGTTTGAATGACTTGTATAATTTTATGAAACAACGTTTCAATTTAATGTAAGAGCTTTTTATACTTGTGCCTTCAAGTAGCAAACTACCTCTGTCTGCGCCGTTGATGTATATATGTATATAACCTAAAGATGGCAGTCTTGACAGCCCCCACGCACATAGTGCGGGGGTGTTTGCAAAGAAGTCGCACATTCACACTTAATCCAACGTCTTGGTACTATAAAGGAGGTGGTAGCGTAGCAAACTAGGCAACCGGACTATAATGCTTTATCACTTTCACTTAGCCATAGGAGTTCGATGGTGGGGCTACTATATAGCCCCTGGGGGCACCGCACTCTCCCGAATTTGGGGTGCGTATGTGCCTGACAGGAAAACGGTCCTTCGTTAATGCGGAGGAATTTTAAACATTCCGGTGAGTCATCGAGTGGTTGACCAGTCTCTCGCTATATCATGACAGTCAGTTTTCGGCTTTCTCTCGAGGTGCTCGCCCGCCGAACCGGGCACAATCGCATAGTTCTCCACAGTGCCGCGTTAGCCGATAGAACGGAACGTAAGGCAGCAAAACACGGGGCCGGGCAAACCCAACATTTGACCAAAGACATGATTCGAGCTGATGCATATAAGGCCTAACTCGAGGCGCGAACACTCCCTAAGGTATTCGGTCTTTATAAAGCGGGCCAAACAATGCCCTTGGTAACAAGCCCACGTGTCCGTGCGTGCAAACTTCTGACGCGGCCGATGCCAAAACGCCAGCCTCCTCCTTGGTTATAATAAGAGACCGGGGGATGAGTAACAACAAGAGACAGTGAAAAAGGTTTACGCAGGGTCTTAATCTGAAAATAATCCTTGCAATGGGTCCCTGCTGCACGTCTAGGCCTGTGTCTCCGTTGTGCCGTATCCTGGACGGGTATAGCATGGCGTTCATCTGTGAAAGAGAGGAACTTAGTTTGAAAAGATCGCGCTAAAATGTAATTGGAAATAAAATAGAGTATGATTCAAAAATGAGTAAAATTGAGCTTTATTGTCTCTTGTTGTACATGCGTGGAGCCCCTTGTAAGGGGGGTACGCGGCTGGTAAGCATCATGTTTATTTATGCGAGACTCGCCTAACCGTGTCCGGGGTCTGAACGACCTGCTTTAGACGCTTTTGGCCAGCAAGGCCGTATTAGTGTGAGGCTGTTAAGGCAGTCTCACATTCTTTCCTTGAGGGACACACGCAGCTTCCCTTTAATGAAATGATGCCACGTGGACCGGGCATTTCAAGTTTAAGAGATGCATAATGCGGTATTGCGTTAAAGCGGGCGAAGAAGCGTCCCAGTAGTGCTTGATGGCTACTTTTAAATGGGGCGATGTGGAAGACCAACTTTTCCCGACGGAAGTTGTCGGGTCAGCCGAACATAACTTCTAATAGTAGGGAGCCCGTACAATGGGCATATGTGCCTGGCATTATTCCTTGGAAGGAAGTGTTGCTATGGCTAATCCTGTTTGGGTTTATCCCCATGTTGCGGATTGTGTCCTGACATAGCAGGTTTAAATCACTGCTGCTGTCCATTAGGACTTGTGTAAATTGAAGACCGTCGATTATAGGTTCTAGTATCAAGGCACTCCATCCTGCGTTCCGGATACTTTCGGAGTAGTCCTGATGGTCGAAGGTAATTGGTTTTGACAACCAGTGTTGGGACTCCTCTGGGAAGATTGTGCGGTAGCGTAATTCAATGGGTGCCGCCTGTTTTCCCTTTGTTACTTGAAGTAAGTTTACTGTTTTGACCTCTTGTGGAAAATTCTTTTGTTTTCCGGGGCTTTGCTTGTGGTGCTCGTCATCATCCTCACTTGGTGTGTCGAGCCCCTTGTGTTCCGCGTTGAGTCTGCCGGACTGCTTGAAGACCCAACAATCTCTATGGGTATGGTTTGCAGGCTTCCCGGGAGTACTGTGGATTTGGCATATCTTGTCCAAGATTTTGTTTAAGTTGGATAGCTCATCGATATTGTCCTTAAGGGGCAGTTTTTTATTGTTTTGTCGTGAGCTTTTGAATCCGGCGTTGACTGCCGCGCTCTTTGGACCGTTACCCTTAATCCGGCGCTGGTCCTTGCTGCATCGTGGTTTCCCATTCCCATCCCTGACTTCAGATGTACTTGGGTCGCTGGTACTGCATATTGCTAGCCAGCTATCCTCTCCCGTGCAAAAGCGGGTCATGAGGCTTGTTAGTGCGGCCATTGTTCTTGGCTTTTCCTGGCCAAGGTGTCTGGCGAGCCATTCGTCTCGGACGTTGTGTTTAAAAGCTGCTAAGGCTTCGGCGTCCGGTCAGTCGACTATTTGGTTCTTTTTGGTGAGGAACCTGTTCCAGAATTTTCGAGCTGACTCTCCGGGCTGTTGGGTCATGTGAGTTAGATCGTCTGCGTCCGGAGGTCGGACATAGGTTCCCTGGAAATTGGCCCGAAAAGCATCCTCAAGCTCTTCCCAACTACCAATGGTGTTTTCGGGGAGGCTTTTAAGCCAATGCCGGGCTGGCCTTTGATCTTGAGGGGTAGGTATTTTATGGCGTGGAGATCATCTCCTCTGGCCATGTGTATGTGGAGGATATAATCCTCAATCCAGACTACATGGCCTGTCGTTCCGTCGTATGCCTCTATGTTTACGGGCTTGAATCCCGCTGGAAATTCATGAACCAGCACCTCATCGGTGAAACATAGAGGGTGCGCGCTGCCCCTGTATTTGGGTGTGTCGTGATGTTCGGATATTTGACGTGTTGTATTGCTCGCCAAAACTTGTTTCCTGGGCCCGTAGATAGATCTAACTGGGCCATCCTTTTGGTGCGAATCCTTATGCGGATCGCGTGCCGGCTTGTGTGCGGCGCCGCTTGCCGCTCTACGTTTGCCATGTGGTCGTCTATCCGACCCGGCGGCCTCTTTGTTTTTTGATCGTGGGGGCTCTACGGCCTCCTCATAGAATCCGGGTAGTAGTTTGCGCTTTGGGTAGCTTTTTGCTTGGCGGCTATCGCCATATTTGTCTGCAGTGTTGAGTAATTTACTCCATCTCATTCGGAGTGCGTCTTCCGCTATTCTGAGCCTCTGTTTCTGCTTTTTGAAGCTACGTGCGAGCGAGGAGCTCTTTGTGGAGGTTCTTGATCCAATGGCGTGTCCGGCGTGAGATCGTCCGGACTTGTTGTCCTTGCCGGGACGGGTTGTTTGTCCAAGTTGGCCTGTTCGGATGGTTGCTCAATGGCATGTTAAATGCCGTCGATCGGCTCACCCTGGTCTATGGCTGGAGTCCGTGTGGGCACTATCTTTGTCGAGGTGGGGTTTTGAGCGGCGCTTACGCCCGCTTTGACCGCTTCGAGGGAATTTTCTTTCGCGTCTAAATGGTTCCTCGTTATCACTTCCCTTAGGTGTGTCCACCGATATATATCGTAAGTTGAGGTGGCCATCCGATTGCCCCAATGGGCGCTGGTTCTTAATCGTCTCCGGCGTCGTCGTCCATATCGTCGATGTCCTCGAGTCAAGTCGAGCATGTCTGTTAAGTCATCGACAGTGGCTACAAAGTGGGTGGTGGTAGGCGTTGAATTTCTTCGTCGTCCGAATCCCAACCTTCCCGACCGTGGTTCGCCAGGGCTCCCGACAAAGAGAGAGACTTTAATGAGTTCAGGATATCGCCAAAGGGCGAGTCTTGAAAGATGTCTGCGGCGGTGAACTCCATAATCGGGCGCCAGATCGATTCGACCGGCGGTAGCGCGGAGGTTCGCAGATCCGAGAAAGGAGTCCGCACTGGAGTCACGAGCTTTGCAAAGGACAGGGATGGTGTTCGGCTCAATCGCCATAGAGATTTCAGCCCCCGTGCCGGTGTCCAAACAACCGTCCTCGATCGGCGAAACTGGCTCCGGATTAAGGGTCGGAGCGGGCACGGGTGCGGCCTCCAGGGCACTGTTCGGCGGCAGAGCTAGATCGTACCCATCGAGACAGTGCGGCACGCTCAGCTGTGGCTCGAATCCATCGAAGATCAAGTCTCCGCGGACATCGGCCGTATAGTTCAAGCTTCCAAATATGACCTGATGGCCAGGGGCGTAGCTTCCGATCTGCTCCAGATGGCCTAGCGAATTGGCCCGCAGTGCAAAGCCTCCGAATACGAAGATCTGTCCGGGGAGAAAAGTCTCACCCTGGACTGCGTCGTTGCTGATGATTGAAGGAGCCATCGGGCCTATAGGTGACGACACAGAGGAACTCTCAATGAAAGCACCAATGTAGGTGTCAAACCGGCGGATCTCGGGTAGGGGTCCCGAATCTGTGCGTCTAGGCGGATGGTAACAGGAGACAAGGGACACGATGTTTTTACCTGTGTTCGGGCCCTCTCGATGGAGGTAATACCCTACTCCTGCTTGATTAATATTGATGATATGGGTACTACAAGAATAGATCTACCACGAGATCAGAGAGGCTAAACCCTAGAAGCTAGCCTATGGTATGATTGTTGTTCGTCCTACGGACTAAAACCCTTCGGTTTATATAGACACCGAATAGGGTTAGGGTTACACAGAGTCGGTTACAATGGTAGGAAATCTACATATCCGTATCACCAAGCTTGCCTTCCACGCCAAGCAAAAGTCCTATCCGGACACGGGACGAAGTCTTCAATCTTGTATCTTCATAGTCCAGGAGTCCGGCCAAAGATGATAGTTCGGCTATCCGGACACCCCCTAGTCCAGGACTCCCTCAACTGGGGTGCACGCGGAGATCTTTCCCCTACCAGCTCACGCGTGAACGGTTTGCGAGGGATCTAAACTAGGAAGAAGAACACACAAGGGACACGAGGTTTATACTAGTTCGGGCCACCATTGTGGTGTAATACCCTACTCTAGTTTGTGGTGTGGTGGATTGCCTCAGGGGCTGATGATGAACAGTACAAAGGAAGAACAGCCGCGCGAGGGGCTGTTCATGAGCTGGGGCGATGGACTGCTTGGTTGAGTCCAGTCGCTTCTCTCTCTCTTTCTCTCCGGCAAGTTCGACCAGCCTTCGTCTGTCCTCTCTGTGGTGGCTAGTCCTATTTATAATGGGAGGCCCTGGGCCTGTGTCAGGACCCCGATCCTAAGTCACACCGATCTAGCATGTAACACATCATATCACTTTGCGGCCTCACGCACGGTATTCCCACGGGTGTCGCCTTACCATGGCCCGGGACCGTTTGCGTCTTTTGGCTCACGTATATGATAGTGTCGCTAGCATCCATATGACAAAGAACCCGGGCCGACATGGCTAGTCGTGAACCCAAAGCGGCGCTAACCTATGGGGACAGGCATACATGAATCACATCGAACATGTCGGTCATCAACGTATATATTCGGGCTGTAGCACTGGGCTAACAGGACTCCGGTATCCCGGGCTGTAGCAGGCTAGGCAGGACTCCGAATAACACCGCGTGACATTTCCCCGAAGGGACAGACATAGGAACGAAGTGAAACACATGCCGGCCAGTCAAGTGTCCAAGCAGTAGTGCTGGGCTAGCAGGACTCCGGTGAACCGGGCTGTAGCGGACTACTATCGCTCGGAGGCACGAGACTACATTTCCCCATATGAGAGGCTGCCAAGGATAAACAACTAGTTTGTCGGATCCCACACATACCAAGCATTTCAAACATACACACAATATGCTCAATATGTGTAAATACGACGTGGCATCACAACATAACTCTATGACTCAGATATTATTTATTAGGCTCCGAGGAGCGAGATATTACAAACATGGGTCTCATGACCCAACACTCAGAGCATACAAGTCAAAACACAAGCGGAAGCTAAACATGTCTGGGTACAGACAACTATAAATGAAAAAGGCTGAGAAGCCTGACTATCTACCAGATCCTGCCGAGGGCACATGATCGTAGCTGAGGTAACAAGCTAAACGTCGAAGCCCACGTGGAACTACTAGCGAGGCCGACGTCTCTCGCAAAACATAAAATAAGCAAACGTGAGTACAATTGTACTCAGCAAGACTTACATCGTAACTAACTACATATGCATCATTATCAAAGGGGTGGTGGAGTTTGACCGCAGCAAGCCAGCTTTGACTCGGTGGCTATCCCGAACTACGATTGCAAGTAACTCTTTGAGGTGGCGCTACACGAGTCCACATATTCACCATATCAATACACCACTATGGACCCGCTCCGTCTCCCTACGAACGCCATCCATAGCACTCACGCTTATCTTGCGCATTTTAGAGTATCCACTTTCACTTGTCTATGAACTGATATAGGCAACCCAGAAGTCCTTCTCCGTGGACACGGCTATTCAATAGATCATATTAAACCCCGCAGGGTGTACTTCTTCACACACGCTCACCACTTACGCGCCATACCGACATGTACTCGGCAACCTTCAAGCGGAAGCCCAACGTGGGTGTCGGCCACGGCCTACCTAAACATTCAAGTCCCTAGTCCGGGTTTATCGCCTATTCGGGTTCCATCCGCAGGAGTCCGCCGAGGTTTCCCATACAGCCCCGAACGATGTGTGCGGGGTTCCCGAGATACCAAGCGGGCACTTTCGGTACACGGGCCACGGTGCCTACCGCAACACAACCCACCCCTAAGGTCAGCGTTGCGTCGGCCCCAAAGATGCTACAAACACCGAAACTACTTGCAACTCCCGGATGAGGACAAGGGTGGTTAAGAAGCCGAGAGGGTCAATTAAGGATCCCAATGCGTGGTAGTAACTGTTTCATGGATCACAAACACAGAACTCAGTTCCCGAGGACGGTTTCAATGAGACAACCCACCATGTACTCCTACATGGCCTCTCACCGCTACCTTTACCAAATCGTGTTCACACACTTAGCTCACACACGTGAGGACATGTTCATAACAATTCCAATTCATTCCCGATGAATCAGACCCGACTCAACTCTAAGCGATAGCAGGCATGACAAACAAACATAAATGAGTAGGCACAACATGGCTCAAACAATTCCTACTCATGCTAGTGGGTTTCATCTAATTCTTGTGGAATGACAGTCATGCAAAGGATCAAGGGTTCAGCTACCGCAGCAAGTAACACATGAGTCGTTGTTGTGCTAATGCAGTAAAATAGAGCAGGAGCGAGAGAGTGGGATTGTATCAGAATGAACAAGGGGGTTTTGCTTGCCTGGCACTTCTGAAGATAATATAGTTCTTCATCGGTGTCATCGAACTCATCGTCGGTACATCGTCTACCGAGAGGGGACAATTACCGGCAAACAAGAGAGAACACAATCAATGCAATGTACATATATGATGCATGATCATGTTAAGGTACTGAATTCACCTAATGCAATAATAATCCAAGTTAGTTGAAGTGGAATTCAAACAAGGTTGAACTCCAACTCCAAATGCTATTTCATAAATTACCCTAATCATGATTCATCCTATTCAGTGAGGTTAACTTGTTCAAACATGCATGATCATGGCATAAACAGATTCTTCATATTTTTCTGATCATTTTCATATATAAATTATTTCAATCCGAGTTACGGTTGAATTTCTATGATTTATTAAAGTTTAGGGCATTTTCGGAATTTCCTAAATTATATTAAATCCAGAAAAGGGGTTTATTTGCGTCGACATGACGTTGGCATGACGTCAACAAGTCAATGGGTGCCCCAGGTCAAACCTGACCCGTGGGGTCCCTTGGTCGATGACTCCGGCTGGTTTAGGTGGATGACATGTGGGACCGGTCAAGGTCTGACTTGACCAAGGTCAAACCGACACGCGGGGTCCATGGTATTAGCACTGATTTAACAGAGAAAATAACTAATCCTAATTAAGCGCGGGGGCCCACATGGCAGTATCACTAGGGTTGGTTAGCGCGGCCATTAGCAGCTAATGACAAGGCCACGTCGGCGTGGCGGAGTTAAACAGCGACGACCAACCGAGCGGCGGTGGCTCGCCGGAGTTGCGCTAGGGCATGGTAGAAGCGCGTGCCGAGGGCACCGGAGGGAGCCCGTGATCCCGCGCATCTGGGGAGACCAACGGGAGGTGCGGGGGTGGCCGGAATCTCGCCGGCGTCGAGCTTTGGCGGCAGCCGGAGCTCGGCATCGATCGGAGCAGGGCTGCGGAGCACGACGGGAGGAGGCTGAGGCGCGTTCGACTCACGGGGCGAGCTGCGTTGACCAGTGGTGGTGGCGAGCTACGATGGCTAGGACCAGCGGCGGCGCACCAAAACGGCGGCGGCGGAGTTCGGTGTCTGTGCAGCTACGGCCTAAGGGCGCGGAGAGGCGGGGAAGAGGGGGGAGTCGGGCGGCGCTCAGGAGGCGGCGAGGTAGCTCGAGGGGCTCGGGGACGCTCCAGTTGCTGCGGATCGACGGCGATGGTCTGCGTTGCCGAAGCTTGAAGACGAGGAAGATGCCGGTGATGCAGGGCTCCCGGCTCATGTGGCTCGGTGGGGAGGAGGACAGGAACTAGGCGGAGCTCGTGGGCATGTCGGGGAGGAGAGGGGGTGGCGGTGGCCGCGAGGGCAGCGAGGGGCGGCAGCGGCGCTCAGTCCGGGCGAGAGAGAGGAGCGAGAGGAGAGGAGGCGTTCGGAGAGAGGAGAGGGGCGAGGGGGTTTGGGGGCGCGTGGCGTCACGTGGGCGTCCGGCCAGCGAGGAGCAGCAGCCAGGCAGGAGGTGGCCGTCGGCATCGCCCGGCCTTCATCCACGCCTCGCCTCTGCCTTCTGGCAGAGGAAGACGATGAGCGGTGGGGGTAGGTGGGCTGGGCTGGGCCAACTGGGCCAGCGAGGAGGAGGGGGGGGGAAGAGAAGGCTGGGCCACTAGGTGGGCTGCGCAGGTAACTGGCCAGGTACAGTTCTCTCCTCTCTTTTATTATTTCTGTTTTCTATTTTCTGTTTGTTTTAGTTTAGTAAAATACTAAACCATTTAAATAAATCCTGAAAATAATTGTGGGCATTAACTAAATTATTACAGAGGCCCTTAACCATTTTCAGAATTGTTGGAGCATTTAAAAATATTAATAGTATTTAAATGCCCCAATTCAAATACAATATGGTTTACCCAAAAATCCAAAATGTCTTGGAAAAATATCCATCACCTCTGGATATGGTTTTCACCTTTTTCCATTAATCATGAATATTTTTGCAAACCAATTTGGGTTTTTGAAAATATTTTTGAATTTGAACCTATGTGAATTGCTTTAGTGCTAGGGCTTGATCATCCCCATTTCAATTTCATGAAAATTAACATGATGCCATGAATGCCTTAATGCAACTAATGTCAAACAATTCTAGGGCTGTGACAGCCTGTTCCCAAATAATGAGCGGGAAGGGCGCCAACAGTTGGCCATTTTGAAGGGGAACATCTAGTACACTTATCCTGACTAAAGTTGGTCTTCGGCTGCCAAAGGCTCAGCGGTGGCGCGTCTGGGCTCCACGATGACCTCCGTCTCGTCGCTCTGCTGGTCTTGGTCTTGTTGCACCGAAGCGGTAACCTTTGCCTGATGCCTTTGCACAGCTTGCCTCCTCTTTGCACCAAATGGGAAAGCGAGGACCTGGCGCGGGCTGGTGCCCTTTGGTGTCGTTTGTCATGGCTTGCGTCACGGGGCACCGTCGTGAGGTACCCTGCCTTGATCTCTCCGCCTCCTCGTGAGCCTGCCTAATGAGGCTGCCCCTGAGGAGGGTTCCTGTCGTCCGCCCCGCGAGGCTTGGCCCCTCGCGAGGTCTTGAGCTTAAGCTAATGAAGCTGGGCCGCCATTTACCACTTGAGCCATGCCGCAGGCAGCAGCGCGAGCAAGTCTGGGACCCGTTCCCAGAACGGCGACAGTAGCCCCCGGGCCCAAGGCGCGCCCGGACTTGGCTTAGCAGAGAAGCGAAGGGGCAAGTGCGAAGCGCCACGGGCCCCAACAGCCTCCGGCCTTGGGCGCCGCATGGCAATCGATTGGTCGTGGGCGTCTCCACTTCCCCACGATGCCTCATTGCACGCCCAGCTTCACGGACCCGGGGTTGCACACAACCATTCCCCTTTCGCCATCGGCGCACTCCTGGTCCTTCCTTCTTCCTCTGGCTCCAACTTCCGCCCTTAATCCAACTCAGACCCTCACCCTTCCTGTCGCCATGGCGCCAACGAAGAAGGAGAAGGTGAAGAAGCCCGCGCCTTCGTCCCGCTCGCCTCCGGCGGTGGCGCCCGCCGTCGATCGATCTATCATACTCAACCCCAAGGCCTTGGGCAAGGTCCGCTCTGCTCTCGCCACTACCTTCAACGAGTGCGGCAGGACCACGGCCTGGCTCAAGGCCCCATGCCTCCTTGACGGGATTGTCACGAGTCGATTCTTGTTGATGCTCTGTGGTAGTCTGGTTCCCCCTTTTACGCTTTCTTCAATGCGGTGCTCTCCACTATCAGATCCACATGATGCATCTCGGGCTGAGTCCATTACCCTCCACGGCTGTTTTGCCTTTGTCTGTGAGGCAATGATGGGCATCCCTCCTTCCGTTGCTCTGTTGTGTCACTTCTTCTCTTTGTGCCTGAGTGATCCTACTCAATGCTTGGGGTGCGTGAGCTTCCTTGCGGTGCCAGAGACGGCTGCTTCGGGGATCGATTTCAGACTCCCTCCCCCTGAGGCCAAGTTCAGAGAGCGGTGGTTGTATGTGGACGTTGGGGTGCCCAGCCCCCTACTCTCGCATCCTACCTGCTTTGCTGTTCCCAACTCAGGCTGGGGTCACGAGGCGCCGCGGACGCCCGGCTTGCATTAAATCTGGCGCCGCTTGAGAGCTTGAGGCGCTCAACGTGTGGCGCCCAAGGTGGTGAAGGAGTTCCTCGGTGTCGCATTGCTCCTGTCCAGCGCCATTCTCACGGATGTGGGACTTTCACGGGCGCCTGAGACCGCATCACGACTTCGAGAAGGGACTGGCGCTGAAGTCTTGAAGCGGTGCTCAGGGTCCTGGTTGGCGACCCCTCCCCAGGCAGCCTTCGACATGATGGTGCCCTCTTGTATCTCCGTTCGGGCAGGGCCAATTTCGTGAAGCAGATGTCCAGCTTTGACGAGTCGGGGCTGCGCCCGGCTGGCCTCAGGGGGCCTCGCAAGAACCCAGTTGCCGTGGTAGCTCTTCCGGTCGCCCAAAGTGGCTCTGCCTCGGGTAATGGAGCAGGGACACAAGAACCGTCAGGAGTTGAAGGGGACGAGGTTGAGGTGGTGACGCCGCGCGGAGCCCCGAGGGTGGCATCTACCGGAGCTCGTTCTGGAATGGCGACAGGTGTGGATTTGCAGCCTCCGGCTCCCGAGGTTGGGGCTCCCGAGGCCCGATCATCCCTCGGGAGGCGGCGCCTGGTGGCGTCCCCCAGTCTGGTCCCATTGGCGCTGATCATCTTACTGCCTCCTAAAGGCCCATAAGATTTTTGTTATAATGGGCCGGCCTAGTAAAGGCCCACAAGATTCTTATGGATAATGGGCCGCCCAAATTTAAGGCCCACGAGATTTCACGACATTAATGGGCCGCCCACAGAGGCCCACAAGATTTTGAGGACTATAGTAGGCCGCCCATTAACCTGGGCCACGCCCATATCTCATCCGTCCATTAATGGCTCCACCAGCCGGGCCTAAAAGTGGCCCATATGAGATCCGCCGTTATAAGCCTACCATGTTCTCAGCCAAATTACGCCCTGTGTCGTCCGCCCTTTAAGAGGCTTTGGGCTCAATTATGGCCCATATCAAATTCGCCCCAAGAATCGACACTATGCTTTTGGGCCCAATTAGCTAAAGGCCCATAGTAATTCGCCCGATATTTTTTGCGTTAAGGGCCCGCTTAACATTTCGCCATATATTAATTTGGCCGTTAAAAGCCCGCTATATAGTTTTGGGTCTGACCAGCATCCGCCCATTTGAGTATATCCGATTGACAAACAAGTACCAGACAATTTTGTTTAAAAGCCCGTGATTTGATTCGCACAATCATGGGTCGGGTTCACTGGCCGCAGGCCTGTGAGCTGTTTCAGCCCAACCTACATCGTGATTGCATGATACCATTATGTACCGAATTTTACGGTTTGGCCGTTATCGGAAGATGTGGATATATATAAAGAAAATAACGCAACATCATGAATAAGAAAAACCTAGACTATACAATAAAGAAATTACTATATTACATCCACGGGCATCAAAGTTCGCCACTATGATAATAAAGCATAAGCAGATAGCAGATTACATACATCGGCATCAAAGATCGCCACCAAGGCAAATAAACAAAAAATAATATACAAAACCGACAACACTTCAATAGAGTTCAAGAAAGGTTACCTTTGTCAAGGTAGCGCAGCAGCTGAGCAAGATGATGAGATGCGCTTTGTTCAACACTTATATCTTCCTCACTCGAAGATAAACCCGTGGCTCAGGCGGAGGATGATGTTGCAGCGCGGGAGCCCAAGAAGAGGGTCGACCGCCGGCGTGAGGCTCGCTCAGGGCTGGAGCGGTGAGTATGAGTTGAGGTTGGAGCTGAGTCCCGGGCGGGCGAGGGCAGGACCGCGGCTCTCCAGGCCAAACTGGAAGAAGTGACGCGAGGTGCGGACTCCTCTACAGCCGCCCATCGTGCAGCGCAGGAGGAGCTGACCTCCTCCCGCGCCGAACTGCTTCTTCTCCGACAGAGGGTTGATGGCGCCGAGGCCACTGCACGGCAGAACGAGGACGAGATCCGTCGGCGCGGGTTCGGAGCACGAGCATGCCCCCATGCTCCGTGCACGCTCGAGGAGCGGGCAAACGTGCCCCGGGCAACATTTGCAGAGTCGCTGGGAGCAGCCGCCGCGAGACCAACTATGCAGAGCAACCTCCGTATTTTGGCGGCGTGGTGGCGCTCTGGAGAACCGCTCAAGAGGTCTCGTTGGCTCGACGAGGAGGAGCCGAGCCTTGCTCGGAACACGCTTTCTCCGTGTCTTGATTGCTCGAGGGACAGGGATCCCCACTGACTTTGATGCCGCCATCGCACCGGTGCCCATAGCCGTCCGGGGCGACCTGGTGCAATGGGTGGAGGATCACGTGGACGACCTTGGCAGGGCCTTCACGTCTGATGATGATGGCATGATCGTGGCCGCCGATGCAGGAGGCGTGGTGGACGGTCCTGGCGCCGGCGGAGGTGTTGGTGGCAGCAATGACGTCAGCGACGCCAGCGACGCCTCGGGAGGTGACGGAATACGGCGAGCGATATGTCCGATCGATTATCTGCTACCGCTGTTTACCCTGCAGACGAAAAGAGGTTCGGGCTTGGCCTACGAAGACTGTGAGAGCATTTTGGGAGGGGAAGCCCCTCATGTAAAGATTTGCGGTAAATGCCCTGGTAATCTTAACGCTGCGTGTGAGCTTAACGGTCGGCCTGGTGGCGGGTCGGCTGGCTCGTTTACCTTTTGACCCTGGTGAGCCCCGAGCGGGTCTGCGGGGGCCATAGCGCCACATGTGTCTTCTAGGTGAACCCGTTGATCCTGCGATAGAACCTCCGGAGAGGGTGTGGGGACAGTCGTCCGAGCTGTGGACGCGGTTGGCCCGGCCCGACTCGCGAGGGGCTCGCGAGGGGAGGCAGCTGACGTTAGCTTTGGACGCAAAGCCGAAACCAGAACACGAGAGATTGCTCGAATGAGATTAAACACCCCTTCCCCAAACGCATGCAAGGCTCGAACTCAAATCCAACTTAAATTCAAATCGAAGAAACTCATCAACAGAGGAAAAGGCAAAAAAGCAAAAGGCCGTGTCCGGCACCTAGTCTAGTCTTCGATGTCTTCTCACCAGCGTGGAGCTAAGTGCTGCCATCGGGCGTGAGGGAGCCCTGTGGCCCGAGGCCGCGCCTCGAGACTCCGGGCGTGTACAGCCCCACTCATTATTACGTGAGAGTGTCACGGGCGGCGTAGCTTCACGAGCACCGGGCCTTCTTCACAGTACCGCCTAGCTTCATATCGTCGGATGAGGGCCCGCTTTGCGCCACATCACGCCACCGACGGCGGCCGGATACAAAGGACGACGCCAATGGGGTAGAGCGGTCGCCAGCGGTTCCCCCGACGACCACGGGTCCTCTCCCGGGGGCAGGCCCTGAGGCACCTCCCCAGCAGAGGGCCTACCTCCTGAGAATGTCTTGCAACAAGCGCCGCGGGGACGAATCCGGATCTCGGCCCCTCTCCTGCAGCCCCCGGTGCCCTCCTCCTGAGGGGTAAGAGGCAGCAGCGTTGGGCCGCCACCTGTTGCAGCGACCTGTACCTCCTGCGGCACATGGTTAGCATAAGCTTGCTCCTGAGGAATTAACGATACCAGATAGTTGTTGCCGATGGCGCGGTCGTCGAGGCCCTCTTGGGGTTCCTGAAAGAGCTCTGCTTGCGGTGTCTCCTCGCCCCAGCTTGGTCCAAGGAACGAGCCATGGTCTTCTTCCCGTGCGCACTCTTGATCCATCATGCGGGGCACATAAACTTCTGGGGACGCTGCCCTTGCATGACTCGGGCTGATCCTTGCCTCGCTTGGTGTCTGGTTCTGCCGCGAGCACGACAGCCCCCTTGCGCTTCACGTCCTTGGCCTTGGGCTTCTTCACTTCTGGGTCGGCAGACGGAAGCTCGAGGAGGGAGACGCGCCCTTCCTCAGCCCTAGCGCATATGGTCGCCGGGTTGGACAGCTCCAGGGATGTGCACATGTCTTCATGCATTGCTAGCTCCTCCTTCATCTTGACATCACGCACGCCATCGGAGAAGGCCGAGATGATGGCTTCCTCAATCACCTTGGGAATCTTGAGGCGAGCGTTGTTGAAGCGCTGGATGTACTTCTACAGGGTCTGTCCTGGCTGCTGCTTGATGCGGCGCAGGTCGCTCACGGCCGGAGGCCGGACGCGAGTGCCTTGGAAGTTGGCCATGAAGCGGGTGCGCATCTCGTCCCAGGAGGAGATCATGCCGGGAGCCAGGTTCAGGAGCCAGGTTCGGGCTCCCTCCTTGAGCGCCATGGGGAACCAATTCGCCATGACCTTTTCGTCCCCGTTGGTGGCTTCGATGCCTAGCTCGTAGAGCTGAAGGAACTCCGCAGGGTCGGCAGTGTCGTCGTAGCAAGGAGGCAGGTCCGGCTTGAACTTGCCGGGCCATGCGATGCTTCGTAGCTCGGCGGTGAAGGCGCGGCAGCCTGCCGTGGCCACCGGAGCTCTCTGCTGATGCGCAGCTTGTTCTTGTGGATTCCCGCGCACCGCTTCCTGGAGCAGCGCGGGGTCTTGACGCGGTGGCGCTGGAGCACGATCATGGCGCTTCGGTGCTGGGAACACGCGAACACCTTCTTGGGGACGAGGGATCTCCTGGCAGCTCCTTTCTTGTTGCGCGGGCGCCGAACGCGGAGGGTCTCGACCTAGGACCACGCGCCTTGGAGCCAGGGCGCCTTCTTGAGGAGGAGGCGGCGAGGGCACCTCCGGCTCCCTGCCTCCCGCGCAGGGTGAAGGGCGAGGCAACGAGAGGGACGGCACGGGGGAGCCCCCTGCGGCGCGGTCGAGCCACTCCTCGTAGACGTCGTAGACGGGACGGTAGCGCAGGATCTCGTTCTCCACGATGAGCGCGGCTCGAGCCTCCATGGGCACGCGGTGTGCGCGGGATGAAGAACCAGCAGGGGCGAGCGAAGGAGTAGCGGTGCGGCCTTCTCGCCTCACCGATGGATGCAGGGACGAGGCCTGCTGCTCGTTCCCCGCCGGGCCGGTGCGGCGTTGGCGGCAGGCGATGGGGAACGACGGGGTTGACCGCCGACGGGAGCCGTCTGGGCGACTCGAGCGGCGCGAGCAGCCCGGCGCTAGGCGTGGGCTCGGCGAGCGTCAGCCATAGACACCACGGAAGATCACACGCGACCAGCGGAAGAAAGATTCTGGCGCACCCCTACCTGGCGCGCCAAATGTCGGATTTCGGGTTCCGGTAGACCCTTGAGGTTCGAACTCTGGGGTGCGCGCGGAGATCTTTCCCCTACCATCTCACGCGTGAACGGTTTGCGAGGGATCTAAACTAGGAAGAATAAAACACAAGGGACATGAGGTTTATACTAGTTCGGGCCACCATTGTGGTGTAATACCCTACTCTAGTTTGTGGTGTGGTGGATTGCCTCAGGGGCTGATGATGAATAGTACAAAGGAAGAACAGCCTCCAGAGGGGCTGTTCATGAGCTTGGGCGATGGACTGCTTGGGTGAGTCCAGTCGCTTCTCTCTCTCTTTCTCTCCGGCAAGTTCGACCTGCCTTCGTCTGTCCTCTCTGTGGTGGCTAGTCCTATTTATAGTGGGAGGCCCTAGGCCTCTTCCCAAATAATGAGCGGGAAGGGCGCCAACTGTTGGCCATTTTGAAGGGGAACATCTAGTACACTTATCCTGAATAAAGTTGGTCTTCGGCTTCCAAAGGCTCTGACGGTGACGCCGTCCTGGGCTCCACGATGACCTCCGTCCCGCCGCTCTGCTGGTCTTCGTCTTGTTGCACCGAAGCGGTAACCTTTGCCTAATGCCTTGGCACATGCTTGCCTCCTTTGCACCAAAGGGAAGCGAGGACATCAACTGGCTGGCTGGCGCCTGCCTGGCGCCCGCCTGGTCTCCTTCGTCATGGCTTGCGTCACGGGGCACCCTCGTGAGGTACCCTGCCTTGATCTCTCCGCCTCCTCGTGAGCCTGCCTGATGAGGCTGCCCCTGAGGAGGGTTCCTATCGTCCGCCCCGCGAGGCTTGGACCCTCGCGAGGGTCTTGAGCTTAAGCTGATGGAGCTGGGCCACGCTGGGCCCCCACTTGAGCCACGCCACAGGCCGCAGGCGGCAAGTCTGGGGACCCCCGTTCCCAGAACGACGACAGACCTGGATATTATGTACAACTATCGGCCCAGTTGCATTGCTGATGTTGAAAAAAACGGCATGTGTAGTACAGTACAACCTAACATGGCTACTCATCCCACATTCAGCGACGCTGGAAAGGCCCAAACAAGGCTTCTATACAACTTTTGAAAGTCACTGAGCTCAATTAATAACTTAAGAAAAAAGTTAGATTACAGTGAAACCTAATTAAAAGTTGTCACGAGCAAAGAAATAATTCAATGGGTCCCACTTGTGCGTGTGTGCATGTGTGTGTTTGTGTGTGTGTGTGTGTGTGAGAGAGAGAGAGAGAGAGAGACCCATCGGTTGATGCTCATAAATACATCTTTCAGCCATATGCATTGCTGATGCTCAGTAAAAACTTATATAGTTGACACAATCATATAGAACATCATAGCACACTTAACTTGCATACAAAAATTTCACACAGGCGGCACAATCAGGATGGAAGTACTGGATCGCTACGGGTAGGGCTATGTTGAAACCAACGAACTCGTACATAACAGTTCATCTTCTTTATCAATGACAGGGAAATATCTTGAATGTTGTGCAAAGAAAACAGACAGACAACACAATAAGTGCTGCTAGCACATTAAGTTGACATACATCCCTTTCTAGAAAAAGTTCAGGTACAAAATTAGAACAGGTCACAACCAAATGTACTGGCACATCAGTGCTTCACACCCATAGCTTGGATTTAACTAGTACTCCCTCCGTCCCAAAATTCTTGTCTTAGATTTATCTAGATACAGATGTATCTAACACTAAAATGTGAATAGATACATCCGTATGTAGACAAATCTAAGACAAGAATTTTTGGACGGAGGGAGTATCTTACAAGATTCTGTTGTTACCTCAAATTATAGCACATCCAGGCAGCCAGCCCTGCCTCTTCTCCCAAAGAAGCAGTGGCCTCTGCTGCGTGATGGAGTAGGCCCTGTGCCATCCATCATTCCGAGCAACACAGGGAAAGTCTGACGTTGACTCCTGTAATGGGCGTCGTCGACGGACCCTGGCACCAGCGGCGGCGGCAGGACTTCGATTGATGGATTGACCACTTCTTCGACATGCACGAACACTCGATACAGGTACATCCCTAACGTGGTCCACGGCGGCCTTGGTGGCAACAAAGAGTACAACCCCAGTTCCTGCACCGGTATCTCAACACCAATCACCTTTGGTATGGTGGACGGCTTCTTCATCCATGCCATAAGCGTCAGAGCCCATCTGTCTGTAGGAACAAACATACTTACGAGCTCACCTCCAAGGTCGTTGATAAGCTCATTCATGGACTCGCTGTTCCAAGCACGTCGAGGCATGCCGTGGAAGGTAAGCTTTGTTAAAAACTCAAGCTCAGAGGGCACCGAGCCCCATCCTGGGTGCCCCCGATCAAAGCTCACTAGCGTGCCATCGCAGAACAAATGCCAGGAAGATTCGAACACATGACTGCAGTCGAAAGTTGTTCGGAACCTGATGAAGAAATCAGCCGGCGGCGGACAGACTTCGACGAGCAAGTCACTGATTTCGATGCCGTGCGCAATGCCAAGAGCTTTGACAAGGTTGTCCGGCGAGACGGGAGGCCGGTCGCCGTTGATGGTTACCATCAGCACTTTGCTGGCAAACTGGCCGTCAAGCGCCGCCATGCCACTGTTGAGCGACAGCACGCAGCGATCGAAGGCAGGACGGACCTCAGGATCTCCAGCTTGGATATCCGTGTTGACCGGCGACATGATAGTGAGCTTGAGTACAGGGAGTACAGGAGGGGGATTTGGGGGAACTGGAGTAGGAATCGAGATTCCAGAGGTGGGGGAGGGGCGGGAGATTGGGGATGAAAAGGTAGCTTGAAATTCGAACACGCGCCAATATGCTCTCGGCGCGCAAGTGCACGAAAACACCGTCGGCGCCCACATGTCGGCCTAAGAGTCCTTATTCTTTCTTTTTTGGAGAGCCCATCATTTTTTTAGGATCCTTTAAGAGCCCAGCCTGAGAGTCATAATTGACCTGTTTGGCTTGCATTACTACTCGGCCCATATTCAACAACACCTCACCTGCCCAAACAAGTGTACATCATCGAAAAGACACTGAGCTCAAATTATATAACTTGAAAAAGGAGATACACTCTGAACACTAGAGAATGGTGATGCCCTCATTTAGCCCACCAGTAGTTCGAGACAATAAACAGTTCGAAACAACGATATATACAACATTCAAACACTAACTAGTGACTACTACTGACATAAACAACAAGACATGATAGTTCATAAGAAGTCTTACTACACCACCAAAACGCACCCATCTGCAGCGCTCAGACTCTCGTGATCCAGACGAGAATGACATTCTAAACAGAGCCAACTATTACATAGTAAGAGTTACATAGATGAGGATGACCAAATGACAAGGAATATGCATAACAAAAGAAAGAACTACCCATCGAGAACAAGCAGCAAAGACTACAAAGTCATTCGAAGAGATGATCCAACACCATCATAATTTGCAGCCCCGCTTCAACACCAATGATCCGGACACACCAAGATTCCACCCTTTCGACGCAATAGCCCAATTACCTATCAACTTTGAAGGCTTGAACCACATCACTGCTCGTCGAATTGAGACATCCAAGGATCAAAGTTAATTGGATGCCTTTGTCATTCTCACCTTCTTTTGGCTGCAGGCTGTATCGTTGACAATCGGGGAGTTTGTTCCCGAACTCCTAGGGCTCGCCGTAGACACAGTTTTCCATAGCAAATGAGCCTCTCGCCATCAAGGTCCTTGCCAACGGTGATCTCCTGGTTAATCGGATAATTGAGTCCGAGAAACAGAGAGTGTGAACCAAGGCTATTTACCCGCCTCTAACTAAAAAATCCTGAAGGCCCCAACAAGCTGGTATCCTTCTCATAGACGTAACAGCCACTATCCGGAATACTCACGTATTTCACAGTGCTTGTATACAGTGGGGTTTTTGCAATATAACTTTTCCAGCTCATGTGTCCGAATGATCATCAGTCTTTTGTCGTCGTTTGATCGAGCGAGGAACCAGTTGTGCTTCCCTGTTTTTGGCAAAGGTGGTGTGATTACAAAGGGCAGTAACTATAGGGACACTGCATCATATCAAAAAGGACAGGCATTGTTAATGTAAGATCAACATTGTTCAGAGTATGAGTAGGATAATGCAGGAAACAGCATTGATATGTCCCTGTTGGAACTGGGAGGAAAATACAGGGAAATGTATACTGGGTTCGAAAATATAGAAGTGCGATGCATGGTTATACTCATGTTATATCGCAATCGATTCTTCACAGGAAACTACAATGTCATGCATGTTATGGAATCATGTTCTGTCCTCACAAACAAATTCTTCAAGGTAACTAACAGACCATGCATTGTTATATACTCGTGTTCTGTGGGCAAATGTTTGTGAGGATATTATTCTATCCATTGATTGCTGAAGGGCGAATATAGGTATGTACATATAGTAAGCATTACATGATTTCACAACTTCCAAATATAGAGTTCTCCATATGCACATTTAATTCCCTAATGTATGGTTAGATGAAACCAACAGTGTGGTGCATGTTTCTACATCATGAAAATGAGGAAACTAACATGGCCATTGATACACACTCATATTTAGTAGTAGTATATAGATTACTGTAAAATAAGGAGAATATCCATATATTCCTAACCGTTTGATTATTCAGGGGTACAAATTGGCTGTAATGACATGATCACAATCGCATGAATTAACTCATTCCAAATATAGCTAATTTATGGCATCTCTAATACATTGCCATAGTTCTACTCAAATTCTGCTCAAACAGGGATATGCTAATCATCACAAAAAATTCAAACAGTGTCATGGCGTCATCATTAACATGAGACGGAAACAACTTACACGCGCCGTCCCAGCAATACGTGGTGCCATATGCTTTGTCGATCGTGTAGATGATGCCATTGTGTTCAATAGCATCACAGAAGTGTGTATCAGCTTTGACGACGATCCACTGCGAGCTGAGTTGTATCCATCTAAAGAAGGCACCGGCGTAGAGATAAGCGAGTTGCTTGTCGAACAAGGGAATCAGCTTGAAGTCTACGTAATCCGCATGTCGTGTGGGCACTTGGCAGATTACAATCTTCTGCAAAACAAGGTCCGTCCAACTGACGTGGTAATCTAGATGACTAGGACCGCAATGGTAATACTCTATATAATCCAACGGAGGAAGGATAATATCATGGGAGGTCTGGAAGTTCACGAGCACCAACTTTTTACCGTCTTCTCTGACGGCAGCCATCCAGTGGGAGTTCATGCCGACCTAGTACATACCTGCCAAGAAGTTTCGGGCGATGGTGATCGGATCGAAGTCGAGGGAAATGACGTACGTCGACCCACTACATACCTGCAAAGAAGTTTCGGCTAATGGAGATCGGATTGAAGTCGAGGGGCATCATGTACGCCTCCGTATCATGGTGAGCCAATCTCGCAAGACCAGATAGCAGCAAGCAGGGTGTCTTGAAAAGCTTAGGCCTTGCTTCAACGATGGTCGTGTGCATGCCCCTCGAGCATGCAGCCAGCCGCAGTGCGCTCAACATATCCATACACGAACAACAGAGGTCGAGGATGTCACTGGGGATATAGCTCCAATCGCGGCTCATATGGATCCTGCGCGGTTTGCGTTCGGCCATGGTGGAGTTTGGAAGCTGGGGTTTTGGGGGGCTTGATTTATGGGGGAGAAGGTTATCGGTGCTGGAGCGGCTAGCGAGGGAATAGTGGTACTGGGGGAGGCGAGCGAGGCGAGGGTATGCGGTGGCACAGTGAGATAATGAAGATTGACCCCAGGATCTCCAGCGAGACGGAGATGGAGATGGAGTGGTGCTAGGGGAGAGGGAGACGAGGCGAGGCATGCTATACAGCGGCGGTGACAGTGACTGCACAGTGCACAAGGTGAGGCTGACTTTGGTAACCCGGACACGCCGCCTGGACTGGTGTCACCTCGGGCGCAGGGTCTTGTCACTTCACTGTGAGGACCAGATGAATAATAGAATTTTGACCATCAAGTGTACCACAGTTGTACTACTACTACTACTACTACTAGTAAGAGTAGTAGGAACATGAGTACACTCTCGTGCTAGCATGCCTCTAGGTTCACTTCATCCTCCAGCTATCATCCATATTGCGAGAAGAACCAAATTCTCGTGCATGCGGAAGAGCGAAGGACTTTTCTTTTTTTGAGGATAACCGCATATTCCTTAACCGTAGTAGGAACGTGAGTAGTACTCCCTCCGGTCCTCTTTTGTCTACGCATAACTTTTTTCAGTATTTCTCTAATTAGTCTGTGTATATACCCTTTTGCATGCGCCCATTTCCCTCCATGCCCCGCATTCACAGCATTAATTAGCATATGCATGAGCAGCTGCAGCCCGACTCCAGCCAATAAACTGCAACATGCAAGTGGGCCACTCTGTGCGCGTGGGAGAGAGAAAAGGCAACCGAAGAGCCCGTCCAATCCATTGCATGCAGCAGTCAAACCACCGCACCTCTCCTCATGCATGCACATAACTTCTCCCATTTACTTCTCCTCATGCACATAACTTCTCCTCATGCATGCATTCACATTTAACTTGCATACATTGACGTATGCAGTAGTACCGAAGGTTGTCTGGATGGGAGAATTATCCCTTGACGTATGAGCGGATAAAATATGCTGCCCTCGATGCCCGTGTGAGTTTTGAGATAGCTGCAAGGTCGAGAGAGCTTGTTGCGAAGCCGTCTCCCGCAGAAAATGAGAACAACAAGAAGAAGAAGAACAAGAAGAAGAAGAATATGATGCACCAGCAGCAGGGCATTATGGATGGATGAACTATTTCCTCTCTTGCAAAAATATATTCCCTCTCTATGTATATTGACATAGATGGACTATTTCGATGGTGTGCATGTCTTTGGAACAAGTAGTAGCATGGGTCCGCTTGACTATAAGGAACTATTTATCCACCTAGCTTTCTCTACTACTCCTTCTAGTGATCAGTATGCAATGCATGTGCCCGTACACATGACAACTTGTCCATGGAAGTTCAACTACGGCGACCATCACGTTTCATCCACTGCCACTCGTGATTCCCACGACGCAACTCCAACCCACGACACCACGTCCCCTGACGTGTGCCTCACCCCTCTCGGCCGCACCGCCCCTCTGCCTTTGTGTGCATGACATGTGGGCCACCTTAAATGCGGCGAGCATCAAGTTTCTATGACAGCCACACGTGATTCCCATGACGCCGCACGAACCCATGACACCACACGTCCCGCACCATCGAATTTTCATCCAGCGGTTGTGACACATTTTGTCCCGGGCATCAATCCTCAGCTGGAGTACTTCTGTCCTACAGGTAGTACCCGCCGGTGTGGCCATCTACGCCTCGTAACGCCCCAACGCCCAGCTGTGGCACCTGAGGGAGTCCTGGATTAGGGGGTACTCGGATAGCCGGACTATATACTTTCGCCGAACTGTTGGACTATGAAGATACAAGATTGAAGACTTCATCCCGTGTCCGGGTGGGACTCTCCTTGGTCTGGAAGGCAAGCGTGGCAATTCGGATATGTATATCTCCTCCCTTGTAACTGAATCTGTGTAACCCTAGCCCCCTCCGGTGTCTATATAAACCGGAGGGTTTAGTCTGTAGGACAACAACAATCATAATCATAGGCTAGCTTCTAGGGTTCAGCCTCTACGATCTCGTGGTGGATCAACTCTTGTAATATTCATATCATCAAGATCAATCAAGCAGGAAGTAGGGTATTACCTCCATCAAGAGGGCCCGAACCTGGGTAAACATTGTGTCCCCCGCCTCCTGTTACCATCCGCCTTAGACGCATAGTTCGGGACCCCCTACCCGAGATCCGCCGGTTCTGACACCGACATTGGTGCTTTCATTGAGAGTTCCACTGTGCCGTCACCATAAGGCTTGATGGATCCTTCGATCATCGGTAACGATGCAATCCAGGGTGACGTTTTTCTCCCCGAACAGATCTTCGTATTTGGCGGCTTCGCACTGCGGGCCAACTCACTTGGCCATCTGGAGCAGATAGAGAGCTACGCCCCTGGCCATTAGGTCAGGTTTGGATGCTTGAACTATACTGCCGCCATCCGCGGAGACTTGATCTTCGACGGATTCAAACCCATGTCAGCTGCGCCGCACGGTCACGATGAGCATGACTTAGCTCTGTCGTCGGACGGTGTTCGGGAGATCACACCTGTAGCTACTCCGGCCCTCAAGCCGGAGCAGATCGTGCCGTCCGAGGACGAGTTGATGGACCCCACCACGGAGGCCGCACACTCAGCGGCGATAGAACCAAATACTGACTTCACATCCTATGAAACCTGTGTTGCCGGACAATCGGATTCGTCCCCGGCCACGAGCTCCGAATTGCCTGCATCCGTGCCTATCGAACCTGATTGGGCACCGATCATGGAGTTTTCCTCCGCGGATATCTTTCAACACTCGCCACTGGGCGACGTGCTAAATTCATTAAGGTCTTTCTCCTTGTCAGGAGACCCTTGGCCGAACTATGTGCGGCTTGAGTGGGAAGCGGACGACAAAGAAATTCGTTCCGCACGCACCTCCCACTTAATAGCCACAGTCGAAGACTTAACTGACATGCTCGATTTCGGCTCCGAAGACATCGACGGTATGGACGACGATGCAGAGAGCGAACAGAACCACCACCCATTGTATTTGGACTGCCACCTCATCATATGATATATACATGGTGGACACCCCCAAAGAAAGCGATGGCAATAAGGCAATGGAGGATAATCCCCCCGAGAAGCAACCTAAGCACCGGCGTCGTCGGCGCCGCTCTAAGCCCCGCCATAGCAAAAGCAGTGATACCGGCACAAGAGACAATAACGCTGCAGATAGTGCCAAAGACGAAGACAACCCCCTCCAGCCAGGCTTCGAGCAGGAGGATGGGCAAGCTAGCCCTAAGGAACAGGCAGTAGACGGAGAATCAAAGGATGACAATTACATGCCTCTCTCCGAAAACGAGGTGAGCCTCGGAGACGAAGAATTTATCGTGCCTAAGGATCCCTTTGAGCAGGAGCGCTTCAAGCGCCGGCTTATAGCCACAGCAAAAAGCCTGAAGGAAAAGCAACAACATCTTTAAGCTGACCAAGATCTGCTAGCGGATAGATGGATTGAGGTCCTGGCGGCCGAGGAATACGAACTCGAGCGCCCAACCAAAAGTTACCCAAAGCGCAAGTTGCTACCCCAACTCGAGGAAGAAGCATTAAAGCCTACGCTTCCAGGGTATGATGCGGCTGACCGGCCACCTCCTGGCCGAGATAAAGCGGCATATCAGGCCGAAGTCCAGCCCGCACCTCGTCGCCAGTTAAAAAAAATACTAAGGCCCGGGGTAACACGCATGACCTGCGAGACGTATTGGAAAACAAAGCAGGACATGCAAGATCGATCTACGGATCGCGGGGGCGCACCCCAACACGTGACGACGATCGTCATGCCGGATATACTAAAAGCAAATCCGGTCAGGCCGAATAGAGCAGACAAGACTCGTATGAACTACGTCGTGACATAGCCCGGCACACCCCCTATGCTTCACTAATGAAGTGATGAATCATGAATTCCCAGAAGGGTTTAAACCCGTGAACATTGAATCATACGATGGTACTACAGACCCCGCGGTATGGATAGAGGATTTCTTCCTCCACATTCACATGGCCCGCGGGGATGATCTACAGGCCATCAAGTATATCCCGCTAAAACTCAAAGGGTCGGCTCGGCATTGGCTAAATAGCTTGCCGGCAAACTCCATCGGAAGTTGGGAGAACCTGGCAGACGCATTCCTGGACAACTTCCAGGGCACTTATGTGCGACCACTGGATGCTGATGACCTAAGTCACATAACACAACAGCCCGGAGAGTCAGCCAGGAAATTCTGGACTCGGTTCCTAACTAAAAACAACCAAATTGTCGACTGTCTGGTTGCCGAAGCCCTAGCGTCCTTTAGACATAACATCCGTGACGAGTGGCTCGCCCGACATCTAGGCCAAGCGAAGCCAAAATCCATGGCAGCCCTCACGACACTCATGACCCGCTTTTGCGCGGGCGAAGATAGCTGGTTGGCCCGTAGCAACAACATAGCAGGCAACCCTGGCACATCAGAGGCCAGAGATAGCAACGGCAAACCTCGACGCAACAAACACAAGCGCCGCAAAAATGGTGAAAACGCCGAAGATACGACAGTCAATGCGGATTTAGTGGCTCTAAGTCCGGTCAGCGGAATGGGCCACTCAAAAATGACAATTCGAGTCCGTCCAGTCTAGACCGCATACTCGACCGCCCATGCAAAATTCATGGCACCCCAGGAACACCTGCCGATCATACCAATAGAGAATGTTGAGTCTTCAAACAAGCTGGCAGGTCAGGCAGCAAAAACAAAGATAAGGGGTCTCAAAGCGATTATGGCGACGAGGAGCCCAGATCACCGAATACAGGAGAGCAAAAGAAATTTCCCCCGCAAATCCAAACGGTGAACGTGGTAAACGGCACCAACACCCCAACCCGGACCGGATGCGCACCTCTAGGGACGCCAACTTAACAGAACCAGTCGTCCCACAATATAAACTAGGGCCGATCACCTTCAACCGCACGGATCGTCCGGTTAACACCAATCAGTGCAATCCAGCCGCACTAGTCCTCGACCCAATAATTGACGGGTACCACCTCACACGAGGCCTTATGGACGGATGCAGCAGTCTAAACCTGTTTTACCAGGACACAGTGCGCAAGATGGGCATCAATCATCTGGTGATCAAGCCCACTAAAGCCACCTTCAGAGGTATTATACCAGGTGTGGAGGCCAGTTGTACAGGCTCCATCGCCCTTGAGGTAGTCTTAGGATCACCAGACAATTACCGTGCCGAAGAGTTAATCTTCGACATCGTCCCCTTTCGCAGTGATTATGAGGCACTGCTCGGATGAACCGCGTTCGCTCGATTCAACGCGGTGCCACATTACGCCTATCGTAAGCTCAAGATGCCCGGTCCACGCGGCGTCATCACGGTTAATGGCAAGGCCGAACTTTCCCTCGACACCAAGGAGTATACCGCTGCTTTAACGGCAGAAGCAACGAGTGGCACCTTGCAATCGAACCTCGAGTCGATGGCCAAGCTCCCGACACCGCCAAAGGACTCCAAACTACTTCGTGGCAGGATAGCCCGGCTCGTCCAGAGCTCAATTAAACACTCGGGCGAAGTCCAGGACATGCCGCATACCACGGCTCAACCACTCTCCGGCACACAAACATTTCTTACATTCCCTTTGCAGGTTCGCCCTTGCACCGACCAGGACTGGCGATTTGGAAGCAGCTCGAACGCGAAAGGGAATCCTTAGATATTCCCCGCAATGTCCATCCGACTATACTCTCACTACAAAAAAATACACTTCCGTGATGATACGTGTTTGTCACAGTAGGTCGCGTTTTTTGTCATGCATGTACATCCATGACAAATTTATGACAGAATCAAGATAGTCATACCTGTGCTTTCGTAGAAGTGTTCCATGAAATTACGAAAATTATCATCACAGAAGTGTCCACTTCCATGACGATAAATCGCGCGTCACAGACGTGCTTTCGTCAAGGGTGACCAACACGTGGCATCCACCGTAACGGAACGCCGATAAGCTATCGGGTCGGGTTTTGGACCCGATAACCCGTTAACAGCCCCGACCAATGGGGATTTTCCACGTGTAAAATCATCATTGGCTGGAGGAAACACGTGTCGGCTCACCGGGGGACGAATGTCATCCACTCATTGGACAAAAGGCGCCTATGATACGTCGACATGTGGCACGACTAACAAGTTTAATTGGGCGGCCCAATTAAAGGCCCACAAGTTTTATGGACCATAATGGGCGGCCCGCTAAAGGCCCACAAGATTTTTACGGACCATAATGGGCCGGCCCAGTTAAAGGCCCACAAGATATTGCGGACCATAATGGGCCGGCCCAGCTAAAGGCCCACGAGATTTTGCGGGCCATAATGGGCCGGCCCAGCTAAAGGCCCATAAGATTTTTGTGTGCCATAATGGGCCGGCCTAGGTAAAGGCCCACAAGATTCTTGCGGATCATAATGGGCCGCCCACTTAAGGCCCACGAGATTTCACGACATTAATGGGCGGCCAAATGGTAGGCCCACAAGATTTTGAGGACTATAGTAGGCCGGCCCATTAACTGGCTGCCATGTTTTGGGCCAAATGCCGGCCCATATCTCATCTGGTCCATTAATGGCCTGCCACGTTCCGGGCCTAAAAGTGGCCCATATGAGATCCGCCCGTTATAAGCCTACCATGTTCTCAGGCCAAATTACAGCCTGTGTCGGTCCGCCCTTTAAGAGGCTTTGGGCTCAATTATGGCCCATATCAAATTGACCGAAGAATGGACACTATGCTTTTGGGCCCAATTGCTAAAGGCCCACATAGTAATTCGGCCCGATATTAGTTTTGGCATGTTAAGGGCCCGTTTAACATTTCGGCCATATATTAATTTCGGCTGTTAAAAGCCCGTCATATAGTTGGGCCTTACTACGGCCCGATTTGCATCCGGCCTGCTCGTAGCCGATATCTGATTGAGCCAAACAAGTACCAAGACAATTTTGGCCTGTTAAAAGCCCATGATTTGATTCGCACAATCATGGGCCGGGGTTCATTTCGGGCTGCTGCAGGCCCGTGAGCTGTTTCAGGCCCAACCTACATCGTGATTGCATGACAGCCCGATTATGTACCGTAATTTTACGGTTTGGCCAGTTTACTGCGAAGACAGGATATATATACAGTAAAATAACTGCAACATCATGAATAAGAAAAAACCTAGACTATACAATAAAGAAATTACGGCATATTACATCCACTGGGCATCAAAGTTCGCCACTATGATAATAAAGCATAAGTAGACAGCAGATTACATACACTGGGCATCAAAGATCGCCACCAGTGCAAATAAACACGCCGACAAAATAATATACAAAACCGACAACACTTCAATAGAGTTCAAGAAAGGTTAGCCCTCTTTGGGAGGTGCAAGCAAGCAGCTGAGCAAGATGATGAGATTAAACTTGTTCAACACTTATATCTTCCTCACTCGAAAGATAAACAAGCGAACGGATGACATGTTTTGCACGTAAAAGTATCGATCTTGACAATTCATAACATTTCTTCTTGACGAATAAAGTGACACAGTTTAAAATTGCATTAACACAATATGGTATTGTTCAGGTCAAGACATGGCAGGAAATGACATTGTGAAGGAGTTGGCAGCTTCACGACAACACCGGATTACATATCAAGAACTCATAAGTATCAATGGTTAGTGTCTTCAATTTATACCATTTCAAATTGGCAAATAAAGAGATGGTTTAAATAATAGTAGAATGATATGACATTGTTCATAGTTAAGACATTGCGAATATGACATTGTGTTTGTAGTGGGTAGGTTCACCACACCACTGGATTACGGATGAAGAATGAAGCATACATGTAGTGAAAAGAAGATCACTTGCTCTGTATAGTTTAATTTACATGGTATGAAGAAGGAACTTGGTTGTACAACTGAAAACTTAAATTGAGGAAGGACAAACTTTTGTTTATGAACTACATAATAAACTTTAAATAAGCAATTTGATGCAAACACCAAAATAAACAGTTGTTGCAGTCATGCCTAACCAAATATATACAACAAAGTTTGAAGGCTTGAGATGGACAAACTTACATTATTGGTGAAGACAGGCTCTATAAAGGCCTTGTCCATGCTTGATGGGGGGCAATTCAACAAGTTTACCACAGAATCTTCTTCAAAAGCATTGCCTTTATTCTACATTTTGTTAAGAGTAAATATAGATGTGATAATATACGAAAAAATGGAGAATATTTAAGATAAGATGAAGAGTGATGCTACATAACCAAGTAGCTATAAATGTAAGTGCAGCGATACAGGCAAAAGGTACAACCAAGAGCAATGCACAACTAAACTTCTTGATTACCAACCTTATGGTAAGAGTAAATATAGATCGATGTGTAGAAAATGGAGGCAAAGGAAAATAAGCTGCGAGTGATGGTACATGAACAACTACTGTCATTATAAGTACAGCGATAAAGGACATCATGTACTTACAAGAACAATGCAGAGCTAAAAAACATTGGCATTGGATATATTCTACACTAATGTAACCATTCATACAGATCGATAATTTGGGCGAACAATTGATAAGCAAGCTATCATAATACTGATGTCACATAATGAACCAGTATGTATGCAAGTACAAGGATACAGACAACAGTACTAACAAGAGCAAAGCAGCGGGCAGCATATTTGTGATATCCTGTCATTCTTTTCAAACCGAATTCTTCTTGAGCAGATTTCCGCAAAAAAGATCCGTAAGGCACATGCGAAAAGTAGAAGTTCAAATTGTCATGTGATTTCATAGACGGTACCTCATCACAGGAATGAGACCAGTGCATAACAAGGTTTTTCCATTCAATGTCTTCTAAATTTAGCACAGGAGACTTCACCGAAATTCGTTTATAGACTTGCCACCAAAGTGTGATTTCCTCGGGTAACACCGATCTTTGCTGTAATGCTTCCTTGAAAAGCACAAGCAAGCTTTGCTCATCATGACTATCCAGATTGACCCTCGCCTAGTTACAACAATGTAATGTAAATCATTGATGTGTTCAATCAGCGAAAAACAGGAAAATAATAACCATGAATAATAGCACTTACACGTAAGTTGGACAGAAGATGTGAAAATGGTGTTTGTCTTCACAATAATCTTCCCATGATGGGAATATATGCACGTAGTCCCTAACAACATTGAAAGCATTGTCTTTAAACTGGGAATAAATGGAATGGGGTTCCAATCTGCAGGAATTGGCCGTCTCTGCGAGCTGGATAGGTCTTGACGGTGGACTTGCTGTACTTTTTGCTGGAGTGGGATTTTTCGTGGTACAGCTGGTGCTATGGCAAATGAAATCGGTATACCTTTTGTGGAGTGCAGGTCCTATGTGGTGGGGCTAGTGGTGTGGCCATGAAGTATGGGTGCAGTCTGCTGGAGTCGGTCCTACTTTTTGTGTCACCGGTTGTACAGCCAATATAAGTGGGGTCTTGTCTGATTTCTCGGCACCACCATGTTTTCAAGGACTTTGCTGGTGCTCCTTCAGGTTCGGCAATCACCCTCTTCCTTTTTGATGTCTGATGCACATGAACAGCATTTGAGTGGAAAAACATGGTATGATGATAGATGGAATATGTATTGATAATGGATGGGCATGGCATCTCGACATATATGATGAGTAAACTAAGCAGATGGCGGTGCAACAAAGTAGAAGAAATGCAAGACAACATATGCAAGATACCCGCAATCAATAAAACATTGCCAAATTAGAACAGGCACCTTGATGGGTGAACAGGACAGGCCATCTGCCTTTGACTCCTCGAGGTTAGAATAGTCATTAGGATCATATTCTGAACAAGAGTCAACAGGTGGGGAGTGTATGAGTTTCATTGCATCCAGAATGGCACTCAATGCCTTGGTGCCAATTTTGTAAGTCATTGCAGTGTTTAGCTTCAAGAGTGGACTGCTGCTAGTGCGACACAAAGCAGCTACACAGATCATAGTGTAGATATCACGGGAAAACCTTAAGCATCAGAGTAAAATCAGCAAAGTGGAACTTGCTGGAATATATGTGCTAGTATTGCGATGCGGCTAGAAAGGCTTCGATACCAGCTCTCTTCAAGTGAAGGTGCGGTACTGTTAATATCACTGTAACTCTCAAAGGCGACACAGCTCTGTGCATTTCCTTGCTATTCTTATAGGATTCAAGTGGGCAGGCCACTACAAATCCTATTCCTATGTTTACAAGATCCTACGAATCAAAGAGGCTCAAAGTGTCCATCACAACCGACCTTATAGACCTCTACACCGCAAATGTCCTGCTCATCTTCATTACAAGGAACATCTTGTACTACTAGCATACTCCCTCCTTTCCAAAATATAAGTCTTGGTAGAGATTTCCACTATGGATCACATACGATGTATCCAGATACATTTTAGAGTGTAGATTCACTCATTTTGCTCCATATGTAGTCCATGGTGGAATCTATACAAAGACTTGTATTTAGGAACGGAGAGAGTACATATTAAGAAGAACGGAAGAGGAACATGGTAAAGAAGAGCAATCAGATTTTGGATAATAAATGTTGGTTGCAGCAGTGCCCACACAAGATAAACCAGGCGCATTAAGAATGCAACTCCCACTGTCTCTCGACCATTTCAGGCGGTTGGATGAAGATCCTCGTCTCCTAACCCTTCTTCTTCCTCGTCTCTTAATTCTTCCCATGAGAACACCGCACGGGCGCCCGGCGAACCACCGGCCCCCACCGCCTCGTGTTCCTCCGCCACCCCACCCCCCCACCCACGTCGAGTTTTCTTCGTTCAGTGAGGCCCCACAACCACCCGAGCCCCTTGGATCGCACCGGTGAACTCCGTGAGCTCTGAAAAATCGATGACCCAATTTTGAAATTTAGTCTCTTGTGATTTAACTAGTGTGGAATATAAAAGGGGAAACCATAAGCATTGGGAGTATAGTGTTGAGCGTGCCATGGCGGATCTGAAGGTGCAAACCGAACAAAGGCAACTTCGCAACCAAGACAAGAAATCAGAGTAAAGCAGTGGCGATCTATTTTCTTGCTGCGATAAATAAGTTGAGCAGATACGAAAGAGTACCACCTCAGGTGCGGCAACGTGTATGCATCTGCTGAGAATTTGACGGTGTTGCAGTAGCGATGGCTGTTGGTGGCGTGGAAGCAGATCTAGGAGGGTAGACGGTGGCGGCGGGGCGCCGTGGACCAGACGGTCGTAGGAGCAGCACCGGCAAGGTGGACGATGGCGGGGATGAAGCAAGAGGACGGGATGCAAGGATCCCGGTCCGAAGGCGTGGATGAGAGAGGTCGATCTCTTGTAATGGACGGCGGCGTCGGGGTATCAGCTCCGGCATGGTGGAGGAGGACGGCGGTGGATGGGGTGGCGGACGGCATGGACGGAGGAGGGTGGGGTGGAGAGGGTGTTTTGGCGCCCACGGAGTATGAATGGGGAAAAGGGAGGTAGAGAGGAAGGGGGGAACCATGTATTCAGGGCGCGCTTGTCTCAAATGCGAGGAAATTTACAAACTTAGCCCCCGTTTCAAATTTCTACTACATCACAACAACATTAGTCGGTTGGGGATAGGACGGTAATCTCGCATACACCAAATATTTGCCGACGAGAGTTTGTTTTTGGCGCCCACCGTGTATGAATATGAATCAGGGAGGGAGTCGATTTCAGCCGAGGGCACACTGTGTTTTGGCGCCCACCGTGTATGAATCCGGGTGAGAGGAGGTTACGTCACGTTTGGGTGAAATTAAAACCTACCCTATCGAAACCTATAGAAATCCAGCAGATAGGCTTTGCATGGCAGGGATAGGCGATAGTGATTTCCATCTCGCAGATTTTGGTTTGAGCGGGGTTCTCGCGAACTTTCCCCGCTTCGTTCAAATTTTGCACAGTGCACGTTTACCGTGCCAACTCAATTCAAATCTCGTTTGTATTCTACTATTTTTTTCGGGCGGGATCCATTTTCAATTGGAATTACATTCTACATACATCATTTTTTATATAATTTCAAAAGCACAACAAAGAATTCTGCTCCTTTATATGTATAATATGATTTACAAATACAACGATCTCAAAATCTTAAGGTTGAATTCGAAAAAATTTAACCAAATTTTGTTCTACTAAAATGTGTGGATCAATAATATCTACATATTAAATAACATAGATGTGCGTGAATTCATATGAGTATGGATGTTTGATAGATCAATTTTGGTTCGAGTATGGATTACATGTATCATTATCTCGAATTCAAATATTTGAATCCCTTTTTTGTTCACTCCTTTCACGCCCATCTCTCTCGCATGCATGCTCCTTCAGGTAGCTATCACTCTCTTTTCTCCAGCTTACCCGCACGCTCACTTCATGTTTCTCCATCCTCGCAAACATGGTCTCTCGACGTCTCCCTTGAGAAGTGTCACACTCTCCCTATCATTATACATTACATGGTTTTCATTATCTCTCACGTCTCTACTGTTCTCTGGTATCACTCGGTACCTTAGCTTTCTTTTTCACCGCCACACACAGTCTCCACTCGTCTTTCACTTTGTCTTTCTCTTTATGGGATTCTCTCACACACCCTATATGTCTCTACATATGACTCATACCACTAAAATTACTCTCTCTCTCTCTCTCTCCTGTAGACACAACATTTGTTGCGGTCTCCATTTCGTCTCCATCCCAGACTGACATTATTCATTTGTTTACCGATCAGACAACCCCGACTACCGTCACCTCTCTCTCTCTCTCTCTCTCTCTCTCTCTCTCACAGACACACACACACAACTCCTGCTTCCACTCCCCTTCCCGACTACCGTCTCTCTCTCTCACACACAAAACTCTCGCTTTCGCACCCCGACTCGTATTTCTCTCACAAACATTTATCGACTGGCTAGCCTCTAGATAGGTTTATACACCCGCACACTTGTGCTTTCACCATCGCATATATGTCTCTCTCCCGCTCCTTGTATCTATGTAGCTTTTTCTTCCCTTCTTGAGACACACCCTCTCGATCATGCACACACACACTATCGCCTCATTTTAAGCTGATACCTATCGCACACACACTACATGTGTCTGTCACACATGCACTCCGCCCTCCTCCACTCTCCCTCTCTCTCACACACACATGGGCCTTTTGCAACAACTAGCAAGATGCACATGCGTTGCACGAAACATCAAGATGCATTTGTATGAGTAGTTTATCTTGTGGGGAAAAGGATGAGCGAGGAAGGCCTTATTTGCAAATGTGGAGAGGGTGTGGGTATCTTTTACAAAATTGCCATAGTTTCCTTCCTATCCGTCGATATAGATCGGACGGCCTATATTGCAGGATGGCAGGCACACGATCATCACCGACAATGCTTTTTATAAGAGTAGGGATAAAAATAGAGTTGGTGATGATGGTGGGCCTGCCATCTTGCAATGTAGGTCGTCTGATTTATATCTCACGGATAGGAAGGAAAATATGGCAATTTGCCCGCACTCTTCACCACATTTGCAGATAAGACCTTCCCTCGTTCATCCTTTTCTCCCACAAGATCTTGATGTTCCGTGCAACGCACGGGAATCTTGCTAGTAAGAGTAGAAATTAGACATATACCACTTCTCGAATCTTGAAACCAACAACATTCCTCCCTTATCTCATCAAAACCGCCAAAGGAATATATTTTGAGTGAAACATAACATATTTTTAGTGATATCGTATTTCAAAACTAGACTTTTTTCTATCAAATCGGTGAATATGTATTAATCTACTTTGATCGTGTGGCAACGCATTGGCACATTGCTAGTAGTTATTATAATTTTTGGACACCGGACAAGCGGTGGAGTACATATCTGAAGAGAAGAGGCGCCGCGACGCAATCGACCTCTCGCTGTCTCGCACACATGAGTGTTACGTAAAGGCGGCGTTAACAAAAAACCCTAAAACCCTAGGCGCACGATTGCTGCATTCGGGTACTGGAGTGCGTGGTGGAGCACCTTTGTAGGAGTTGATGGTCGGGACCACAGTGAAGCGACTTGGGCGCGGTGGCTCGCCAAGTAGCCACGGATCGAGTAGCCACATTTAAAATATCGTTTTTTAGCGGGGTTAAGAGTTCCGATTTTCAATGGCACGTTATAAGTAGTAAGTAGTTTTAGAACGATTGGTATGGAGAAAAATGGAATTCATAGTACTACGTACCTCCTTGGCGTATGGTTGTATGGGTTTATGTTGCGAGATGTTGAACCTGGTAGTTCTAGGGCAAATACTATGGTTTAGATTTAGATGCTGGTTTTCATGTCGGAAGGAAACCCTTCTTTGATTAAAAAAAACTACTACCTCCATTCTGGTTTACTAGTCCCCATCGTACTTTGGGTCATAGTTTGTCCATGAATTTTACTTGTAAAATGTGAATGGAAAACGAGATTTTGTTATATCCATACAAAGAAGGACTGGAGGGAGTGATTGCTCTAACACGGACGCGACCTCTCATAGCGCAGGCATTGAACTGGCGCGCCGGCCAAGAGGGCTGCACTCGCTGCAGGCCCGGCTGAGCACGCCTCCTCCAGCGTGCAACCAGCTTAAGACTGCCCGCCCGCCTTCATTGAATCATGCTGCGTGTGCGGCAACACGTCCTTCCATAAGCCGGCAGGGCAATTTAGAACAGAAAACATGACTAAAATATACTCATGGTCTTGACTTGTTGTGCTCCCACCGGTAGCGAGGAACTAGTAGAGGTTTTTCTTTATTTATAACTCTCCTCACTTTTTTGGCTTTGAAGTGAATCATGGTTGTGGACATTATGTATGAATGTGCGAGATATCTGTGAACATGAGTTTGATGTGGAAGTTGAACTTGGAATGTCGGGCTTGCGCGTGAACTATACCATGTCCAATGCTTCGCTGTTATTGTTTGGAAAGTAATTGCTGTTATTACATGACCCAAAAAAACATTTTGTGCCACATCGGTAGATGCACGACATCACAACAGCATCTTGTTGGATAAACATTTGAACCTAGCTATTATGAAGGAAATTTTGTATTGACAATAGTTTTAGATAGCAGGAGACGCCTAGCCTGCTCTGCCTCGCTAGCTTATTTCTGGCTTCTTCCATCTCTTCTTTGGCTTGGGTGAAGAGAGCATCGATTGCTCTTTTAAGCTTCTTCAGAACTCAGCTACATTCTCAAGGGCTGCTGCACGCTTTCTTTTAGCCTTTACTAATGCCACGAGGACACGAACAGTGGACGATTCCACGGCTTGTGTGTAATCCAGCATCATCTGGAATTTGCACCTTGTGTCTAATCCAAGATCATTAGGAACGGCACCTTGTGTGTAATCCAGCCTCATTTTGGAAACATGATCTCGAGGTTGACCATACTTCCCTCCTCGCAGGAACTGCATCCCGACATGAAGTTACTTATTATTTAGATCAATACTCAGAGAAACCTAGATCCATTTAGTAGAAGCCAGATAAACAGAACTCGGAGAAGTGAGTTCAAAAGGAAAAGAAATATAAAAAAAAACTACAAGGTGAGAACACCCACTTCCTACATCAAGTTAAAAACGAAAGCATCAGGACGATTAAGACTCTTCTTATTACACATCGAAGAACACCATGCTTAAGAGAAACAAAAACTACAACATATACACATCAAAGAACACGAGGCTAAACGGAAATAATTGAAAGGGTGTTACTTACAAATCCTCGTTTTACAGGTTCGGTGCAGCTCCTCTTTAACTTGCCACGCTCCTTGAAGATGTCCCGAATATCCTGTGTTTGGTCTTCATTGCTCCTCTGCATGTTCAGACTCGTGGTTTTAAAATCTCAACATGGCAAGAAAAATACTACTAGTAATACTCGCGCATCTTGTCGGCAACATTAAAGCACTCGTCTGCCATGTTAGAGCATCTCCAACAGAATCGCAACGCTCGGCGCTTTAAAAAAGCGTTTACAGTGCTGAGATCGAGAAGTAGATACTAGAGAGTAGAGGATAGAGGATAGTTCTCAGCATAGATAGATAAAAAAAAGATAATTCAACTACTCCTCGTCGTCCGACTCCTCCTCGGTGATGTCCTCCTCCGACGTCTGACTGTAGGCGTGAAGATACCGATCGTCGTCGGATTCCCAGGGCGACGCTGCTCCTAGCCTCATGTTGAATTGAGCGTCCGCTTTTCGCCTACGCTTGTCCTCGCGATAGGCGGCTCGCTCCGCCCTCCTCTTATACCTCTCCACCCTCCTTTGCGCGTAGAACTCACGCTCGTTGATGATGTCCTGCGGGAAGTGTTGGCGCCACAACGCCATGGCTTCCTCGTCCATCTCGGCGATGCCGAGACGGTGCTCCCGCCTCCGGTTGTCGCGACGATCCTCGTCGGTGCTAAGCCACGGCAGAGGCGCGAGCTCCTGCGCCCGCTCCCGCGTCGACACGTTGGGGAAATTCAATGTTCTATGAGGCCACCGGAGGCGCCATGCCGCCGCGTCGTACGCGCGGGCGGCCTTGTTGGCGGTGTCGAAATTGCTGAGGCCGAGGCGCATCCTGCGGAACTGGATCTCGGCGGAGAAGCCGCCGGAGGGGCGCGCACGGATGCCGCGGTATCCCCAAGTTTCCCGGTGACGCGGCGACATGGTGGCGCGGCGGTGGCGAGGCGAAAAAGAGCAGGGAGAGAGCGGTGGCGAGGCACAGAGCGCTGGCAAGGCACAGAGCGGTGGGAGGGCGTTGGATTTTATAAAGCGCGCCGGACGCCGCGCGCCAAAACTAGCGCACGCCCGGCAGCTTTTTCCCCCGCGCGCGTGCGCGATCCTTTCCCGACGTCTCTGCTATCTCTAATCTCTTCTCTACGGTTATATTTACTTTATATTTAATATTTAATATTTATCTCTACTTCCTTTACTGTCAACTTTTTTTCTCTATACCTTTTTTCTTGCAATATAGGTCGTCCGATTTATATCGGCGATAGGAAGGAAACAAATGGAATTTTGCAGAAAGATACCCATACCCTCTCCAGATTTACAAATAAGGCCTTCCCTCGTTCATCCTTTTCTCCCACAAGATAAACTACTCATACAAATGCATCTTGATGCGTGCAGCGCATGGGCATCTTGCTACTTCTAAAACCTTTCCATCATTTGCCACACTACAGGTTGCGGATGAAAAACCTATCAAGCACAAAGCGATACAGTCTGACGCAAAATTACCAGTGATATTCTGTTGGACAATGGAGGCTATAACCAATTACTTTTACGGGAACAATAGCACCCAGGAAAATTGAAGGGTAGTTATGAACAAAATTGTAACTGCACATGTACTGCTAAGTGATTCAATACACATTACCAATCAAGGAGGAGAACGATGGTCGCGGCGGCTACGTGAGTCATAATCGGCAACGGAGTCAGTTCATTGTCCACGGGTGGTACTTCTGCGCTTGGCGTCGGCTTCCGGAAGCAGATCCGAGACCGTGGAAGGCGATGCGGGGAAGAGGCTCCGTCTCGACGACGACGGTGGACCGCTCCAGTCTGGGCGTCTGAGGTCGTCGATGAGGCAGATGCGCTGTGGTGGACGAGTGCGCCGATGTAAAGGGGAGGAGCACGAAGGCTGCGGTGTCGTGGAGAAGTCTATTATGCGGTGGGTATAGAAAATGGGGAGTATTCAGGTGTACTACTCTGGGTGCTGGGGTGGGGTTGGCTGGGTAGGGTGAACCTGAAGTTACGAAAACATCCCCCTACCAAGCGTCATCCGTAGGCCTGTTCTGAAGGCTATGATGATAACTTCCCACTGCTCGAATCAGGGTCGCGGGAGATTTTCCCGCCGACCTCAAAATTTTGTGACACTGGACTCCCCGTGTGGCGTGTTGAGTGATTCGGCTAAGCAACTAGCGAGTAGTAGTAGTAAACTCTGCATAATAGGTTTGACCGAAGTCAATTTTCCTAAAGTTTGACCAAGTTTATATAAAAATATAAACATTTACGATAACAAATATGTATGATGTGGAAGTACATTAAATAATGAATCTAATGGTATTTATTTGTTATTGTATATGTTAATATTTTTTGATAGGGAAAACTTTGTTTTTGCCACTCTAGTTTTTGCCAACTTTGCTTATGCCACTCTAGAATTTGACATCTCACTTTTGCCACTGTTATGTTTTGATAATACATCACAAATGCCATTCCATGGCAAAAACGATAATTTTTCATTTCACTTTTGCCACTCTTAGCATTTGACATGTATCACAATTGCCACTTGGAAAATTTTGTTTTTGCCACGGAAGGGCAAAAGTGATATATTGTCAAAAGCTAAGAGTGGCAAAAGTGAAATGTCAAATTATAGAGTGGCATAAGCAAAGTGGGCAAAAACTAGAATGGCAAAAACAAACTTTTCCCTTTTTTTATAAGCTTTCTCAGAGTTTACAAAACTTGACTTTGACCAATGCTAATACGCGGACTTAAATAAAAACGGAGGGAGTACACATTTGTTTTCTTAGTTTGTAGTGAACTAATCATTTGTTGAAATTGTGAAATAAATATATTAGGCTATTGACTTCGAATGTAATGGTCTATACAATTCAATATTTACAATCATTGTCGAATCCCAAGATGTATATAAGGTCTATAGTACTTCACAACATGCTCAAACTCACATAATCCCAGTCAAATGAGAATCTAAATGCATTTTATAGTCATTACTTTGTAGGATGCAACAAAAACAACCAAAACTCTACATCAGCCATTATAGAAGCAACATTTTGACATATCCCATTGTGTGAATGAAACGTGTAGAGAGAGCTTTTGAAGATGGAGCAGATAGGGCGGGAAAGATTGTATGTATGTGGACGAGAGAGTAGGAGACAAACCTAACGAGAGAGAGAGAGAGAGAGAGAGAGAGAGAGAGAGAGAGAGAGAGAGGAAGAAGTTAGGTCTGTGAGAAAGATGGAGACATGTAATATCGTGAGATGCGTGTGCATCCGGATTCTCAGATACGTGGAAGGAGAAGAGACAACACGTTTGATGAGAGAGCTGGAAAAATATGGACGAGAGGGGAAGGATCTCATGGGTTGAGGGATTGACAATTTTGTGCGGGGGAGAGAGGGATTGGTAATTTTGTGCAAGGGAGAGAGAGAGAGAGGGTGGGGGGAGGAGTCAGTCACCCGTCGTCACATCACCCTGCTTCCAAATGACCCCACATTCTCTAGCGCGGTGTGGTCGCCGTCTTCGATCTTCTCGATGCCCTCTTTGAAGATTGAGGTGTTGTGCATGTTGGGGTGCAAAGAAGCACAAGCAAGAGTGGTCTCCGTATAACCTTGGATGGGGATGAATTGTGTGCTCGGGGGAGTGTGCGTGTGTGTTGTGCTGTGTGTGTGTGTGTGTGTGGGCGCGCGAGCGCGCGTGTGTGTGTCAGATATTGAGCGAAAACAAACGTAAGGAGAGAAATGGGTATTCACGAAGAGATTGTGCGGGCCTTGAGGTGGGAAGGGCCCGAGTGAGGGTGTCAAAATGTGTGCGTTGATGCATGTGTTGCATGCGATCGTGCGAGGGACGGACGAATCGAGAGAGATGGTTGTTGTGTTACGGATGCTCCTCTCTCTCTCTCTCTCTCTCTCTCTCTCTCTCTCACACACACACACACACACACACACACACAAGTAAACTAGAAGACCGTTCTCTCATGTATACACAACGTATCGGCATCTGTCTATGTCTCACTCATGCATGATCATTTGCACATTCACACCTCTCTATGTCTGTATCACACGCACACCATCTTCACATTGCCCTTCCGCCACATCACACATATGGACACATACACACGTTCTCTCTCAGTGACACACACAAAATAAGTATTAAAAAAACTAGGGCGCACCTAAAACGTCCAAATCCAAATAAAAACAAATTGGAACTAAATTCAAATATATGGAAATATTGCAGCATCAAGAACTTTCCCAGGAAAAAAAAAACTTGAGTAATATTGGAGAATTGTTTTCACACACACAAAAAGGTTCGGTGGATGTCCTTCGAGCGCGACACGGTGACGCACCGTTCGATCGACCAGCAAGGCGCATGTTCACGCTTGCACAGGATTCCGTATCATGGCTGTGGTACTAACTTAAAAAAATTTAATAAAAGCGCTGCCTAAGTCTAATGTTTATGTGTACTAGTACAGTTTTCTTTTACGGGTTTGCTATTTCACATCTAGATGTGAAATATTATCTCACATCTAACTCACTCACCCTTGATTTTTTTTAAAGTCTTCCACTCACACACCCATGATTTTTTTTAAGTCTCCCATGGATTTTAAGGGTGAGGGAGTTAGATGTGAGATAATATCTCACATCTAGATGTGACATAGGCAGACCATTTCTTTTAAGTTTGACCAACCTTATATAAAACTAAAGTAAGCTCCCATACGCGCACTCATCAATATGCCGCCGCCGCCGTTGCGCATGCCGGCGCCCGCCTGCTCCGGCCAAAAATTTCTCGCCCATCACCGCCGTGTTGCCGCCATCCCTGTGCCATGAAGCCGAAGGCTCGCTCGCTCACGTCGTCTGCAGTCCCTCCTCGCCATGCCGCCGCGCTGCCAAGCACGCGAGCAGCTGGTGGAGCCGCGTCTATGCACGCAACATATGAAGAGGAGGACGAGCGCATGCTCCAGCACGCCGGCAAGGAGGAACTAGCGTGTCATTGTCGTCTCCTTCCGTGCGGAGGAGGCGCGCATGGTGGCTGTCGCGGCGGAAGCCGATCGCGCACGCGTCGAGCCCACAAACCGGGTGCGGATGCGGAATCTACCTTTGAGACCTTGAATTCCACGTGGATCCTGCAATCTGAAGGAGCAATTTGGGTCAGTCGACTCATGTGAGCCGTTTGATGCAACATGGATGGCTAGAAGGGCTTCTTCCACCTCTTCTGCCGTCTTCTTCCTTCACTCCGTCGAACTTCTTTCGACCCAAATTATACTACTAGTACGAACGTATTAAGTACAGTAGGAACACGAAGATACGGGCAGTAGTACCAACTGCAAGAAGAACAGTAGTAAGACATAGTACTAGTACTACTCTATGTATTAAAGAGTTCAGATAACGGGAAAGAACATAAACATAGTTCTGCTGGGGCCTCAGCACAACACACCCTTGAAAATAAACTAAGCAACTAGTCCGCTTGACACTGCAGTAGAACCAGCACGAGCGACGGCACTGCCACCTACTCGGAGTCCGAGTCCACGTCCTCGACTTCGTCCTCGTCCCTCTTCCTCTTCCTCTTCGCCGACGCTTCTTTGCTTGAACCGGACACTAGGCTCTGCTTCTTCCCATGTAGATATTTAAACAAAGGTAGGCATCCATTGCTGCGTACAGGATGTGATCTTCATCTAATGTCTTCGACTCCCATGCATGATGAAACTCGTGATGAGGTTTCTTCAGTTTAGCGTACGAAGGATCAATCATGGCTGCTGCCAGGGTCAGCATTGAAGGTTGAGAGGAGGACACCAGGCTTGCCTTCTGGAGATCGAAGGGCTGGCCTACAACGATACCTATCTGACGCAGGACATCCCTGTCGTTCTTAAAGCCTACAGTAACGAATTTCACTCTTTTGTCCTTGAGGAAGTTCTTAGAATCCTGGCACTCGACGTCGGCATGGCATATGTCGTAGACCAAGCAAACGTTATGTACGCAAACCTGGATCACGGCGGGTGTCGGTGTCAAAACCGGCGGATCTCGGGTAGGGGGTCCCGAACTGTGCGTCTAGGCGGATGGTAACAGGAGACAAGGGACACGATGTTTTTACCCAGGTTCGGGCCCTCTCGATGGAGGTAAAACCCTACTCCTGCTTGATTAATATTGATGATATGGGTAGTACAAGAGTGGATCTACCACGATATCAAAGAGGCTAAACCCTAGAAGCTAGCCGATGGTATGATTGTTCTTCGTCCTACGGACTAAAACACTCCGGTTTATATAGACACCGGATAGGGTTAGGGTTACACAGAGTCGGTTACAATGGTAGGAGATCTACATATCGTATCGCCAAGCTTGCCTTCAACGCCAAGGAAAGTCCCATCCGGACACGGGACGAAGTCTTCAGTCTTGTATCTTCATAGTCTAGGAGTCCGGCCAACGGTGATAGTTCGGCTATCCGAACACCCCCTAATCCAGGACTCCCTCAGTAGCCCTAAACCAGGCTTCAATGGCGATGAGTCCGGCGCGTAGATTATCTTCGGCATTGCGAGTCGGGTTCTTTTCCAAATTCCATATACTTGTCGAATAGTGTCCGGCTTCTGATAAATGCTGCGCTCCTTGGCTTCCACGCCCAATAATGGCCATTTCCCACATGTTTGAATGAATGCGAAAAGCCAGGGTATTTTTACACTTATCCCCCTAGCTGCGCAAATGAGGCGCCTATAAAAGGGATGAGGATCTAGATCCGAGTCACACCATCCCCCCTCCGCGAGCTTTCATTGGAGCGCCTCTGACAAAAATCATTCCATCATGGACAGTCGACGCGGCTCCTCCTCTCGCGCTCCCAGCCCTCAGCCTGGAAATTGGGAGAGATCCTTAGTCCCGCATAGCGAGCTAGTGACACTCCAAACCAAGGGATTTCTTCCCCCGGCCTTCATGGTTCCGGTTCGAGCCAGACTCGCCACCTATAAGGGCGGAAAGCAAGCGGAGAGTGTCCCCGATCCCTCCAAAGGAGAGCGGGTATGCTTTGTGTCTTACCTAGTAAGAGGACTCGGATTTCCAATTCATCCGTTTCTCCGGGGGCACTTGGAGTTCTACGGCCTCTAGTTGCACCACCTTACGCCTGCCTCCATTTTGCACATCGCGGGCTTCGTGGCCCTTTGCGAAATATTCTTGGGCATCGAGGCTCATTTTGCACTATGGAAGAGATTATTCTGCCTTGTGCCCCGTTCTCATGAGGGGTCAATATATCAAGTGGGTGGAGCCGAGCTGTGGCGCATCGCCGGGACCGGATATCTATCCGGAACCCCGAAGAAGGCGTTCGAAGACTGGCCTTCGGAATGGTTTTATATAGAAGACGTCCCGCTGCGGATCCTGTTGGATCGGTCTCCGGAGTTCAGCAATGCTCCTTTGAAGAAACACCGAGTTGGCGCCCATGAGCTCCCGGAGGGAAGACGACAGGACGCCCTTTACGATGAGCCGAATAAGATTGTTAGCTCATTCCGGACTGACCATGATCGGTGTCATGTCCACATGCATTATGCGGGGGGTGCAGCCGCTCCAGTATAGGGGCCACCCCATGTGGGATTTCAATGGGGAGGACGATGCCACCCGTCATGGCCGTAAGGGGCCGGGATCGGACACCGATCTGGTGAAGACCTTGTCCGCGCTGTACAAGGGAGAAGAGGAAGATTTTCTCCGCGTCAGTCCATTGAATGGATTTTCTATGAACAACCCTCGAAGCTGGGTAAGCGGACATTTCTTTTCTGCACACCCGATCTGTATTCCCATGGTTAGGTATCTCACATTGTGATTTTGACGCAGGAACTGTGCCAGGCCGTAAAAGACATAAACAGCCCGGCTCCACAACCCGAGGATCCGGAACGGCTCCTCGATCCGGCCTCCCAAGAGGATCCAGACATATTGGTGGAGCTGATTGATGGGGTATTGCACCAACCGAGCATCGATAATGCCTTGGTTGCCATTACGGCCGATTACCCTGGAATACTCCCAGCCTCACAGGTAACTGAGACCGAGGTCCCAATACTCTGATAATAACCCATCCGTGCTTATTTTTATCACCGTATACCAACGGTGTTTCGCAGGGGGTGCCTTCGAGGCAGGAGGCCGAGCCCGCGGCGGCTAGCCAACAAGGGGCAGCACGGCCCCGCAGGCTAAAAAGAAGTGCGATCCGGATCGAAACGCTGCCGCAACGGTATGGCGCGTCACCATATTCCCAGGATTGATTCCTGGAAGGCGTACTAACGCTGGTGCTCTTTTCAGGAAAAAGAGCGCTCGCCGGACTGTGTCCGGAGAGGTTGCCAGTCGAGCCTCCGCCAGCCAGGCTCCAAAGCCGGGTCCAGAAGCGGAGGCGAGCACAAGGCGTGCGTGGGATGCTCCTCCGACAGAGGATGCCGAAAGATTGTCCGCCACCAACTCTGAGGTGGAGAGCTCCATGAATCACAGGCGCCGACGGATAGTTCTTCGTGACGCATGTTTCTCCCAAGAGGCAAATGCCTTCAATTCGGGAGATGCGCACCTCTGTGCCGCTCAAGATGGTCTAGCCAGAGCCACGGAGCAGTATGTAAAGGACATACGGGTGAGGAAATTTGACGGTTATATATGCCAGTAGCCCCTGAGACTTAAAATAGTTAGAATAACTGATTTAATGATCATTTGTTATGCAGGATCTTACGAAAAAGAATACCCGACTGTCCCAGGAGCTTGAAGAGTGGAAGGCCCAACTTGAGGCCGCACTAGCTGCTACAGGGGGAGCCACAGAGACCCCCTCTGGTAATATATGCTTCAAAAGGTAAGTAGTTTGTGAAGTGTGGCGTGTGTGTAAATCTGACAATAATATTGCAGATGGCGCCGGACTAGATCCGACAAGCAACAGCTCTTGCGCGGTTGAAGGCAGCGAGAATGTGCTTACAAGGGTGAGGCAAGAGAAAATAATCTCCAAGATGCTAACACCCAGCTGGGTGAGGAACTAAAGGATGTTCGTGCCCAGCTGTCTGACTCCGTGAAGGAGAATCGGCGACTTCGTCGCGGCATTTATAGTAAGTGCTTGAGCGAACTTTGAAAAAGAGTTCGGCGAGGAAGTCAACTCACAGAGTTATGTCTGTAGGTATGCTCACGGGTCGTCCTGAAGAGGAAATGCCCGGTTCTATGGGTGACCTTCTTCCCGAGCTATTGCAACTGCACGAACGAGTTCGGCAGGTGATGAAAGGCATCGCCCAGGCCTTGTGGCCATCTATCTCCCTACCCGAAGGCCTTGGAGAGCTTGCAGAGAAGCTTTAGGGAGCACGGCAGCGCTTCCGACTATGGAAGATATCAGCCTGTCGTCAAGGCACCAGGGAGGCCTGGGCCATGGTGAAGACGCGGTACACGAAGGCGGACCCAAACCACATGGCCGAGGTCGGACCTGTGGGGCCCGACGGGAAGGAGATCCCTGTGAGCTTAGTGTACGGCCAAGTAGAGTTGGCCGCAAAGTATTCCCAGCAGGGCTGTAAACTAGACAGCCTATTAGACGGCATTGAAGAGGAATACAATCAGTCAATTTGACTATGTAATTTAAAATGACATGTAAAATGCCTTCTAGCCGGATTGTAGATCGTTTATCATAGCGGACCTTTTCGCTTCAACCTCGGGACCCAATAGTCCGGAGTGTGTCCGAATACCCTCGCGGTTATGTAAAAATCGGGGCATGCGTGGAGACCAGGCGTAGGGGTCATGAGTGCTTTATCAGACAAGTTCCCAACTAGTTATGTTATATTACATGGTTAGTAAGAAACATCTTCCAGGGAGAATAGTTCTGTTAGGGGTTCCTTTCCCTGGGAGGCATACCCTGAAGTGCATGTCCGGACTGCGTAAAAAGCAGAAAAGCATCTGGGGGCAGATAAATGAAAAAAATAAAAAATCGTCTTTTAGTTCACCGACCAAATATTCCCTTAAGAACGCTAGCTTTCGGCTTCACCCAGTTTGAGGTACATGTCCGGCTGACTCGGCGGTAACAATCGCAGAGGTGCTCCCTTTACCACCTAGCTGAACAATCGGGAACGTAGGGGTAAGCACAGGAGCCAGGCAACACAGCTTGGCCAAAACTTAAGTCATATCGATGCATATAATGGTGAATAAAAGGTACATGCAGAAGTGTGACACATGTGTTGGGCATAAAGCCCGTATAAATAAGCTTCATTAAGAAGCCCCAGGTATAATGAGCGGATAGCGCGTCAAGTGTGTGCGAACAGTGCGCAAACGAGCCTTTAACGGCTTCGGAAAAAAGGAAGGAGAAGGAGAGAAATAAAAGACAGCTTAAAGTATAAAATATAAACAGAGGAAGGAGACGAACTCAGAATCTGGCGCTAGGCGTAGAATCTTTGGAGACGGGCTGCGTTCCATGGGTTCGGCTCGAGTCGGTTATCCGATGCGTTTCGCAGACGGTACGCTCCGCCGGTCAGGACTCGGTCGATGATGAAGGGACCCTCCCATTTGGGCTTGAGTTTGTCCTTTTCTTGTCCGGCAGGCGTAGAACTAGTTCGCCAACATTGTAAGCTTTGGCCCGTACTTCCCTGCTTTGATATCTTCGAGCCTGTTGTTGATAGAATGCGGAACGAGCTTTTGCCACGTCACGCTCCTCCTCCAAGGCGTCAAAGTTGTCCTGCCGATCGAGCTCGGCTTCTCTTTCTTTGTACATGCGCACACGAGGTGAGTCATGAATTATGTCGCGGGGCAAAACTGCCTTTGCGCCGTATACCATAAAAAATGGTGTGAATCCGGTAGTGCGATTCGGCGTGGTCCGCAGCCCCCAGAGTGCGGAGTCGAGCTCCTCTACCCAGTGCGTGTTAGATTCCTTGAGGGGCCGTACTAGCCTGGGTTTAATGCCGCTCATGATTAGACCGTTTGCTCGCTCGACTTGACCGTTAGTTTGGGGGTGATAGACTGAAGCGTAGTCGAGCTTGATGCCCATGTTTTTGCACTAGAGTTTGACCTCGTCGACTGTGAAGTTCGTGTCGTTATGAGTGATGATGCTATGGGGGACTCCGTAACGGTGTACTACCCCTGATATGAAGTCTATCACCGGTCCGGATTCGGCCGTCTTTACAGGCTTGGCCTCTATCCATTTGGTGAATTTATCCACCATGACGAATAGGTATTTTTGCTTGTGGGTTCCTCCTTTAAGGGGTCCAACCATGTCAAGCCCCAGACCGCAAAGGGCCAGGTGATGGGTATAGTTTTGAGGGCGGTGGGTGGCATGTGGCCTTGATTAGCAAAGAGCTGGCAACCGACGCATAGTTGGACTAACTCCTGAGCATCTGCCCGGGCCGTCGGCCAATAAAATCCTGTACGGAAGGCCTTGCCTACAAGGGCCCGGGCTGCGGCATGGTGTCCACCGAGTCCGACATGAATTTCAGCCAGGAGATTCCGCCCTTCCTCTTCGGAGATACACATTTGAAGGACTCCGGTTGTGCTTTTCTTATAAAGCTCTCCCTCATGGACCTTGTAGGCTTTAGACCATTGCACTATGCAGCGGGCCTCGTTTTGGTCCTCGGGAAGTTCCTGCCTAGTTAGGTAGGCTAGGAATGGTTCTGTCCACGGGGCGATGACTGCCATTACAGCGTGAGTTGACGGTGTTATTTCGTTGGCGGGACCACCAACTATGTCGGAACGTTCGGTGTGGGGCAGTGTGGTTGGGTTCGGTTTGTTATTTTCGGACTCTCCCTCCCATAGTACGGATGGCTTGAAAAGCCTCTCTAGGAAGATGTTGGGGGGGACGGCATCGCGGTGCGTGCCAACACATCTGCTGCCTGGTTGTTATCCCGAGCTATATGGTGAAATTCGAGCCCCTCAAACCAAGCTGACATTTTTAGGACGGCATTGCGATAAGCTACCCTTTTCAGATCCTTGGCATCAAAGTCCCCATTTATTTGGGATATCGCGAGGTTCGAATCCCCGCGCACCTCTAGGCGTTGAATGCCCATGGAGACTGCCATCCGGAGACCATGTAGAAGGGCCTTGTATTCGGCTGCGTTGTTGGAGTCCGTGTACATTATTTGAAGTACGTATTGGACTGTATCTCCGGTTGGGGACGTCAGAACGACGCCAGCCCCCAGGCCGGCCAACATTTTGGAGCCGTCGAAGTGCATGATCCAATTGGAATATGCGTCGTACTGTTTAGGGAGTTCGGCTTCAGTCCATTCGGCAATGAAGTCAGCCAAAACTTGCGACTTAATAGCTCGCCGTGGCTTGTAGGTTATGTCGAACGGCAGGAGCTCAATGGCCCATTTAGCAATCCGGCCCGTTGCGTCGCGGTTGTTTATAATGTCATTAAGAGGTACTTCGGAGGCTACTGTTATCGAACACTCTTGGAAGTAGTGTCGCAGCTTCCGGGATGCCATGAACGCTGCGTATGCTATCTTTTGATAATGCGGGTATCGTGACTTGCATGGAGTTAGGATAGTGGACACGTAGTAAACTTGTTTTTGGAGAGTTAACTTGTGTCCATCCGTTTCTCGTTCGACAACGAGCACCGCGCTTACAACTTGATGGGTTGCTGCGATGTATAATAGCATTGGTCCGCCCATGTTGGGCGTGGCCATGACCGGATTTGTTGCCAATATGGCTTTGATTTCTTCGAGTCCGGCCGTGGCAGCATCCGTCCACTCGAAGTGTTCGGTGCGCCGGAGGAGGCGATAAAGGGGTAATGCCTTTTCTCCTAAGCGGGAGATAAATCGGCTTAGAGCCGCCACACATCCAGTCAATTTTTGTATTTGTTTGAGGTCTTTGGGGATATCCAATTGTGACAGAGCTCGGATCTTGGCTAGGTTTGCTTCAATTCCTCTACCGGATACAATGAAGCCCAAGAGCTTTCCGGCTGGTACGCCGAAAACACATTTTTCCGGGTTCAGCTTGATGTCATATGTTCGGAGATTATCGAATGCGAGCCTAAAGTCGTCGACTAGGGTTTCGACATGCTTGGATTTGACGACCAAATCGTCTACGTATGCCTCCACTGTTTTGCCGATCTGGTTTCCCAGACATGTCTGAATCATGCGCTGATATGTCGCGCCGACGTTTTTGAGCCCAAAGGGCATTGTGTTGAAGCAGAAAGGGCCGTATGGAGTGATGAATGCCGTTGCAGCTTGGTCTGGCTCTGCCATCTTAATTTGGTGGTAGCCGGAGTATGCGTCGAGGAAACACAATGAATCGTGTACTGCGGTAGCATTGATAATTTGATTGATGCGGGGGAGGGGGAAGGGATCCTTTGGGCAAGCCTTGTTAAGGTCCTTAAAATCGACACATAGGCGCCAGGATTTGTCCTTCTTTGGTACCATTACCAAGTTTGCTAGCCAGTCCGGATGTTTAATGTCTCTGATGAATCGGGCCTCCAATAGTTTGGCTAGCTCCTCTCCCATGGCCTGTCTCTTGGGTTCGGAGAAACTCCGAAGAGCTTGTTTGACTGGCTTGAATCCTTTTAGGATATTTAGGCTGTGCTCGGCCAAGCGGCGTGGGATTCCTGGCATGTCTGAAGGGTGCCAGGAAAAAATGTCCCAATTTTCGCGTAGGAATTCTCGTAATGCGGCGTCCACATCAGGGTTTAATTGTGCCCCGATGGAGGCCATTTTTGTAGGGTCCGTTGGATGGACTTGGAATTTGACTATTTCGTCTGCCAGTTTAAAAGAGGTGGACTTGAACCTCTTATCGAGTATCACATCGTCCCTATTCACCGTGGAGCGCAGCGCAGTGAGTTCATTTGCCGCTAGGGCTTCGGATAGTGCCTCAAGGGCAAGTGCGGCTGTTTTATATTCGGCGCGGAGAGCTATGTCCGGGTCACTAGCGAGAGTGATAATTCCGTTGGGTCCAGGCATTTTGAGCTTCATGTACCCGTAATGGGGTATAGCTTCAAAAACTGTGAATGCCTCTCGCCCTAATAGAGCGTAGTATCCGCTGCTGAACGGGGCCACTTGGAATGTGACCTCCTCGGACCTATAATTGTCCTGCGTGCCTAACACCACATCTAGTGTGATCTTTCCTGTACAGCATGCTTCCTGACTGGGGATTATTCCTCTGAAGGTTGTGCTGCTTTGCTCAATGCATCTCCAGTCTATTTCCATTTTTCGAAGGGTTTCCTCGTAGATGAGGTTTAATCTGCTGCCGCCGTCCATGAGTACCTTGGTAAGGAGAAAGCCGTCCACTATTGGACTGAGGACCAATGCGGCTGGTGCTCGGGCTGTTCGGAATTTAGGTTCGTCACTGGCGTTAAAGGTAATAGCCGTGTCACTCCATGGATTTATTGTTGCTATCTGGTAGACTTCGGCAAGGCTGCGGAGTGTTCGTTTCCGCATATTATTTGATGCGAAAGTCTCGAAGACTGTTAATACCGTACTGGTATTGTTGGGCTGGTGCTCTGGAGCTAAGAGCTCTTCGCCACTTTTGGCCACCTGCCGTAGTATCCATTATGCTCTAAGGCTATGAGTTGGAGTGGCGCCATCTGTGCTATGAATTTTGCAGGGGCCATTGAGCGATCCCTCCAGTACGGTTCCATGCCCTTTGGGGTTTTTTTGCTTTTTGGTATGTAACCCAGGTGCCTGGTGATGATGCACCCATTTATTTCGGACTAGGGTCGTATTCGGGGTCGGATTATCCCAAAATTTGATTTTGGTTTTCCAGGCGCTCTCCATCACGTAGTACTTTCGTACTATGGACGCCAAGTCAGCGAAGCGTGTAATTTCACGACGACTTATGGTGTTTAGGATTCCCTTGTCCGTGCAATTATTGCAGAAGAATGAGATTGCATCCTCATCGCGGTAATCCTTTATCATGTCCATAACCAGGAGGAATCTGGCCCAGTAATGATGTACTGTTTCACCGGGCTCTTGCCGGATTTGGGATAGATCGCTTGTGTTTGGGTGGGCGGGTGGAATTAAATTCCGAACCCCGTCCGATCTAAGATTCAGGGGCCAAGAAGTTTCCGAACTTGGAAGCTTGGGTTCTTGGAGGTTGTCCACTGAATCTAGCCCGCTGCCCGACTTTAAGTTCAGGGCTTGAGTGGTGTCCTCCCCTCCGCGGGAATCCGGCATGGAGTGGTAGGGAATCCGGACATAGCTAGTCTTTAAGGTAGGAGAAGAGTCGCCATATTGTTCCTCTACCATAGCAACGTGGTGGGTAGCCTGGGGAGAGTTGATCTCTCTCAGATCGGTTTTAGGCCCAATCTGATCGTAGTCTCATGTAGCGACTCCTGTATGCGGCGCGCGATCCAAGGGCTCGCTTCAAGGAAGAGAGCTCCATCGATCTAACTGCTCGGCGAGTTCCGAGTTGACGTGAAGATTGCTTTCGATGACCCGAGAAGTCATCGCTTCGGTGGCGGCGAACAGCGGTCATAAGAAAACCGCTTAGCCGGAGAGTTTGGCGGTGGCCAAAGCTCCTTTAGCAACGGTGCCGTGTTTAAAGACGGATGAGGCATCCTTCCCGACAACAACGGCACAAAGGAACTCTCAATGAAAGCACCAATGTCGGTGTCAAAACCGGCGGATCTCGGTAGGGCTTCCCGTCTTCGCAAGCGCCTAGGCGGATGGTAACAGGAGACAAGGGACACGATGTTTTTACCCAGGTTCGGCCCTCTCGATGGAGGTAAAACCCTACTCCTGCTTGATTAATATTGATGATATGGGTAGTACAAGAGTGGATCTACCACGAGATCAAAGAGGCTAAACCCTAGAAGCTAGCCTATGGTATGATTGTTCTTTGTCCTACGGACTAAAACCCTCCGTTTTATATAGACACCGGATAGGGTTAGAGTTACACAGAGTCGGTTACAATGGTAGGAGATCTACATATCGTATCGCCAAGCTTGCCTTCCATGCCAAGGAAAGTCCCATCCGGACACGGGACGAAGTCTTCAATCTTGTATGTTCATAGCCCAGGAGTCCGGCCAACGGTGATAGTTCGGCTATCCGGACACCCCTAATCCAGGACTGTCGGATTTCAGGTTCCGGCAGACCCTTGAGGTTCGAACACCGGGGTGCGCACGGAGATCTCGCCCTCTACCTTCCTGCACCCCGTCGCCTCGCTTGAATCTAAACTATGAAAGGAACAACACAAGAGACACAAGGTTTATACTAGTTCGGGCCACCATTTGTGGTGTAATACCCTACTCTAGTTTGTGGTGTGGTAGATTGCCTCTTGGGCTGATGGTGATGAACAATACAAGGAAGAATAGCCTCGCGAGGGTCTGTTCTTGGCCGGTGTGATGAACTGCTAGGGGGAGTTCAGTCGCTCTCTCTCTGCTGATTCCAGATGCTGGATCCTCTCTCTCTAGATACCTCCCCCCTTTTTCTACTATGGTGGCTAGCTCTACTTATATAGGCAGAGGCCCCGGGCCTCTTCCCAAATATTAAGCGGGAAGCGCGCCAACAATTGGCCATTTTGAAGGGGAACATCTAGTACACTTATCCTGACTAAAGTTGGTCCTCCCCTGTCAAAGGCTCTGGTGGTGACGCCGGCTTGGGCTCCACAATGACTTCCTTCCTATCGTTGGGCTGGTCTTGGTCTTGTTGCACGAAATGGACGCCTTTGCTTGATGCTCTCGCTGCGCTTGCTCCCTTTGCACCAAAGAGGAAAGGAGGACATCTTGCTGGCTGGCGCCCGCCCGGGCGCCCTTGGTCGCCATGGCTTGCGCCATGGGCACCTCGTGAGGTACCCGCCTTGATCTCTCCGCCTCCTCATGAGCCAGGCTGATGAGGCCGTGCCATGAAGCTTCCCGTCCGTCCGCCCATGAGGCTTGGCCCCTCCCGAGGGTCTTGAGCTTGTGGTGATGAAGATGGGCTGTGATGGGCCCCCCTTGAGCTAAGCCGCAGGCCGCAGGGCAGAGCAAGTCTGGGACCCCTGCCCTGCAACACCGACAGAGCCCCGGGCCAAAGGCGCGCCGGGCTTGGCCAGCAGAGGCGAAGGGCAAGTGCGAAGTGCCACGGGCGCTAACAGCCTGCGGCCTTGGGCGTCGCATGGCGGTTGATTGGACGTGGGTGCCTTAGCAACTGCGCGAGTTGATAAAGGAGCAGCGTCGGCCTAGGCTTAGCTTCCCTTGCTTTCTCTGGTTACTGCTCAGATCCCCTTTCTTGCGCCTCTCCTTCCTTCCTCCAAAATCTTCAGATCCACCTTGACTGCACGCCCTAGCAAGGCATGGCGCCTCGCCAGACCCCGGCCGGAGCTTGGTACGCGCCTGCCATGGACTCGCCGAACGTGTCGGAGGCGAGCCTTACCCGGGTGTGCCAGATGGCGGCGGCCCAGGGGATCGACGGGGCGAAGGTGTTCAAGGCCGGCTCCGCCCTCCCCGAGGGCCAAGGGAGCACCTTCTATCCGTTCTTTGTAAGCGCCATTGTTGCCGGTCGGATGCCTCCCTTTTCCGAGTTCTTCTTCTCTGTCCTCCGTCATTACAAGCTACAAGCTCTGCATCTCCATCCCAACTCTGTTCTCCTCCTGGCGATCTTTGCCTACTATTGTGAAGCTCACGTCGGGGTGCAGCCCTCAGTGGCCCTGCTGCGCCACTATTTCTCCCTCCGGACCTCTCGTGGTTCCCTTTCGTGTGTGTGCGAAGCCGTCACAGACGGTAGCTCCATCGCCATTTCGAACCCCGGGAAGAGGATTGAGGGCTTCAGGAGCAAGTGGGTCTTGGTGGATGCTGGGCGCATCCACCCTCGGCTAATCTTGCCCATGGAGCACCCCACGCACTCCAATGATTGGTCCCCCGCGCGAGGCCGGTGTTGGAGAAGATGGACCCCCGCGCGAGGCCGGTGTTGGAGAAGATTGACATGGATTTGAGGCCGGCCAACATGGCGGCGGCGAAGCTGACCGGCGCATCGCTGCTGAGGGAATTCCTGGAGCACCAGCTGGCTCCGCTTTGAAGGTACCCACTTCCGATGTCGAGGCCCCACCCGAGCCCCGCGGTCTTGGCCGACGATGACCTGGCTGCGATTCTCCAATCTTTGGTCGGGGGCGACGTGGCGAGGTTGGAGGGCGCTCCTACGCCCCTGTTCCTCCACGACGATTGGGAGCAGGTAGTGCAGTCCATGCCCGTCTTCAACGGGGACGGGCCCGTGCCTGCGGAGGCTCTCGAGGACCCGGTGGACGTGTCCTCCGGCGACTCTAGCGAGGAGAAGGAAGAAGGGGAGCGGGAAGGAGGGCTCAACTCCGAGGCGACCGACGGAGAGTCGAGGGCTCCCCTCCCTCGACGCAAGTCCCGCACTCTCCGCCTCTCATCGAGCGACGATGATGATGAGGATGATGATGAGCAGGGCGGCGGGAGCTTGCCCCTGATCCCGAAGAAAGACAGGACCGGGCTGATCCCCCGCGGGTCTACCCCGGCCCCGAGGCGATCCGTAGGCGCGCCTCCTGCTCCCGAGGTCCTTGAGGCTGATCCTTGTAGCCGGCTCTCGGGCTTCAAGTACGGCGGGAGGTTGCTCGAGCTCGCGGGCGACGACCAGTAAGTGCTTGATTCCTATCTTATTTCTTGTTTTGTCGCTGAGGCTTGACGTCTGTATCTCTTGGCTAGGCTGTCGCCCGCGGCAAAGAAGCCGAAGGGATCTCCTGAGGTTCCGTCTGGGGCAGCGCCTCCGCCCGTGAAAGAAGGTGACCGCGATGCACAGGCCTCTCTTGCCCGGTCGTACTCACGAGGCCTGGCTGAGCCGGCTGGGGCGAGCCCAGCCCCCACGGCCCAGGCGGCTCCTGAGGTGCCCTTGCCTGACGCTGCCACCACAGCCGTTGGGGCGCAGCACGCTCCGCCTCAGGATACTGTGGTCACGCTGCCGCCTTCTCCTCCTACCCCGCCGGCTGCTGTCTCTCGACCCTCCTACTGCTTCGATCGTGGCTTGCCGCCGAACTGGACCGGCTGCGGCAGGATCTTTTGGGCGCCGACCCTCGTCGGGTGGCCGGGCGCTTAGAGCTGGCTTTTGGCTGGATTCGCTCCGACGCTCGGGCGGCGCTGGTCCAGGCCTCGACGGCTTGCGACGAGGAGAAGCAGGCCGTCCTTGGGGCGAAACCTGCTAGCGACGCCGCCTTGGGGGAGGTAGCCGATGTCCGAGGTCACTGCAAGGCGCTGGAGGGCGAGCTGCAGGGCCTGCGGGACCAGCTCGCCAAGGAGGCCCGCCTTCGCCAAGAGCAGGATGAATGCATGAAAGCTCGCGAGGTGGCCGTCAAGGATTGGGACGCCAAGCTCAAGAAGCGTCGTGAACGCCTAGGCGTGCTGGAGCAAGAGTTGGAGGCGAGGAAGGTCGAGCTGGAAAGCAAGGCACGGGTCCTTGCCGAGGATCGCGTGGCCTTCACGGAGATGGAGGTGAACGCCCGCACCTTGCTGATGAGCTTTACGATAGCGGCCTAGAGAGCTCGCTGGTCGGCGCAGAGGACGGCCCCGCCAAAGTGCTTACCTTCCTGGTTCGCGCTGTTGAAGATGTCGCCCTTGGCCTTGGCCCTACGGCTGAGGCCGAGGTGCGTGTCTTGTCTTATGCAGTGCTGACGCGGGTCCTCACCCACGTCTACCTTCGCGATCCTAACGTCGACCTCGACAGCCTGCTGGAGCTAGCAAGCGGCGAGCTCGCCGAGGCCGCTGCTGAGGCCGTGAAGGGTCGTGAGGAGGCTCCACCACCGACAAGTGACTCCGTTGTGGCTCCTGTTCTGCTTTTCATTCCGGCACATGTATCATGCCTCGGGGAGGCATTTAAACTTGCATTTGGCGTTGTGATAACAGATATGGACTGTAATATTTGCTTTTGAATTCCTTGAAATTTGAGCTTTTCCTTCCTACTTGCTTATGTTCTCGCCGCAGAGAGCCGCCCCACAGATACCTCAGCCGCCCGTTAGCCCGACCGAAACCAGGACGGGACCAAGGAGTGAGGGCTACGTGACAAGTTAGGCTCCTGAGTCGCGATGCTCAGGATCCCCCCTTGGCGCACGAAAAACAAGTAGGGAGGTGAGATGTGGGTGGATCTACCATTCTACGTCTGTAGAGCCCGGCCCCGCGCATACCTCAACCGCCGTTAGCCTTTCGGAACTAAGGAGTGAGGGGCTACGTGACCAGTTAGGCTCTGAGTCGCGATGCTCGAGAGTCCCCTTGACGCTCAAACGGCCTTACGTACCTTGGCTCCGCCGGGGAGGGGCGCTACAAGAACCAGGCCTGAGGGCCTGGCTGGGTGGCGTGCGTGCAGGCGTGACCTGGCGCAGCCCGTGCTCAGCCTCGCGTGGCACTCCCGAGGGAGGCGTTGCGATGAGGCGGACATCGAGCTCCGGGCTCCTGAGGTTGATGCAGCCCGGGCCACCTCGATTGTTTATCACTAGCGCGAGCATAGCGCTTCGTGATGTGTCACGGGCATAGCCGCTCCTCGGCGAGTCGTCGCCAGCCAGCTGAGCATGGTGCTTCCACTGGTGCGTGGGAGGGGGCTCCCCTCCGGGAGGAGCCCCCGGGGCGTGTACAGCCCCGCCCTGACACGTGGCTGGCACGGTAGGGCCTGACGAGGTGTATCTGGGCACCCGTGAGCCAGCGCGGGACTCACGGGGCCCTACCTCAAGGCGGGTTGCGCCTGGCACTGGGCCTTATCTTGTGATGTGTTCCTGCAGATTTGGTTAGATGCCGGTGCTCTACGTCCTCGGGTCCCGGCCCTCGAGCTGGTCTCAGCCGTCGCTGGTATGCCAGGTCGTGATGTCGTGGACAAGGCCAGAGGGTGAGGGTTGGAGAGCTAGTAGGAGCCCTGAGTCGCGATGCTCAGGTACCCCTCCTTTAACTGCAAGCAGTTGACATGAACGAAGAAAGGGTGCCGTGGATTGGCATCAATAACAAGCATGATGGATCGAACGCATGACCCGAAATAAACGCAAGAGGGATACATGTCGCTGGGTCTGGCCCGAGCGACTTGGGGATGATGCAGCCCTAGGGGCGCCCCCAACAAGATAAGCTAGGAACATGAAGTAAAAGGGATACACGCCGCAGGGATGGAACCACGCGGCCTGGGAAAAATGCAGCCCTGGGGGCGCTCCCAGCTAGAAATGAAACTCGAAAGATGTCACCTGATAGCGTTGAAGACTAAAGGGTGTTGGTGCAGCAGACTCGGTGGGCTGCGGGAGCCGATCCTCACGAGCCCCTGGCTCGGGGGCCTCGGGAGGCTCGAGGCTGGTGGCTCCTCGTGGACCATCTCCATCTCTGCCAGGGGCTGCGGGCGCTGGCCTCTGGAGCCTCAAGATGCTCCTCATGAGGCGCGGGCGGCGTGGCAGCCGCGTCGGCAAGCCGTGAAGGCATCTGAACGTAGCTGTGGGGTGGACCTTGGCGCCGCCCCACGCGAGAGGACCAGAGCGCTCTTGAGGCGGCTTGGTTGAGCCTCGGTATGTCGATGCAGACACGCAGCCCACCATCCTCACACGGACGGGAGCTACGGTGGTGGCGGCGGGTGCCACTCATGACTCTTGACTCCTGCAGCTCTGAATGATCTTGGCCGACGAACTCCTGAGGGTTTGGCCCTCCTTGCCTTGCTCCTTCTTGAGGGAAACGTGCTTCGAAACACGCCTCCAAGTGGTGCCCAAGCGCTTTCCTTGTGACCTTAGCAAGGTCGATGGCCCTCCATGGGGGAGCCCCCGAGCCCTGCCTGAGGAGGGCGCCGCGCCGCCTTTCCTATCGACAGAAGGAGGTTCCCCTGAGCGGCCGCGACCACGAGGGGCCTGCCTCCTGAGGGGCCGGGCCGGACGATGTCTTCTTCTTCTTGGGGGCGTTCTCGGGAAGCCTCCTGCTTCCGCTATCCGGGTCTTCCAGTGATGCGGCCTGAAAGGCTCGCTCCAAGGAGCACACCACGTCTTTCTCTTCGCAGGGCACCGTGATGAATCCGCCACTTCCTGGCATCTTGAGGACGTTGTAGCCGTGGTGGGTTACGGCCATGAACTTGGCCAGCGCTGTTTACCCGAGGATGGCGTTGTATGGCAGGCGAATGTGAGCGACGTCGAAGTCGATGAGCTCGGTGCGGTAGTTGTCGCGCTTGCCGAAGGTGACAGGGAGGCGAACCTGCCCAATCGGGACCGTGGAGCCATCGGTGACCCCAGAGAAAGGCTTGGTTGGCTGAAGCTGATTGTAAGGCACTTGGAGTTTGTTGAACATTTCCACAGATAGGACGTTGAGCCCTGCCCCGCCATCGATCAGGGTCTTGGTGACCAGCACGTTACTGATGATTGGGGAGCAAAGCATCGGGAGGACTCCGGCTGTGGCTGCACACTTGAGCTGATCCGCTGGGCTGAACGTGATGGCGCACGCCGACCACCTGAGGGGGCGCGTGGCTTCGAGCTTGGGGAGGACTGCATTCACTTCGCGAGTGAACTGCATGAAGACACGTTGAGAGGCTGGGGCTTGAGCTCCGCCCAGGATGCAGGCGATCACGCGCGGCTCCTGGAAGCCCCCAGCCCCCTCGTCCTGATGATGGTCTTCATTTCTCTTTGGCTGCGGTGGCAGAGGAGGGAGGCTTGCGTTGCCTTGCGGGCGATCCTCGCGAGGCTGATCCCTCCAGCCTCCCTCGCGAGGCGGGTCCCGCCTACGATCCTCGTAAGGTTGGTCGCGCCACCCTTGGCGAGGGCCGCGGTCTTCCCAGCGTCCTGTGTTCCTTCCTCCTCCTCGGCCGTAGCCCCGGTCGCTGCGGTCGGGACGTCGGCCGACCCTTCCTTCTCGCACGGCTCGGAGCTCTTGACATTCGCTGGTGTTGTGGGTGTGGAGGTCGTGGTACACGCAGTACCGGCTGCCCTTGGAAGACTCGGGCTGATCTCTGCCCCGCTTGGTGTCCGGTTCTGCTACAAGCACGGCAGCCCCCTTACGCTTCACATCCTTGGCCTTGGGCTTCTTCTCTTCTGGGTCTACGGCAGGCTGCTCGAGGAGGGAGAGACGCCCTTCCTCGGCCCTGGCGCACTTGGTCGCCAAGTTGAACAGCTCCAAGGAAGTGCACAAGTCTTCATGCATCGCCAGCTCCTCCTTCATCTTGACGTCGCGCACACCGTCGGAGAAGGCGAAGATGATAGCCTTCTCGGTCACCTTGGGAATCTTGAGGCGTGCGTTGTTGAAGCGCTGGATGTATTTCTGCAGGGTCTCCCCTGGTTGCTGCTTGATGCGGCGCATGTCGCTCACGGTGGGTGGACGGTCACGAGTACCTTGGAAGTTGGCGATGAAGCGGGTGCGCATCTCGCCGGGAGAGGAGATCGTGCTCGAGGCAGGTTCGGGGAGCAGTGCGGGCCCGTCCTTGAGTGCCATGGGAAACCAGTTCGCCATGACATTCTCGTCTCCGTTGGCGGCTTCGATGCCCAGCTCGTAGAGCTGGAGGAACTCTGCGGGGTCGGCCGAACCGTCGTAGCGAGGAGGCACGTCCGGCTTGAACTTGCCGGGCCACGCGATGCTGCACAGCTCGGTGGTGAAGGCACGACAGCCTGCTGTGGCCACAGGAGGCCTTGGGTGACGAAGAGCTTGGTCTTGCGGGTCCCCATGCGCTGCAGCTGGGAGCAGCGCGGGGTATTGACATGCCGGAGTAGGAGCGTGGTCGCGACGGGCTGGAGCAGGGAGCACTCGGGCAGCTTCTTGTGGGCGAGGGACCTCCTGGCAGCTCTGCTCTTGCCGCGCTGGCGCCGGACGGAGTGGGTTCCGCCCAGGGACCACGCGCCTTGGGGCTAGGGCGCCTTCTTGAGGGGAGGCGGCGCCCCGCGCTCGAAGCCAGCGCGAGGGCGGCGCGGCGGTGATGGGGCGGACGACGCTGGGAGCCTTCGCGGCGCGGACGAGCTCGGCGACGCGGTCAAGCCACTCTTCATAGATGTCGTCGATGGGACGGTAGCGCAGGAGCTCGTTTGCCGCGATGAGCGCAGCTCGAGCCTCCATGGGCGCGCGGAATGCGCGAGACGAAGAACCAGCCGGGGCGAGTGAGGGGGTAGCAGTGCGGCCGTCTTGCCTCACGGAGGGATGCTGGGACGATGCTTGCTGCTCGTTCCCCGCCGGGCCGGTGGCGGCATTGACGGTAGGCGACGGGGAACGACGAGGGCACCCGCCGACGGGAGCCGTCTGGGCGACGCGGGAAGCGAGAGCGGCTCGGCGCTCGGCGCGGGCCCGACGAGCGTCAGACATGGATGCGGTGGTCGACGGAGAACTGGGCGCCGGAAGACGAATTCCAGCGCACCCCTACCTGGCGCGCCAAATGTCGGATTTCGAGTTCCGGCAGACCCTTGAGGTTCGAACATTGGGGTGCGCACGGAGATCTCGCCCTCTACCTACCTACACCCCGTCGCCTCGCTTGAATCTAAACTATGAAAGGAACAACACAAGAGACACAATGTTTATACTAGTTCGGGCCACCATTGTGGTGTAATACCCTACTCTAGTTTGTGGTGTGGTGGATTGCCTCTTGGGCTGATGGTGATGAACAATACAAGGAAGAACAGCCTCGCGAGGGTCTGTTCTTCGCCGGTGCGATGAACTGCTAGGGGGAGTTCAGTCGCTCTCTCTCTGCTGATTCCAGATGCTGGATCCTGTCTCTCTAGATGCCTCCCCCCCCTTTTCTACTATGGTGGCTAGCTCTACTTATATAGGCAAAGGCCCCGGGCCTCTTCCCAAAATATTGAGCGGGAAGGGCGCCAACAATTGACCATTTTGAATGGGAACATCTAGTACACTTATCCTGACTAAATTTGGTCCTCACCTGTCAAAAGCTCTGGTGGTGACGCCGGCTTGGGCTCCACAATGACTTCCTTCCTGCCGTTGGGCTGGTCTTGGTCTTGTTGCACCAAAATGGACGCCTTTGCTTTATGCTCTCGCCTGCGCTTGCTCCCTTTGCACCAAAGAGGAAAGGAGGACACTGCGCGGGCTGGCGCCCGCCTAGCGCCCTTGGTCGTCATGTTTTGCGTCATGGCCACCTCGTGAGGTACCCCGCCTTGATCTCTCCGCCTCCTCGCGAGCCAGCCTGATGAGGCCGTGCCTGAGGAAGCTTCCTGTCGTCCGCCCCGCGAGGCTTGGCCCCTCGCGAGGGTCTTGAGCTTGTGTTGATGAAGATGGGCCGTAATGGGCCCCCCTTGAGCCACGCCGCAGGCCGCAGGAAGGCAAGTCTGGGGACCCCCGTTCCCAGAACACCGACAAGGACTCCCTCAGCGGGCTTCTTCCTCTCTTCGTCATTTAGATCCTTCTCTCGTCCCAGGACTGTGGTGTACTCAACATCTAGCCCAGCGACCCACTCATCCGTTGAACTGTTGAACATGCGTAGGAAGCGAGCAAGCCATGCTTTCACCTTCGCAGATCCACGTGTATAGATGATGATGAACTGATCGCCGGTGATGACTCAAACCTGGTACTCAGCGGCGACCATGGAGATTTGGGAGGCCATGGATTTTGGAGGAGGGTTAGGAGAAGTTGAACTGTTGTACCCCGCAAAAACTGGGAGCGAACTAATGTGAAAGGACGGGACGACTGGGAGCAAACTATTGTGAGGTAGAAGACGGGGACGAGTAGGGCGTGCGAACTGCGTGGGGTTGCTGGCTTGCCCGGTGGATAAACGGCTGTAAGCCCCCAAAGAGTTCTCGAGAACTATGCAGGACCCACTAGATGTCATGTCTACTAGACCCATATCGTAGGCCTGACGGTATAGATTCTGCCTGTTCGCACGCCATGCCGGTGCGTGGATGTAACTTCACTTAATTCCGTCAACCGTCAAGGCCTCCACGACCTTCGCCTCCCTCATGGTCGCGCCTTTGAGACTTCGACCGCTATAAATGAGCAATTTTTTGCTTACTCCGCATGCATGATACTCCCTCTGGTCCTTTTTACTCCCGTCAACTGTTTGCAAAGTGTTTGACCAAATATATACTTTTTTAACACCACCTTACATTAATTAACCAGCCACACAAGTACACTCATTCGATACAATATTCACCACACAGGGCGGTACGTTATTTACAAGAATACCATCTAATCCATTGTCAAAGCTATACTTAGCGATTAAGGGTGCCACCTTATTAGCCGAACAGCTAATCTTTGACAATTGAAGATTGTTGATCAACTTCGAGATGCTCAACACTTTCATCTTCAGGTCACGCATAGCAGACCTGTCATAGTCCCCCGATGCAAGAGACGCTACCACAAAAGCGCAATCAGTCTCTAAAATTACAGGATTATGAAGAGAAATACCTATGTAGAGACCGACAATGCAAGCCCTAAGCTCCGGTTCCTCCATGCTTTGACAGGCATCAATGAAATCCCACGACCAAATTTATACTGAAAATATCAATATCTACAATACTGATTATAATGAGTATAAGAACTATGTTTTATAATGAGTGTAAAAATATTGATTTGATATTGTGAATGTTGATACTCCCTCCGTCTAGGTGAGTAAGTCATCTTAGGCTATGCACCGTGACCAAGGAGGAGGGGAAAACGAGAGACATTAATGTTTATTTGCTAATTAAATAGTATTGCATGCAATGAACTAACCACTGCATGTCATGTTTGATAGTCTCGGGTCATTAAAAGCATGCACACCCTCATCTCTTATTGGTTGATATGTCAAGAAACAAGAAACGAGGTAGAAGTTAATGCACCACGCCTACGTGTTTTAGGATTATTTGGTTTTCGTAACATGACTTACACACCTAGCTATTAGAGTACCACTACCTCCCTTCTAGTTTAAAGGGCTCGACTCAAAAATTTCACCTACTCTTAGCAAGATAGTAGAGGCGGTGGAATAGTTTTTGAAGTCTGCAAAAGTACTCAACTAATGCTGTCGTTCTTCACAAAAATGTGTTTACCAATGCATGCATGAACATTATTTACTCTAACCCCCTCTCTTCTTTAATTCTTTGCCACATCAGCATGTTTGCTATTCCGTGTGCATGATACCAGCTAAGATACCACCATTATGGCCAGCCTTAATCATCGCATGCAATAATTTAGTGCACCTTGAAATATGAACATGTGTGGGCGTGTATGTTTTAATAACTTGAGACTATACCTAGCCCGGCATGCAAGATGACTTATTATGCACCGTTCCCCATACCTGCAGGAAGCCCATTCGTCTCCAAATCTTTTCCTCTCCATGTGTGGAAACAATATGCCTGCCAAACTCTCCTTCTCCCTCCGGCGGTCCCACCACTCCACCTCGTGTGAAAAAAATCTGCATGCATGACCCTCCTCCCCCCACGCTCGTCCAAATCCCTTGTGACCAGCAATATTTCCACCCCTTCGCTCCCCCGTAATTTACTCCAACAAATATGCCCACGTAGCTTTTACTTAACTTCAGTTGCATTGGGTCACTGACATACGGGCCCAGCAGTGTACTGGCCCACCTGTCAGTGACGCAACTGGACCTGCAGTTAAGTCATTGCAGCTCAGTCCATATCTTACGTAGGTGTGCCATTGCTCGCTATAAATACTGCGCCTCCCACGAAATCGCTATCTCCTCCCCCTCATGTTCTCGTTCATCGCTATCTCCTCCCCCTCCCTCTCACGTCGACTACCATGGCATCGCCCCTCCCAAGCCCTAGGAGCCCCTCGCTGCACTGCATGGACGGTCACACGTCGCCGTTCCGTTCCTCGCCGCCACTAGTCGAGGAGGACACGTCGGCGTTCCGCTCCTCGCCGCTACGCGACGCGTCGCCGTTCTGTTCCTCGCCGCCACTAGTCGAGGAGGACGCGTCGGCGTTCCGCTCCTCGCCGCAACGTGTCGAGGTGGACGCATCGGTGTTCCAATCTCCCCAGCACGCGCGTCGGAGGACGTGTCGGCTCCCCGCTACAAGGAGAACGTCGCGCCGCCCGCCGAGCCCCCCAGCCTTGAGGAGCTTTGGCAAGAAATGGATGTCGCCTTGTGGGAGGCTTTGCCTCCAGCAGAGCGCGCCAAAATAGAGGTGGAGAAGAAGGCCGAGGAAGAGAAGCGCACCGCGCAACAAGCTTTCAGGGAGATCTATGTCGCGTCCGAGAGAGTCAAGCAATTGGTTCTTTGGCAGAAGGCTCGTGCGAGGGCCGTGAGGGTGGCGAAGGACGCCCGAGCCGACGCCCTGAGTGCAGTCGGGCCCAAGCGCCTCATCTACGCTTGACGGTATGTGGACCGGGTGCACGCTTCCAGCCAGGAGGAGTACCTGTTGGCGCCGGATCACCAAACCGGTGAGATCGCGCTCGCCTGCCGGCAAGCCGCCAATCAGCACCTCGCGAGTTGCGAGGCTGAGGAAGAGGCGCTGTGTCGGCACGCTAGGAAACGACCGCGCACTGTGGCCTCGTGGTGCGCCGCAAGCGCTCTCGGAGCGCCGTGGCTTTAGGAGGAGTATAATTTTTGTTTCGTAAGGCGATCTCATTAGTTTTGGGACGCAAATGATAAATCCTTAACGCTCAGGAATTTTAGCATCCTTAATTAAGTATGTAAAAGGGAAAGTTTGGAAACGTTGTGTATTATTACGCATTTTGCAAGTACGTGCATATAGCACAAACTTTACTATAGACTATCGGACTACACGTCTCTCTCCATATATGCTTGTAGACTTTTCTACTCCCTCCGTCCAGGTCAATAAGTCATCTTTGGTTGTGCACGGTGACCAAGAAGAAGGGAAGATTTGTACACCTAGACGGAGGGAGTACTACTATTACTTATTTACGTGCAAATGCACGTTTAAACATTACGATGCGGTTTTTGTAAAAGTAGAAAAACAACACTAGTCAAGCTTGTGAAACGATTCCAACGTGAGTACTACTACTAGTAGGAGTACCAGGGGCCAGCTCTTTTAGGCTTCTAGATTAGTAATCCCATAACTACTACCCGTCCTGGTTTATTGGTCCCCATTGTAATCTATGTCAAATTTTGATCATAAATTTAAC
>CM038682.1:255655146-255889800 GCA_021605205.1 Aegilops longissima | reverse complement strand
TTTCTTTTAAATTAAAATAGTCTTCGGCCCTACTGTCACCACAGTGATTGTAGTTTGCATGCTCATTTGGTCAAGACAGGAATATATATTTTAATTTGTTTTTTTTGAAAGGGGACTCCCGGCCTCTGCATCGAGCGATGCATACGGCCTATATATTTTAATTTGTGGTGGGTAAATGTTAGAGGTTGCAGCAAATATATTGTACCTGCGGGTCTTTCAGCCAAGTTTAGAGGCAAGCATGTGGGGCCGGTGCTATGATGTGTCGCGTCCTTTCATTACAGCGAGGAGAAGCTTGATTTTACTACGCCTTCTCCCTCGCCCATGCTTGTGCGGTTTGCTATAAGCGAGGACAGGCTTTTGCTTAGTAGTACTTCTACAACAAGCTATCCGTCCGCTTTCATGGTGGACGGACATGCAACGATGGATTCGACCTTTGTAGAAGCAGTAGTAGTAACATCATTGTTAGTCTTCTCGAAGAAGCGAAGAGCCAAAGCGCAAACGAGCGTTGCGATTGCGAACATTGAACACGCATATAGCCAGGCTCTTGCATGAGACAAAATTGCTATGTGAGCCCACTATTGTACTAAATGCGTTACAACTACTTGCTAGTATAGCCCAGTAAACCCGAAAGGAGTATTTGCCCTTCTAGAGATTTCAACAAGTGACTAGACTACACGAGGCCGGTACATATGGAGCAAAATGAGTGAATCTGCACGTAAATAAATCACATACTAGTTCTATCGTTTTCCTCTCGAGGTGCACAATATTGAGTATCTTGACTAGTCTCTTTTTGACGCGCATTTACGTTTTTTTGACCTGATGCAGACGCAAGCGCTCATATACCGCATACACTCACCCCTATGAGCACACACATACGACACTATCATCTTGAAATTCTGAAGTCACCATAGGCACCTCGTGGTCGGCAGGTCCATAGGTGCTTGAATGCCAAGGAGGAAGAGGTAGCGGTTCCCGAGGCGTTGAGCGGTCAATGATGCATCCTCAATTACATGCGAGAATTAATTGGAGAAGCAGAATAGAGCCAACCGATGTGAATGCAATAGAGTTTGGACTCTCATATAATAAAGCGCCCCACCACTCCAATCCATCTACTCCCAAGTCTCTGCATAACTACACTCACTCCAATCCAAGACCAAGTGACCAAGCCACAAGCACCTATGGGGCGATGGGCCTGCGGCGATCGGCTGTGCCAAATCATCAAAGCGCTGCTGGCTGCCCACACCGTCTGGCGTTCCAGACGGTCTTGGCGACGCGAGCATCGTAGCCCTCATGCGGCGCCCGGCCGCCTCGCATGGGCGACATGATGGTCAACTCCATCCATAAGTTCACCGCCGTCAAAAGCCTTGCAGACGACCTTGCCCGTCTGCTCCAGCCAGCAGCGCGGGCTCCTCATTGCCTGCCACCCTCATCGGCCTACATGGTGATGAACTCTTTCAAGCCACTGGTGGCCCTGCAGGAGTGCGGTGCTACGAAGAATGTGCACCTCGAGGCGGCTTCGCGCGCTAGCTATCTCGCCATGCAAGCGTCGACCTGCACATCCGTCTACGAGAAATCGTCACATAGGCCACTACAAAACAAGCGAGGACAGAAAAGGCGTTGGCCTTCTTCCAGTGACTGGAATCTTTGGGCGCAATTGTTGAAGCACGTCGACACAGCCCGCAGCCGCTGCTACTTAGGCGCCGTTCGGTGGGCGGCATACGAGTCGAGGTGGTGGGCGTCGTCGATGGATGCATCTCTTCTTCTTGCCTCCTGTAACCAACCTTTGCATCGCCTCGTGGCCTTAATGTTTTATTAGTATAGTACTCCCTCCGTTCCCAAATATAAGTCTTTCTAAAGATTCCAGCAAGTGACTACTACATACGGAACAAAATGAGTGAATCTACACTCTAAACTATGTCTACATACATCATGTGCTTGTATTCCATTTGAACTAGTATCTAAAAAGGCTTATATTTATGAGCGGAGGAGTATATGGCATTTTATTCGAGTCGTAACGTTTTCCTTTGTGAGGTGGGGCATGATTGAGCAAACCCACCCACCCACGAGGCGTCGGCGAGTTTAGAATTAGAAGAGAAAGCGAGGGAGGAGAGCTAGCATAGCATAGGGCCTGTTGTCGAGATGGGACTCGTGTTTATAGAATAGAATCTTGAGCACTCGTGCCTCTTTTTTGAGGAAAAATTAGTCGTATGTCTAGTACCACTAGTTGGGTGCGTCGACCTATAGCTGTCATCACTTTAGGTCTCCTTTTTAGAACGGCTATGCTTCACAGTACATATTTTTCACATTTATCCTCCTATATGTACTCCTAGGCTATTTCCGTGCTCCCATTAGCGACATGTGGGACATAGAGCATCTGGGTCGTAGTGCATGCCTGACTTGGAGCATATCTTAGGGTACTTTACATTTCAGACCTCACGAATTACATACAAACCCCATGAGAAGAATAAATAAATGAATGAATTACTACATGAAACGGATTATTTTCATGGAAAGCGAACACGTTCATTAAATTTTGGACATAACACGTTTATAAAAATGGCGGACCTAAACCAGTCTAAGGGCCTCTTTGATTTTCCATAAAAAAAGGGCCTCTTTGATTCGCGAGGATACTAAAAACACAGGAATGGGGAAAGTATGATGGCGATGAACCGAGGCAGAGAACTCTAACTCAGGTTAGAGGTTAGAGTTAATTCTAACCTGAACTAACTCTAAACCAAAGAGGTGTATGGATGGCGAGGTTAGATTGACAATAAATGCTCTATCTCAATCATTTGACTACTTTGGACCCTATTTTTAGTCGGACTAAAATAAGTCCCTTGGATCCAAGCACCCTCTTGGTGTGGCGGCTCTTCAGTGGCCTCCTCCGCTCACAATTGACATAAGCAGAACCATCTATACAAATCAAGCATGCAAAACATGATAATTTTACTTTGTCCATACAAATGAGATATCCCTTAAACATACAAGTCGTCAATCAAGCTTCACAAAATAAAAAACACTTCATGAAACAAAGAATGGCTAACTCATCACGGAAGTCATTCACGATAGGGAGGGCCGGAGCCCCTCACGCACCGAGGGAGAGGCTTCATCCATCGTCGCTCTGGAGGAAGGCTCTATAGAGCCCAAGCCCGGACCCCTCAAGCCTTGGCCCTTGCGAGTTGAGGTCGACACCGGCATGGTGTAGCAGGGGCCGCTTGCCGCCGGTGAGAACTTAATCTTTGGGCCTCTAGAAATAATGCAAGCTTGTAACTAAAATACCTAGAAAGGTGAACTGAATCTTTGGGCCTCTAGAAATAATGCAAACTGGCTGAAATACCTAGAAAGGTGGTGAATCTTTGGGCCTCTAGAAATAATGCAAACTGAAACTGAAATACCTAGAAAGGTGAAGCTGAATCTTTGGGCCTCTAGAAATAATGCAAGCCTGAAACGAAATACCTAGAAAGGTGAACTGAATCTTTGGGCCTCTAGAAATAATGCAAGCTGAAATTGAAATACCTAGAAAGGTGAACTGAATCTTTGGGCCTCTACAAATAATGCAAGCTGAAATTGAAATACCTAGAAAGGTGACCTGAATCTTTGGGCCTCTAGAAAGATTTATTACCTCCTCAAGCAGCATCAAACAATTCCATCGTGCACCACAAATCTATAGCAAGTTTGATCAGGATCTACTTTTCCAAATCAAATTAGCGCTAGAGCAAGCAAGATCAATGATATGGCCGTGAGACGGAGAAGGAGCAGACAAACTCACCCCTCTCGCGACCTCCTGGTAGATGCTGCCACGCCGGCGCTGAGAGGGAGAAAAAGCAGTGGTGAAGGGGAGGGCGACCTTGAAGCCGGAGGAGAGGCGGCAGATGAGGCGGCGGAAGGCGGAAAGGAGGCGGAGAAGAGAGAGGGAGGCGGAGCTTAGGAGAGGCGGACCCTGGGGAGGCGAGAGGAGTCGTGCGAGGGGGAGGAGCGATGCAGTGCGGGCGGGGAGATTTTTTAGTTCTCTTTTAGTGGGCCGAGGATAACTAACCCAATTAGAACCTCTCCACGGGCTAGTTTTTTAGCTGGGTTAGAGCAAACTAGCTCAAACTAACCCCTCTTGTTTCGATAATTTGAGGCTATTTCAACCCAAACTAGCTCTAACTCGAGGATCCAAACAAAGAGGGTGTTCTTGTACATGCTACGATGTGGACCGTAGCACATTGTTTTTATGGCCATATCACCACATTGTTTTCTCTGCTGGTTCAACTTTGGGCTACCATGGTTCGCCTGTGCTGGTTCCTTGCAGGCTGCCGTGGTTAGCACTCCTCCGAGCACAGTAGTACTCCCTCCGTTCCTAAATATAAGTCTTCTAGATATTTCCTTGTGGACCACATACGGATGTATATAGATGCATTTATGTGTAGATTCACTCATTTTCTCCGTATGTGGTCCATAGTGAAATCTCTCAAAGACTTATATTTAGGAACGAAGGATAATATAATACTAGTATATACCGCATCATTCTTTGCTCCTTCTTACTACTCCGACATGTGGGAGAGCCGACATCCAGTCGGCGTGTCATGCACCAGATTAGGCAGCGGAGCGGAAGGGGCATCACCCGGTCGGGCGCTTGATAATTCATGACTATAGTGAGTGGTCATATCACAAGTCTTTCCAGCGATAGTAGCATGTCAAATCGCTACAGCCCACTCGCTCACCCTCCTCGCCTCTCTGTCAAACCGCCTACCCGAAAACTGCAGCGTCTTGCCGGGAAAAGCCCGCCCTCAACTTTTAACTGCGAAAATAGTTCGAGCTTGTTAGTTCTATATAAATACAGTACTTTGTATGTTTATTCACCGATGGGTTGTTCAATGAATGGAGGCGGGGAGCACAAGTGAACAATCTTGTAGTAGTAAGTAGGAGTAAATAGATAGTCACCTTAAATAGAGTTTCTTTTCTTTAATGCCACGTACACAAATTGAAAGCGCTTGTTGTGGAGAGAAAAAGATAATCACTCCACTATATATGGGCCGAGGGCTGGCGCTTGCTTTACTAAGGTTGCTCTCTTCATTCTCTCATCCTCTCCGGATATAAACAAGACAGCGGTAGCGACATTTTCTCTCTGCTCACCGCTGGTCACAGATCGGCGGGATCCCTTGGCGGTGTGTGTAGAGGACTAAAGGTGCATCGTTCACGCGGTCATCCTTCTTGAGGAGAAACCCACAGCTGCGGAGGGCCCGATCCTCTGCCCGTGCCGTTCTCTCGACCTGCGCGCCGACTCGGGAGGTCCTCGACCCTTCTTCCTCCCTGCCGTGTTGTCCATGAGATCCGACCACGCGCCGCCGACATCCAGCGACCCTCGGTATAAGTTCTTGGCGGCCTTGCTCTCTGCCCAGCTCCCCACGTGTCGCATGTGCATCTTTTCTACTCCATCAGCTCTTCCAAAGCCACCTAAATTTTAGTATTATTAGAGGTAAAGCTACTTCATGCATTGAATCTAGGGCTTTGTTCAAACAACGAAAGGGAAAGTTGTAGCATGAATCTAGGACTTGATTCAAGAGAAATAATATGGTGAAAGTAGTAGAGACGGATACCCAACCGGTCTCTTGGTTGAAAAGGAAATAATGGGAAAGCAGCGTACAAACTGGATAAGGAACAGATCTATTATTGGTTGAAAAAGGATAGAAAGTGGCGGCTGGTGGACAAGTCAGCAGTATGTCGAGGATTAGATTTGCTGCCATCACATAGTAAAAGGTCTCGAGATTAGATTTGCTGCCCTCACATAGTAAAAGGTCTCAGGATTAGATTTGCTGCCCTCACATAGTAAAAGGTCTCGAGGATTAGATTTGCTGCCCTCACATAGTAAAGGTCTCGAGGATTAGATTTGCTGCCTCACATAGTAAAAGGTCTCGAGGATTAGATTTGCTGCCCTCACATAGTAAAGGTCTCGAGTTAGATTTGCTGCCCTCACATAGTACAAGGTCTCGAGGATTAGGTTTGCTGCCCTCACATAGCATGAACAAGCTCGGCATCACCACTTTATGCCTCCTTGTAGGTACATTGTCTTGATCGTCCTTTGTCGCATGTCCTTATACCAACCTTTTGCTGTTGTTAATGTAAGGCGCATGTAAAATAAGCGATCCTGCTTGTTACCTTAGGGACATGTCTAACCCAGTGTTATTGTTAATCTAATGCCTCCGATGATAAGATGCAATTAAAGCGTGTTACAAATGGCACTCTGCTGTTTTCCCCGATATGATAAGTAAGTTGCTCCTTTACTGCTGCTTGAGTGTCTGGTGTCCCCACGGTCCCATGCCCTTAAACCAACTCTTTAGCTGCTTGTTGATTCTTTTGTGTCTGTAAACAAGCAATGCCACCATTAAAGTAATCCCATATTTGAGGAATCTCATTGTTGATCGTAATGCTTACGGTAACATGAAGCATTCTTGACGTTTAAAAATTTCTCGTCCTTGCGTGATTGCCATGAACATAATTAAGATGCTTCTTTTCATTTTGTATATGTTTATATATTCTTATTGACCAGCATTTGTTTACTTTCTATCATTTTGTGCGAGATAGGGATATCCATTTCACCTTGTTGCTATTGTGACCTTTTGGTGAACTGCACAAAACACTTTTTTGGAATGAGTGTCTTGTGAGTTCAACTAAAATGTCACGTGGGCAACATCTCTCAATTTTGGTGGAACTGCACAAAATGGTGATTGGAGTTTCAAAATCTCCGTCAAGTTCTCTTGGTAATCTCGTGCAACATTTTATTAGCCTTTGCAAGATGGAGCCGTCCTTTGTCACCACAATGGCACTTTATTTTAGTGGAACTGCACAAAGGATAAGAAAATTATAGTTGCACCTTACATGAGCGGACAGCCAACCTTAATGTTCCTCAATTTTAGTGCAACTACTAAAGAAGAACCTGCCAGCTCACAAGAGCAAGTACTTCTTGCTAGCTGAATGATGCAATCTTTGCTTCATTTCAGTGAACTATGAGAAAAAGGCGCATGAATTGAATCATGGAACTCGAGGCGGACCTCATCCAAGTAGAGCTGGAGGTTGAGTTCAAGGAGGCCGCTATTAAAGCAAAATCATGCTCTCTGTCTCCTTGTTTGTCTTGTGCAAACATGTTGTGCAAACAGGAATACTCAACTACTGAGATGTTGTGACGGTCAAGAGCATTAGCCAAGTTCTTGAATTGTATGACATGGCTAGCCAAGATGGATTTAATCCGATATTCACTTTATCAAAAGGCTCTAATGGGTTGGTTACGAATCTTGCAAGCTGGGAATCAATGAGATGTGTAGGCATCTTTGTTGTACTTATTATTTGAATCTTATTTGTTGGTTACGAATCTTGCAAGCTGGGAATCAATGAGATGTGTAGGCATCTTTGTTGTACTTATTATTTGGATCTTATTTGTTGGTTACGAATCTTGCAAGTTGGGAATCAATGAGATGTGTAGGCATCTTTGTTGTACTTATTATTTGGATCTTATTTGTTGGTTACGAATCTTGCAATTTGGGAATCAATGAGATGTGTAGGCATCTTTGTTGTACTTATTATTTGGATATTATTTGTTGGTTTTGAATCTTGCAATCTGGAAACACGGCATGATGATGCGAGAGGACAACAACCATAACAAACAGTTCAAACTTGGTAGTATTATCTTTGTGAAAGTCGACAAATGTGCTTTGATCGTTAATGCGTCACGAGAATAATAATTCTAATTGTTGTGCATGTTGATCCTGTGGCCTTGATAGAAACGGCGAATGCATTGCTTGTTTTAAGTATAAATTTCTATTAAAGCTAATTAAATTTAAGTAAAGTGACCACTAACTCTTTTTATTACTGATACCAATCTGAGACCGGCTCGTGAACAGACGTGTGGCGGAGTAGGTTTCTTAATGGGCGTTTGAATGCGCGGGTGCATCTTCTGCGCCGGCGTGCAGCGGACGAGGAGGGTAGTAACTGTTGTCGCTGTACACACTCAGCTTCTTGTTGAATCCAGTTCCCCAAGAGCTGAAAAATGAACTGCTGCCGCCGCCTACACACTCGTTCACTCGAAGAGACTCAATGGCGATCCGAGGTGAGCTGCTGGATATGGACTTCAGCAAGGAGTTCCCTTTGAGTTCGCCGTTCAGTCCTATGGCTGCACCAAGTTGAATGTGATGTACACCAACGATACGGACTCGGTGAAGCTCTGCCTGCCTCAGTCCTATGGCTGCACGAGGTTACGGAGCATTCGCCCGTTTCATCGGCAGCGCCCGACTGCACCTTCGCTACGGTGGAGAGAAGGAAGAGCAGCGACGATTCGACCATCTGGTGCAACAAGCTTGTCGACATCCGAAGCAATACAAGATCATCGACAGCAGGCGGGAGAAGGACTCCGTGGTTGACCTCCTGAGACCATCATCGACCCTGATCGCCAACATGAAAGAAGGCGACCTGAACACGTGGGAGGTACCTCTGAATCTAGCCTACATAACCTCACGCGGCCAGGGCGCATCGCATACTCTGACATGTGCAGGCAGATCTTGGACATGAGGCGTGTGCGCTTCCGTAACCGGCGAGTACGGACAGCCATAGCGTCATGATCAAGCGTGCCAAGAAGGTCTAGATGTTGTACTTTATTTTTATAAGCACCTTTATCATCTGAGTGTTTCATGCATTAGCCTATGTGTCATAATTATCTGTTTTGTCCGAAATATTTCTTTTAAGAACCCATTAACCTGATTGCTTTTTTAGTGGCTATTTGCTTATGTATGTAAACTAGTTCACTTGTCCATAAAAAACTAGTTCACTTTCGGCTGCCGTGCTTTGAATCTCCTTCCTCCCAACATATTCCTCTCCTCGAATGGACCCAGCAGGTCTCTGAATTTTCTCCCACTTTCTTTTTCGATGTAAACTGAGTTTTCTCCTAGTACTTTCCCTAGAACCAACTCAACTGTCCCGTCTAGCCTAAAAATAATAATACCCACGTACTATTAACTCATCAAATTAAAATGATATTTTATTTAAGTAAGTTGAAAGTTCTTACAAAATAATAATAATAATTGTTTATATATAACTTGCAAGTTAACTCCTAGTGATTGCGTACATAAGCTTGCAAAGATTTTCTTGACGTGCAATCATGTGTTTATATTTTTATAACATTTCTCCGTCTAGCCCAACATGATATTTTCACCCAGCCCAGCAAGTCCGGATTTAGAAAAATGCAAATGGGATTTAAGCGGGCTGCATAGATGCTACATCATTGTTTCACCCAGCCCACCAAATGGACTAAAAACAAATGGACTGGCTGACATGTGGGCGATGGGTGAAAACCTAAGAAGGCGTTGGATCTACATCCAACGGCCGGCATTCTTCTTCAATCTCTCGTCTTCTTCCCCAGCGCTGCCGGAACACTTTGCTCCGACCTTGGCGTCCAGCGGCGTTGTTTTCACGCTCCTCGTGAAATGCTACCCGCCGACGGGGGCCATCCCTCCTCCGCACCTCCTGTTATTCTCTACGAGTGTAGGCCCACCCCTTTGAACAGTCAAGTTTCCCACTCCTCTTTATGCTGCGACTCCTTCCGCGTCTTCCCATCTCAGGTCACTCTAGTCGGGGCCTGCGCGTCGTCCACCGCCTCGGTGCGCTCGGCCCAGCGTGGTCAACATCTGAGTCATCGGAAGAAGACTGTGCGTGGAAACTTGGCGGCTGGGACCCACGAGGTCCATTGTTGCCGCAAGGAAAGTTCCTCCTTATTATGCACTATCGTGCACTTTCGTGGGAAGGGCTTACGTATTTCGTGGAAAAACGTTCCCCCTGGCGGCAGGTCGGACCCACCAACTATATCTTCTTGCATGGAAGTGCCTCCTTATTACGCGCAAAAATGAATACCCCACGCTGGTGGGACCCACCATAGTGGGTGGCTGACTTAATGGGCCTACTAAGTTGGCGAGGCGAGGGCTTTGTCAACTTAGTCAATATGAAACGATTCTAGCTCCGGTGACCATCGATGTCCATCCAACGGCCATAGTGCTTCTTCAACCTCGGTCTTCTTGCTCCGGCCGCCCAAAGCAGGGCGGTCGTGCGCGTGCTCCTGCCTCTCGTGGCGGCTATGATGCGTGATGACCCACAAGTATAGGGGATCTATCGTAGTCCTTTTCGATAAGTAAAGTGTCGAACGAGGAGGAAGAAGGAAATGATAAGCGGTTTTCAGCAAAGTATTCTCTGCAAATCTTGAAATAAGTGGTAACGAATAGTTCCGTGATAAGATAAATTGTAACGAGCAACAAATGCGAGAGTAAATAAAGTGCAGCAAAAGGTGGCCCAATCCTTTTGTAGCAAAGGACAAGCGGAACAAACTCTTATAATAGGAAAAGTGCTCCGGGGACACGTGGGAATATCGTCAAGCTAGTTTTCATCACGCTTATATGATTAGCGTTCGGTACTTTGATAATTTGATATGTGGGTGGACGGTGCTTGGGTGTTGTTCTTACTTGAACAAGCATCCACTTATGATTAACCTCTATTGCAAGCATCCATAACTACAACAAAGTATTAAGGTAAACCTAACCATAGCATGAAACATATGGATCCAAATCAGCCCTTCTACGAAACAGCATAAACTAGGGTTTAAGCTTCTGTCACTCTAGCAACCCATCATCTACTTATTACTTCCCAATGCCTTCCTCTAGGCCCAAATAATGGTGAAGTGTTATGTTGCCGACGTTCACATAACACCACTAGAGGCTAGACAACATACATCTCATCAAAATATCGAACGAATACCAAATTCACATAACTACTAATAGCAAGACTTCTCCCTTGTCCTCAGGAACAAACCGTAACTACTTACAAAGCATATTCATGTTCATAATCAGAGGGTATTAATATGCATAAAGGATCTGAACATATGATCTTCCACCAAATAAACCAACTAGCATCAACTACAAGGAGTAATCAACACTACTAGCAACCTACTAGCACCAATCCGGACTTGGAGACAAGGGTGGATACAAGAGATGAACTAGGGTTTGGAGATGAGATGGTGCTGGTGAAGATGTTGATGGAATTGCCCTCTCCCGATGAGAGGCGTTGGTGATGATAATGACGATGACTTCCCTCCGGGAGAGGTGTCCCCGGCAGAACAGCTCTGCCGGAGCCTAGATGGATTACGCCAAGTTCCGCCTCGTGGCGGCGGAGTTTAAATCGAAAGGTTGCTTTCTATTTTTTCTCATCGAAAGACTTCATATAGGAAGATGGGTGTCGGAGAGCCACCACAGGGCCTGAGTAGAGGCGTTATCGGCGTTACAGGAGCAGGGGTTACCAGAGACTTGCACTGCTGACTGCGGCGTGGCAAGGGGTGGCCGTGCGGCCCATCTCCATCGGCACAAGCTCAAGACCCTCGCGAGGAGCAAAGCCTCATGAGGCGACGACGTGAAGCTTCCTCGAGCCGCAGTCTCGTCCGGGCTGGCTCGCGAGGCGGAGAGATCAAGCGGGGTACCTCACGAGGTGCCCATGGCGCAAGCCATAGCGACCAAGAGGCGCCCAGGCCGGGCGCCATCCCAGCCTTGATGTCCTCATTTCCTCTTTGGTGCAAAGGGGCAAAGCGCAGTGAGAGCATCAAGCAAAGGCAGCCATTTGGTTGCAACAAGACCAAGACCAACACAGCGGCAGGAAGGAGGTCATCGTGGAGCCCAAGCAGGCGTCGCCACGAGCCCTTGACGGCGAAGACCAACTTTAGTCGGGATAAGTGTACTAGATGTTCCCCTTCAAAATGGCCAATTGTTGGCGCCCTTCGCTCAATATTTGGGAAGAGGCCTAGGGCCTTTGCCTATAAATAGGTCTAGCCACCACCAGAGAGAAAGAGCAAGGTGGAACCGACCGGAGAGAGAGAGAAAGCGACTTGGCCCGACCCAAGCAGTCCATCGCACCAGCTCAAGAACAGCCCCTCATGAGAACTGTTCTTCCTTGTATTATTCATCATTAGCCCACAGGGCAATCCACCACACCACACCTTTGGGTAGGGTATTACACCACAATGGTGGCCCGAACGATATAAACCTTGTGTCTCTTGTGTTGCTCTTTGCGTAGTTTAGATCCTTGCGGTGACGAGGTGCGGTAGGTAGGGGTGAGATCTCCACGTGCCCGAAATCCTACATTTGGCGCTAGGTAGGGTGCACGGAATCCGCCTTCCGCCGCCCTGTTCTTCACCGCCCATCACATCCATATCGAGGCCTTTCGTCGGGCCAGCGCCCGGTATCAGGCGCTCTGCCACCCGCGTCGCGAGCGGCCCCGTCGGCCGCCCCGCTAATCCCCGTCGCTTGTCGTCCGCGCCGCCACCGGCCCGGCGAGAGCAGACAGCAAAGCATCGTCAGCATCCGTCCGTGGCGAGCGGCGTACCGCTACTCGCCGCTTGCCCCAGCTGGTTCTTCCGTCTCCGCAGCGCAGCGTGCCATGGAAAACTCGACGCGCTCGCCGTGGCAAGCGAGCTCTGCGCTACCGCCCGTCGGCAGCGTCTGAAGAGTGGCTCGACCGCGTCGCCGAGCTTCGTCCGTGCGCGAGAGCTCCCCAGCTGTCCTTCTCACTGCACGCGCCCGCCTTGTGCGGCGATGAAGCTTTCAGGCGCCTCGGCCGCCTCCTCAAGCGCCACTGGCACGGCAGCGCGTGGCCTGGCGAAACCCACTCCGTGCGGCACCGTAGCAGCAAGCGAAACTGCCAAGAGGTCCCTACGCCCCGGCTACCCGAGTGCTCCACTGCACGGCTGTCACGCGACAGCGCTCCTGCTCCAGCGCGCCAAGACCCCGCGCTGCTCCCAGCGGCGGCGCACGGGGACCCGCAAGACCAGGCCCTTCATCACCAAAGGCCTCTCGTGGCCACTGCAGGCTGCCGTGCCTTCACCGCCGAGCTACGCAGCGTCGTGTGGCCCGACAAGTTCAAGCCCGACCTGTCTCCTTGCTCACGATGGCACGGCTGACCTGCGGAGTTCCTCCGGCTTTATGAGCTGGGCATCGAAGCCGCCAGCGTGGGCGAGAAGGTCATGGCGAACTGGTTTCCCATGGCGCTCAGGGCGGTGCCGCTTTTGGCTCTGAACCTGGCTCTGGCATGATCTCCTCCGAGGGCAGAGATGCGCACCGCTTCGCCGCCAACTTCAAGGCACTCGCGACCGGCCTCCTGCCGTGGCGACATCGCGCCGCATCAAGCGGCAGCGGGAGAAACCCTGCGGAAGTACATCTAAGCGCTTTAACAGCGCCGCCTCAAGATTCCCAAGGTGACCGAGGAGGCCATCATCTCAGCCTTCTCCGGCGGGGTGCGTGGCGTCAAGATGAAGAAGGGCTGGCGATGCATGAAGACCTGTGCACATCTGGGAGCTGTTCAGCGTGGCGACCAAGTGCGCCGGTGAGGAAGGCGCCTTTCCTCCTCGAGCTGCCAGCTGCTGACCTAGAAGATAAAGCCCAAGGCCAGGGCGTGAAAGCGCAAGGGGGCTGCCGTGCTGTGGCGAGCAGATACCAAGCAAGGCAGAGAACCCCTGAGTCTTGCAAGGGCAGCCGTCTTGTGTGTACCACGACCTCCACCCACAACACCAATGAATGCCAGAACTCCGAGCCATGCGAGAAGGCTGATCGGTCAACGCCCGACGCGCGTGATGAGGCTACGGCCGAGGAGGAGGAAAAGCAGCGGGGCGCTGGGAAGACCGCGGCCCTCGCCAAGAGGTGGTGCGACCGACCTCGCGAGGACCATGGCGAGATCAGCCTCGCGAGGAGGTTGGAGGGACCCGCCTTCGAGGGAGGCTGGAGGATCAGCCTCGTGAGGATCGCTCGCAAGACAGCATGAGCCTCCTCCTCTACCACCGCAGCCAAGAAGGAATGAGGACCCTTGTCGGTGTCAAAACCGGCGGATCTCGGGTAGGGGTCCCGAACTGTTCGTCTAGGCGGATGGTAACGAGGAGACAAGGGACACGATGTTTTACCCAGGTTCGGGCCCTCTCGATGGAGGTAATACCCTACTCCTGCTTGATTAATATTGATGATATGGGTAGTACAAGAGTAGATCTACCACGAGATCAAGGAGGCTAAACTCTAGAAGCTAGCCTATGGTATGATTGTTGTTCGTCCTACGGACTAAAACCCTCCGATTTATATAGACACCGGATAGGTTAGGGTTACATAGAGTCGGTTACAATGGTAGGAGATCTACATATCCGTATTGCCAAGCTTGCCTTCCACGCCAAGGAGAGTCCCATCCGGACACGGGACGAAGTCTTCAATCTTGTATCTTCATAGTCTTGGAGTCGGCTGCGATGATAGTTCGGCTATCCGGACACCCCTAGTCGAGGACTCCTCGGTAGCCCTGAACCAGGCTTCAATGACGGAGTCCGGTAGCGCATATTGTCTTGACATTGCAATGCGGGTTCCTCCTCGAATGCTTCATAGAAGGTTTTGAACACAAGGATAGTGTGCAGCTCTGCAAAACTAGTTCCACATACCACCGTAGAGAATAACTTTTGCGGAGATCTGTTTGCGTATTCAGCGGCGTAACATCACACATGCGGCCAGGTCTTTATATGAATTGTTTTTTCTTGTTCCACCTCGGCGCGTTTAGCGGCGGTTTCCTTAACGTCTTATCAAAGCATAGATCATGCCCCTTATTCCGGATTCCCATCAATACGGACGTGGGTAACCCAACCGTGCCCGTCGGCCGCCTCCTCTATCAAAGCGAGTCCTAATCGACCACAGGGTGGGCTCTTGGTATTCAACCTCTTTATAATGAGACCAAGGCCCTCTTCTTTTTACACTCTCCATCGAGTTCGCCTCGCCTTCGAGTTCTAACACCCAAAGCTTCAGATTTAGGTGCTTCGGACCTTCGACGATGTCCGGCTCCGACCAACACGACCGATGGATGTCTTCCTACATCACGAAAGAAGATGTGCTAAAGCTGCGAGCGCTAGGTATCTAACGGTGAGATCTCGCATAGGCTGCTGCTCTCGAGGCAGGTCATTCCCCACTCGAGCCAGCGAGAGCGTGGTGTTCGTGTCTCACTTCCTTGGGTTTAGGCTTCCCGCGGATCCCTTCTGCGAGGCTCATGTTTTATTATGGGCTGGATTTCCATGACTTGAATCCGTCCATCCTCCATATCTCGTCATTCATTGTCGTATGTGAGGCCTTCCTCCATATTACCCCTCACTTTGGATTGTGGCTCAAGACCTTCAAGGTGGAGCCAAAGATGATCGAGGGCAACAAGCGAAGTCTGAGGGCGGTTGTCGGTGTCAAAACCGGCGGATCTCGGTAGGGGTCCCGAGCTGTGCGTCTAGGCGGATGGTAACAGGGAGACAAGGGACACGATGTTTTACCCAGGTTCGGGCCCTCTTGATGGAGGTAAAACCCTACGTCCTGCTCGATTGATATTGATATTGTGGATGTTTACAAGAGTAGATCTACCACGAGATCAAGGAGGCTAAACCCTATAAGCTAGCCTATGGTATGATTGTAAGGGTTGTTGATGTTGTTGAGTCCTACGGACTAGAGCCATCCGGTTTATATAGACACAGAGAGGGCTAGGGTTACATAGAGTCGGTTACAATGGTAGGAGATCTACATATCCGTATCGCCAAGCTTGCCTTCCACGCCAAGGAAAGTCCCATCCGGACACGGGGAAGTCTTCAATCTTGTATCTTCATAGTCTTGGAGTCGATCGATGATGATAGTCCGGCGGTGATAGTTGGCTGATGATGATAGTCCGGCTATCCGGACACCCCTAATCGGGACTCCTCGGTAGCCCTGAACCAGGCTTCAATGGCGATAAGTCCGGCGCGTATATTGCTTGGCATTGCAAGGCGGGTTCCTCCTCGAATGATAGAAGATTGTGAACACCAGGATAGTGTCAGCTCGCAAAATAAATTCCACATTCCACCGTAGAGAATAATAATATATACACAAGTTCAATCTGGCTTGGCGTTTTTGTGGCATGGCGTCACACCACTACCAAGCCATTACTTGAATTATTTTTACTTTACCACCTCAGCGCATTTAGCGAGGTGGTTTCCTTAACTGCGTCTTGTCGAGCGAGATCGTGTTTCCCCTTAATCCGGATTCTCATCAATACGGACGTGGGTAACCCAACGCGCCCTTGATGGTGGCGCTTGGGAGATAAGCGAGTTTTACCGGGCCGGTGGGGGCGCGTGAACCGCCCGCCCATATAAGGATAAGTTTACCTTCTCACCTCGCCTTCTTCCTCCTTTGCTTATCCATCTCCGCTTTTCGAGCTCCAGCGCCCAAGTTCGCGCATCTCGTCTCAACCTTCTCCGACCATGTCGGGAGCGGGAGGTAAATGGTTGGCCTCCACCGTTAAGGAGGAGCACATCGCCAAACTTCTTGCGGCGCGGATACCTCTCCGGCGACATCGCGCACCGGCTGCCCGACAAGGGCAGCTCATCCCCACCCCCAGGCCTCATGAGAGGTCGTTTTCCTTCCCCACTTCCTCCAGCGGACTGGGATTTCCACTTCACCCCTTTGTCCAGGGGCTCATGTTCTACTACGACCTGGATTTCCATGATCTGGCGCGAACTTCATCCTCAACATCTCGGCGTTTATAAATGCGTGTGCGAGGCCTTCCTCTGCATCCGGCCCCACTTGACTTGTGGCTCAAGACCTTCAATGTCAAGCGAAGGTAGTGAAGGGCACTCAAGCGGAGTCTTGGGCGCCATGTTGGGTAAGATGCCCAATGTCCTTTGGTTCGAAGGGGCCTTCGTGGAATCCATCAAGGGGTGGCAATCGGGGTGGTTCTATATCACCGAGCCGCGTGACCCTACATGGGCGGCGGCCCCCGAGTTCAGATCTGGTATTCCCACGCAGCTCACCTCCTGGAAAGAAGGGCTTGCTGTGGGGTAGTTGGAAGGCAGCGGGACTCCAAGCACTGTATCCGAAGCTGGTGAAAAGCTCGGGCTGGTTAGCGTGGTCAGTCATGCTCGTCCGCGGATTCTCCCATGCCAAGCGGGCATTCAATTTGTGGGAGTTCGATCCGGAACAGCACCGGCTGAGCAAGCTCTTGACCACGATGTCTGGCGCTGGAGGTGCTGTTCAAAGGCGCCAAGCCCCGCATCCATGACGGAAGATCGCGGTTTCGCTCATGGCGCCAAGCAAGCGAGTAAGTGATTCTACCCCTTCACGGGACACTTGCTTTTCCTAGTTTGACTCTATGCGGGTTTTAATTTCCCTTTTCCTTGATAGGACTGGATGAGGAAGGCGGAACAGATTATCATCCGACTCCTATGCGAAAAATCGATGAGCGCCCATCTAAGCGGGGCTGCTGGTTCCGCACCTGCGTGGTGCGGAGAAGAAAACCAGAAGGAGGCCACGGGTGCTCGAAGAGTGCCCGTTTTCAGAATGTCCGGCGAATCCGGGCGGACTCCTCCCGAAAATGAGGAGGAGAAGAGGACTCTCTCGGAGGAGAGAGAGGAAGAGGAAGGCTTCCCCAGCGGGGGAGGCGAAGGAATCAAGAGGGAAGGACTATTCCCGGACAGCTCCGCCAACATCAACGTTGGCGGAAGAATAGCCTTCAAGGGCCAGGCCTCGGCGAGATCGTAAATATCCAGTTCTGAATGATTTATAATTTCTTTTACTGCGTCACATAGTGTCATTACGATGCCGCATGCTGCTGTAGTCCGGCCGGTGATGATCTCCCGCTTCATCAAGCGGGTCGTTAGCTCCGTCGGATGTAGATTCCATCGACCGCCTCCACCCTCGCGACACCGGGGCGCGAGTGGGATCCCAGAAGGACCCATCGAGAGGTTCGGGCGCCACAAGCGTCCTCCGGACTTTCGCGCGGACTCCATATCGAGAACCGCGGTGGTTCCGAGTCGGCAATGCCGAGCGAAGGGCAAGACCGTGGCGCCCGGCTTCCGTCAAGCGGGCGCCGGACAATTTGTTGGGCGCTGAGCGCTTCCATCGAAAAGAACACTGCACTATTATGAGTGCGGTGATTGGAAAAGTGCTGCTCGCCAAGCGGGCTGACCGAAGCTGCGGTAGCCTTCTATCGGGGCTTTGAGGTAGAAGTTAAAAATATGCAATGTAATACCGCATAGATAGTAGCCCCGATGCTCGGTTCGTTGTTAGGAAAGAAAAGTCGGCGAGGATCTGAAAAAAGAAGATATCTGGAGGTTGCTAAAAATTATGTCAATATGGGTTGCGAGGTTGCGCTGCTGACCTCTGCCTCACTAGCTGTGGAGGTCGGTGCTTTGAAGCGAGGGCTCGGCGGTCCGAGCAAGAGCTCGGCGCGCGAGAAGCAGCTCAGGACAAAGAAGGTGATTAACACCACTTTGAATTTATACCTTCTGAGAAAAGGATTTATGTTGCAATAAAAAGAACAAGGATAACATAGAGTGCTGCGGGGGCCACGAGCAGTGGCGACCACGAAGGAGGCCGTGTCAGCGACGAGCATGTCTTGACCCGCAGGCAGGCTGGCGAGAAAAACAAGAAGCGCGGGTGCGGCGGTTCAGCAAGAGCTCAGGTTCTCATGGAAAAGCATGAGGTTTGGGCGTGACTCAAAGACTTCGAGAGTCCGAGCTTGCCTCGGCTCTCGAAAGTGTAAAACTGCCAAGGCCGATGCCCATAAGTCCCTTGAGGAGATTGAGTTGATGAAGAAGATAGCGGCGGGTAAGGCATTTTTCATGCAAAGCAAGCATGTGAATGTAAATTCGTGTTACTTACCCGAATTCGGAGCTCTCGGGCGTTTGCGAGATCTGCCTTGCGGCGTGTACGATGCGCCGTATTCTACCGAGCCGAGGAGGGAGCTCAGCGGAGAAGGTCTTACGGTCTCGGTATCTTTGAGGCCGGCCATCCAGTGCCCCTAGTGACCAGCTGAAGCAGCTGGTCGAGCTCCTAAGGTGGCGAGCAGGCCATGAAGGGCCTCGTAATGCGGTGTGGCTGGAGAGGCCATGCACAGGAGCTACTTGGCCTCGTCTGACGGCTGGTGGATCGTGCCCACAGGTGGAGGTTCTCAAGCGCTCCGCTTGTATTGAAGGTGCTTTCGTCGGGCCCTTGCCCGTGCAAAAAGTGCATCGGGGCAAGCTGGATCGGAGAAGCTAATCAGCAGCGCGCCACCAGCGGGCAAGGAATATCGTCGCCGAAATGTACTATAAGACTGTCTGAAGGGTGCCCGCAAGATTGCGGATGAGTGCCCAGGGGATGTAATTATTGAGTAAATTCGCAATGTGTTATCACGTAAGCTGAAAACTTTGTTCATATCGCTAAGCAACGCTTGTTAATTTAAAATATTACCTTCAATGCGGCCGTTTATTAAATCTGAGAGATGGCAAGTCGTCGGCTTCAGCCCCCATACCACAGTCTTTGGGGTGTTGGGATAAACTTGAGCACTCTTGTTCCCATTTTGGGTCCATCTGAGGGCGCTCAACACAGCGAACAAGGCAACGGACTTATAGTGCTTGAACACTCTCACTTAGCCATAGAATTCTATAATTTTAAATTTGGTGAAGCCTAGTATTCGGAGGACCGAATTGAGGCGCTATCCACGCCTTAAATCGGACATTATCCGAACTTACTCGAGCGGCGTAGGTCTTTAAGGACCGAAAGGACCTCTCGAACAGCGACCAGTCTCTCGCCTTATCATGACAGTCAGTTTAGCTTTCTCCTTGGCGTTAACCCGACTCAGCAGGCGCAATCGCGATGGTTCTCCCGTGCTACCTTAGCGATAGAGCGGGCGTAAGGTGCCAAACATGGGAGCAGGAAAACCCAACTATTGACCCAAGACATGATTTGGAGCCAATTCATATAATGCTATAAGTTTGGGGTGCCGCACTTGTGAAAGTGTGCGGACTTTATCACACCATAATCACGGAGAACATAAGCCCACGGTGTATTTGGCGTACCAAAATGTCGGATGCAACATGTAAGTAAATGAACATATATATATATAAGGTAATGCAATTATGGGCAAAAGTGCTGCATTTTATTGAGAAGATATGCTATGAGTGCGGAATGATACAAATAGTCACGGGAAGCAAGGGTTGGACGAATTAAAGGCGTCTCCCTCGAGGGTAGGCAGCGGAATGTTGTATTTAAAAATTTAATGCTCGTGATGGAGACCACACGAGTGTTAAATGCGACCTTTGTCCTTCCTGGCTGTTGCATCATGAGTTGGCAGGTTCGCCGCGGACTGAGTTCTGTATAAAAAAGAAATAAAAGAAAAAGCGACACACTTGGGAGCCCACGGTGTGGTCGAACCACACTCTGGTCTGTTGTGGCTGTGCCTTTCCCCTATGCCCATGGTATCTCAAAGGCGTAATTATGTATCGGAGAGTCGTATTACAATTTTGCGAGGGCTGGGCGTGCTCGGGCGTGCGGGTGGTCTTGGTTGATGTTGCTCGGCGCGTTTGGCGTGTCCGGTCGTTTACGGCGGACTCGAAATTGCCTCAAAAGGCTGCTCTGTACTTACGCGTGAGAGCCGCTGTATGTAGTTCGGAGGGCGTTCCGTGTTTCCATTGACCGTGATGACTCCATGAGGGCTGGCATCTTGAGCTTAAGGTATGCATAATGCGGCACCACGTTGAATTTTGCAAGCGTGGTTCGTCCGGCGAGCGTGATAGCGGCGAGAGCGGGACTATGTCGAAGATTAACTCCTCGCTTCGAAATTATCCGGGGATCCGAAGACCACTTCGGTGTATGCGAGCCTGCAATTGGCCTCGACACCTGGTATGACACCTTTGAAGGTTGTCTTTGTAGGTTTAATCCTTGAAGGGTCTATGCCCATCTTGCGCCTTGTATCGATAAAGCAGGTTCAGAGCTCTTGCCGCCGTCCATCGGGACTCGTGAGGTGAAATCCATCGGCGATTGGGTCTAAAACCAATGCGGCGAATCCGCCATAAGCGGATCTTGGTCGGATGGTCTCTTTGATCGAAAGTGATCGGGCAAGAGGACCATGGGTTGAATTTTAGGCGGCTGGCTCCATCGGCGTATCGTCCCTTAGTGCCGCTTCCGCTCCCTCTTGGGAATATCGTTCGTATATCATGTTTATCGTCCCGAACTTGAGGGAATCCTTTTGTCCTCTGTTGTTCGGCGGCGGGTCTCTTCCTCGTCATCATTGTGTAGCCCCTTATCGCTGTTTTCGGTGATTAATTTGCTGCTGTTTGAATACCCAACAATCTGTTGGTGTGGTTAGCTAGCTTTCGGGGTTCCATGTATTTGTGAGAGGCGGTCAGTATTCGGTCCAAATTGGGCCGGGCCCAGTGTTTCTTTTGAATGGCTTCTTCCGTTGACGGGTTTGGAGCCTCGGAATCGGCGTTGACTGCCGTATCCTCATTCTTTGTCGCCCGTTAATGCAGCGTTTGTTTTTGTTTGACGCAACCTGCCATTGTGGTCCTTGGTATCCGGACTGCCATCGTTTTTTCTTGAGGTTGTTACTGCGAGCTAGCCAGCTATCCTCTCCCGCCTGAAGCGGGTCATGAGTGATGTGAGGGCTGCCATGGATTTCCGCTTCTCTGTCCTAGGTGCGGGCCAGCCACTCGTCGCGGATGTTATGTTTGAAGGCAGCGAGGGCCTCTGCATCCAGACGATCGGCGATTTGATTTTTCTTTGTTAAGAACCGTGTCGAAATTGCTGGCGATTAAATCGCTGCTTTGGATTATGTGGCTTAGGTCATCTGCGTCCGGTGGTCTTTGTCGTGCCACAGGAAGTTGTCGAGAATGCGGCTTCGGGTCCTCCAACATCAATTGACTCTGCGGGCAGGCTGTTAAGCCAATGCGAGCTGATCCTTTAAGCAGGCGGGAGATATTTGATGGCGTGAAGATGCGTCGCCCGCGGGCCATATGTATATGGAGGAGATAATCCTCAATCAAACCGCGGGTTACATTTGTGCCATCGTAGGATTCGATATTAGCGGTTTAAACCCTTGAGGATTTGATGATCCATTACTTCGTCGGTGAAGCATAGTGGGTGTCGGCGCCTCTGTATTGAGCAATATCGCGGCGTAGCTCGAGAGGCGTTATCTGCTGTGTTCGGCCCGGCGGAGTAGTTGTATCCGTGCGACGGTATTCGTCGTGGGTCTTAGGCGCCCGCGTGATCCATAGATAGATCTGGATTGTCTTGCCTTGTCCTCGAATATATCTACCAAGTCGGTAGCGTTCCCCGTGGCTTCATGCTTTTGAAGCGATGCGGGTGCGGTTACGGTGGAGGCTTGCGCCTCTCTCGCTGACCACGAGGTGGTCGGTCTGCCGTGTGTCTGTGGTAATGCAGGTTTGTACACTTCCTCCTCGATCGGGGAGCAACTTGCGTTTTGGGTAACTTTTGGAGGCGTTCGAGTTCATACTCTTGACGCGAGGACCTCGGTCCATCTGCCGGCGATGGGTCTTGATCAGCTTGAAGCTGTTGCTGCTTTTCTTTTAGGCTGTTTGCCGTGGCTATTAACCTTGCGTCTGAAAGCGCTCTTGTTCGACGGGATCCTCAGTGCAGCGAATTAATGCGTCGTCGAGGCTTGCCTCGTCTTGGAGGAGGTAAGTAATTGTCATCCTCGACCTCTTCGTCTGCCGCCCTCTCGTGAGGCTTGCTTCTGCCTCCTCCGCTGGATCGTCTTTGGAGGAGTTGTCTTCGGCACTTTACGGGGTGTTATTATCTCTGTGCGGAATCTCCATTCTTGCTTGGCGGCATTTAAATGGCGCCCGTTGGCGTCGGCGCTTGGGCTGTTTCTTTAAGGAATCGGCCTCCGCTGCTTCTTCGCCGTCCCCATCTTTTGGGGTGTCCACCATGTATATGTCGTATGGCGAGGTGGTCTTCGGTGTCTGTAAGCCTTTGGTTCTTAGTAGTCTCCGGCATTGTCGTCCATACCGTCGATGTCTTGGTCATAGTCGAAACACGTCGGTTAAATAAATCGATGGTGGCTCTGAAGTGGGTGGTGGGTGGGCTCTGAATTTCTTCGTCGTCGCGTCCCAACCATCACTGGCCGTGAATTCGGCGAGGCTCTCGAATAGTGAGAGATGCTTGATGAATTTAAGATATCGCCCGAAGGCGAGTCTGAAAGATGTCCGCGGTGAATTCCATGATCGGCGCCAATCGGATTCGGTGGCGGCGCGCGGGAGGTTGAGTCGGTGAAGTCCGGCACCTCGAGTCATGAGATTTATCGGGACAAAGGCAAGTGTTGGCTCCATCGCCGTGAAGTTGCAGCTCGGCGGTGTCCAGCCATCCGTCCTCGATCCGGCGATCGGCTCCGGACTATGAGTCGGGCGGATTAGTGTCTTGACCTCAAGGTGCTGTCCGGCGGCGAGTTAGGTCATGCCCATCGTGACAGCGCGGCACACTCGGCTGTGGCTCAGATCCGTCGAAGATCAAGTCCCGGGATATAGGCCGTGAAGTTTAGGCTTCAAACCTGACACGGCGGCGGCGTAGCTTCGATCTGCTCGGATGGCCAAGTGAGTTGGCCCGCGATCTGAAAGCCGAATCTGAAGATCTGTCAGGGAGAAAAGTCTCACCCGAGTTGCGTCATTCTTGATTGAAGAGGCCATCAAGCCTATCGGTGGCGACGGAAGGAACTCTCAATGGAAGCACCAATGTCGGTTGTCAAAACCGGCGGATCTCGGGTAGGGGGTCCCGAACTGTGCATCTAGGCGGATGGTAACGGGAGACAAGGGACACGATGCTTTACCCAGTTCGAGCCCTCTTGATGGAGGTAAAACCCTCGTCCTGCTCGATTGATATTGATATTGTGGATGTTTACAAGAGTAGATCTACCATGAGATCAAGGAGGCTAAACCCTAGAAGCTAGCCTATGGTATGATTGTAAGGGTTGTTGATGTTGTTAGAGTCCTCTGGGACTAGAGCCATCCGGTTTATATAGACACGGAGAGGGCTAGGGTTACATAGAGTCGGTTACAATGGTAGGAGATCTACATATCCGTGTCGTAATCTTGCCTTCCATGAAGGAAAGTCCCATCCGGACGGAAAGTCTTCAATCTTGTATCTTCATAGTCTTGGAGTCCGGTCGATGATGATAGTCCGACGGATGATAGTTAAATGCTGATGATGATAGTCCGGCTATCCGGACACCCCTAATCCAGGACTCCCTCGGCGGTCATAAGTAAATGTCTTGATGCTCCATGGCCGAGGGCTCTTTTCAAAAGGAGCTTGGTTTTTGGCAGCGGGGTGGTTTTATATCACCGCTCGGGGGGCACCAAATGGGTGGCGCTCCCGCCTTCCTTCAGAGTCCACCACGGCGGCTGGCGTCATGGGTCAACAAGGGGCTCGGCTGGGGCCGTCCAAGGGCGTTCCTTTGCTTTGTAGGGCCGTGTTCGAGACCTCCAAGAAAGAGATCAATCTGGTTGCGATCGCGCGGGTTATGTTGATCCGGCGCCTTCAGCCACAAGCGTCGCCCCCTCACTTTGTGGGAATTTAATCCGGAGGGACCACGAGCTCTCAAAATTTTATGGAGCACGGCGCCGTGGAGATGTATAAACTGTTCTTGGATCACAAGAGAAGTGTCGGACCTGGCCGAGGCCTTGAGACTAAGCTGCAATGTCCTTGATTACTCAAGTAAGTAGTCCTGTAACGGACAAGCTGTTCATTCATTTATCATATATATATATATATATATATATATATATATATATATATATATATATATATATATATATATATATATATATATATATATTCAAGCAGCTCCTTTAAAGGGGGGCGGGAAGCAACTGCCTCTATGAAGGAGGCTATCAAGGAAGGAGGATTAAAAGTCCCATCTTTGAGGAGAGAAGAGGACCGCTTGGGAAGATCCGGAGGTCAAGGCCTCAAAGAGGAAAGGAATCTTCGTCGAGAGTCCGGGGCTGGTAAGTAACCCAGCCGCACTATTTCCCCAAGGGGATCAGCCCTCCAGTGAGCCGTAAGTAAAAAAGAAGGGGTCTTGTAAATAAGGAACATCCCTGTATTTATTTCTAAAGATAACCCGAAATTGTACCTTGTAGTTCGGATCTCAGCCCTTCTTAGCGAGCTCGTCTTGAGGATCTTCTTCCAGAGATGATGGAGGCGAAATGCCTCCACTGTCGCACCCTCGTCTTGGCGGACAACCCTGATTTGTCGTCGCGGAGGTTTCCCCAAGTCCGGCGGGGCAGTCCAGGCGCCAAGCGGGCGTGCGGTCGGAGGAGCTGAAGGATCTGCTTTCGAGGCGAGCGGCTATCTCGAGAAGATCACCGTGCTCTAATGGAGTGCGGTGATTGAAAAAATTGCATCCAGGGAGGCGGATTGCATGAAGCCGTCGAAGCTTCTTGTGAGGGGTTAGAGAATATAAAGATGATGTACCTTCGGCAGTTATGCATATAGAATCGCCTTGTATAGATAGTAGCCCACGAGACTCGGTATGTTGTCAAAATTGACAGCGTGCCAAGGGTCAAAATCTCGATTATGACATATCGCGCTCCTAAACAGGTGGCGGGCGTCCGATGGCCAGCGGACTGATGAATATCTTGAATTAAAGTGGCAACTTGGCGAGGCGGATCACGGACATCGCTGGTCAATAAATGGTTTGATGAGTCACAAGGTATCACGAATTCTCTGCGGACACTTGGTAAGGGAGCTTGGCGTCCATGTCTTACTACTTGTATGCCTAATGCAGATGGTGCCGCTCTTTGTGGATGAGCTGCGGCGGAACTTCGCCAGCGAAAAGAGTAAGCGAGAAATAATGTCTGGCGCTTTAAGGGCGGCGAAGAGCTAAAGCGAAAGGGCTGCTCCTTCTTTGAAGCAAAGAGGAAATGGCCGACGAAAATTGAAGGATACCACCGACCGCTGCGAGGTTCTTGAAAAAAACGCCAAAGCGAACAAGAGGGCCTTAAAAACCACCGCCAAATCAAGGATGCCCGTTCCGCTTTGAGGCGGCCAAGGAGGAACTGAGTCATGCGGGTCTATTGCGGCTGGAAAACCGTTCTGCTGTGGAGAAATATCTGGATCAGTATGCTCGATTGGACAAGTTGTGGAGTTCGGAGGATGCTTATCTGGACTTAGCGGCGGCTGCTTGGATGCGATTGAGCACTTCCGAGGCGGAAGAACCTGAAGGAAGAGCTATCTTGGGCGCAATTCCATAGTCCGGGCGTCCTCTTCCGTTGGTCGATCGGTTGGCGAATGGGCGAGCTGAATCAATTATCCGGACTTGCCATGAAGCATGTCATGACTTCGATTGTGGCGAGGCGGACCCCACCGAAGAGTTATTTTGGCTTAGTGCAGCGATTCCTTGAGTGCGGTACGCGTGTCGGCGCAATGAAGCGGTCGGCGTGCATTGAGGGCGCGGATGGCTCGGCCCGTGTGTAAGTGCATCTAGTGCCACCCTAGTTGGTTTTGGAGTATTGACGACAAATGTGGTTGAGGACTAATGCGTTTGTGAGAATTGTAGGATAACGGGTGGTGTCCCTCATTGATTCGGTTTACCTACGGAGTCGACCCTAAAATGTATGAAGACATTGGCGACAATGGTGGTATGTGAAGATATTCACATTGAAGACTATGACATGAGAAGACATTGAGTGAAGACTATGGGCCTTGAAGACGTGTCGTTTCGTTGTTTCCTTTTCTTCTTTGTTTAGTCATAGGAACCACCGTCTTTGTTAAGTGGGGTCCACGTGATCGTAGTCGAATGGTGAAGTGATGCTCAACCCAAATCCTATGTCTTGACGAAGACAATGAGAACAAAACTTATCCAGAGCTGGATGAGTCAGCTTTGCTTGTAGCCAAAGTAAAGTTGCCGTGTGTGTTTGAAATCGACCGTTGGAACACGTGTCGGTTCCTTAGTGACCAGGGTCATTTCGGACATAATAGGTCGGGTTGCCTAGTGGCTATAAATAGCCCACCCCTAGACCATAAATTGGTGGCTGCTCGGAGTTAGTACGGCTTTTGTCGTTTGAGAGCAACCCACCTCGAAGCCTTTGAGAGAGAAAATCCTTGTGAGGACAAAGCCCAAAACACCCGAGCCAAAGAGTGTTAGGCATCACTGAAGTTTTCTGTCAGTGTGACACGAAGACTTATTACACTTGAGGGCTGTGAATCCTCCATCCGGTTAGGCGTCGCGTTACGAGCATCCAAGAGTCATTGTGGATTGCGGTGAGCGTCGTGCATGAAGGTTGAAGTCTACCTTGAAGACTTACGAGTGATTGGGCGAGGGCTGTGTCCTTAGCTCAAGGGAATAAGGTGAAGGCGGTCTTGAGTTGAATCTCAGCCTCCCTAACCAGATGTACAGTTGTCACAACAACTAGAACTGGTCCAACAAATCCTGTGTCTTCAACAAGTGACTGGTTCTATCCCTTACCTCCTTTACCTTGAGTTGTCTTCGTGAAGTCATTGCTTATATGTCTTATCTGTTTGACTTCATTGCTTGACTTCTATCGTTGTTTGGCTTCATACTATCTTCCATCCTGATCCGTACTACATAGCTGCTATTAGTCTTGTCCGTTCACATTATTGCATACTTGACTATGGCTTGCTTGTTGTAGTTTATCTTCCGCTGCATATCAATTAGGTCTTTTCTATTGTTTGTCTTTGAAACATTCGTGTTTGAAGACTTTCCTAAAATCGCCTATTCACCCCCCTCTAGTCGATAACTAGCACTTTCAATTGGTATCGAGCAAGGTACTCCTTGTTACGTGTGATTGATTTAACCACGGAGTTTTAGCTATATCATTGCGAGGGATAATCAAAGTCTCCGCTGCTTGCCCGTGTTCGATGGGCCGACTATCCCTCTTGGAAGAATAAGATGCGAATGCATCTTGAAGCCGATGATGTCGACCTCGGTATGTCGTCAAGAATGGCGTTGCTAAATCTGGTGAAGGTGTCACCCTAGCGATGTCAAGAAGTTCATTCAAGCTGGACTCCTTGCAAAGAACATCATCGTGGTCATCGACCAAAGGACAGTATGGCGATGAGTGCTCTGAAGCGTCGAAGCTAGTGCGGACTGGCTATCCAAGGTCAACAAAGCGTCTCAACCCGGAGAGATCAAAGGATCGGTGTTCTTCGCAACCTCTTCAACCGCTTCAAGAGAAGCGACAATGAAAATGTCCAGCTCATGCTTGATCGCCTCAACGACATCACAAATGAGCTTCATGCTCTCGGCGCCAGAGATCACCAAGCATGAAATCGTCAAGACACTCTTGAGATCCTTGACAGCTCTTTTGACACCCTTGCCCTCATGATACAAAACGTCCTAACTTCAAGACACTCGATCCGTCTAATATACTTGAGAGGCTCAACACACATGAGTTCCACTTTACGAGAAAAGAGATATCTATGGTCCCAACTATGGCGAACTTCGCTTTGAAGGCAAAAGTTGTTTCCTCATCGAAGAAGAATCATTGCGGTTACGATGATCCACGAAGACATTGGAAAGGAACTTGCTATGCTTGTGAGGAAGTTCGAAAGTTCACTAGGAAGAAAGGCTTCATAATGTCTTCACGATCCAGCTCAAGAGATGATGAAGCTTCCACTCATGACTACAAGAAGAGAACCCGTCACAAGTGCAAGAAAAGCTGGACACTATATCTACGAGTGTCCACGATTGGGACAATGAGAAGAAGAAGAAGAAGAGCAAGGAATATGATTACGATGACAAGAAAAGAAGAAATCTTCAAAGTCTTCTTCAAGTCTTCATCAAAGTCTTCATCATAAGAAGAGCTCATCGGCAAGGCTCGTGCTTTTGTTGGCAAGGAAATGGATTCAGGAGGAGTCGCTTACGAGGAGGTGGAGGTGGAGTCTGAAGAGGAGTCCGACCCGGGCGTTGCAAGTCTGGCTTTAGCCATAGCCTATGTTGCCAAGTCCATCTTCAACACTGAAGACAATGACTTCTACACCAACGCTGAAGCTGATGATAAGGACGACCCTTCTCCCACCTACTGCTTCATGGCACACGATGCCAAGGTAAAATCACATGATGCTTACTTTAAAACATCAAGTGAAGATGACTCTGATTGTGAATCCAAGCCCAGCTACAAAACACTTGCTAAAATTGCAACCGAACAACAAAGAGCTATGGAACATACTCAAAAACTGTTGACAAAAGCGATGACCATTTGGGCGCGGAAATGACACGTTCACAGTCCTTAGTTGAAGACATTAAAAATCTTCATGCTAAGTACCAAGAACTTGAAAGTCGTCATGAAACGCTCTCAACTACTCATGAAAGGCTCTCCTATGATTATCTTCAAAGGAAGCAAGAGATTGAGAAATTGAGAGCGGCTCATGAAGATCTTCAAAAAGAGAATGAGTCACTTCGCGCTCAATAGATCAGTTCCGCTCAGGATGGATTTGAACCACCATGTCTAAAATGTCTTGAGCGTGATATTGCTACCTCTGTTGCTGAATGTTCAACTGCTGCTATTGTTGCATTGTCTTCAACTACTAATGTGGTAACTAACCCCTCTGCGGAGGATACCACTGCTATTGCTGATGAAAATGCTAGGTTGAAGACTTTGCTTGAAACGAGGGATGTATAAAAGTCGAAAGGGCATCGAGACACTGCGATGTCCTCAAAAGCATATTCAGAACCGAAACCCTAGGAAAGAGGGTGTTGGGTTCGAGAGGAAAATGAATGTTGATGGTTCCTCTTGGGCTTTGAGTAGTATCCCAAAACCACATGGGTTCTTTGCAAAGGGACCTTGATGGATCCATCCACCTTATCTGGCTTTACTGTGCTAACCTATTATCATTGATGAATCCTTTGATGCAAACTATAAGCTGTTCAAGAATCGGAAGGGTGAAGTGTTTGCTAGGTATATTGGTACTAAGCTGCAGGAATGGACCACCTATGAAGAAGATTTGGGTTCCCAAAAGCTGTCTTGAGAATCTTCGATGAATGTCATCATGACACCACACAGGAAGAAGACAAACCCAGGACCTAAAGCGTCATATGGTCCAAAGGCTTCATACAGACCGAGGACTCACAGAGTCACCCTAACGCCAATGTTTTGCACGAAACCGTACTCAAATTTATGAATATGAGCATGTGTCTTCAAACCGCTATGTTCAGTAGAACTAAGAACTTTTCTACTTATTCATACAGTATCATTCATCTCCTGCAAGGCTATTTGCTAGGGCTCCAAAGCGAAATTCTCGAGATGCTGCACTTAGACTCATTGCTTCTAAGCCACCCCGAAGATGTGGGTGGTTAAGAAGAATTAACTCTCTTTTGCGGGAAAGGGTCTCGGCCCGAAAATCAAAGGCATCGATGCTATTCTTTGGGGACCTAAAACATCTTGTAGGGCACAAGATCAAATGCCCAAATGGTCTCACTATGTATTTTGTTCTGAATCGTTTTCCATTCATCCTATCAGTCCTAATCTTGATTTAAGCTTCAATAATCCACTTGCTGTCAAATGTTTATGCTTCACAATGCTCTTGGTGAAGCCTATCCCCTAAGCTGCTTGTAGGGTATGACACCTCATGCTTGAATGGATTATGGACGGTGGATGCACTAATCATATATTTGGTGATTGAAGTCTCCTCATGGACTCAACCTTCGTCCATCGGACAAGAGTCACATCACATTTCTTGACCTTTGGTAAAAGCAAGGTATTGGGTCTAGGTAGAGTTGCAATCTCAAAGGATCAACACGTGGATAAAGTGATGCTTGTTGAATCCTTGGTTTCAACTTGATGTACATCTCAATGCTTTGTGACTTGAACATGATTGTGATATTCGGAAAATATCGTTGCCTCGTACTAATGGAATCTGACAAGTCTCTAGTCTTTGAAGGGTATAGGAAAGATGATCTATACATGGTAGATTTCTCAGCAGGTCCACAACTTGCCGTATGTCTTCTCGCAAAAGCTTCAGAATGCTGGCTCTGGCATCGGAGGTTGGGGCATGCAGGCATGAGGAACTTACACACACTCACCAAGAAGAAGCATGTCATAGGCATCAAAGGTGTCAAGTTCAAGAAGGATCATTTGTGTGGTGCCTGCGAAGATGGAAAGATGACTAGGGCAAAGCACCCCTCGAAGACAATCATGATGACTTCTCAACCATTCGAGCTGTTACACATGGACTTGTTTGGCCCTACTCATTACTCTACCCTCACAGCAACTGCTTGTCTCTATGGCTTCGTCGTTGTTGATGATTACTCAAGATACACATGGGTGCACATAATTCTCTACAAGGTGAAGTGCAAGATGTCTTGAGGCAACCATGTCGAGCAATGAACAATTATGGCGTCAAGATCAAGCATATCGAAGTGATAACGGCACTGAATTCAAGAACACGGTCTTGATCTTTATCTGAGATACCATGGGAATCACTCATGAGTTCTCTGCTCCATACACACCTCAGCAAAATGGCATCGTGGGCGCAAAACGGGCGCTCATTGAGATGGCTCGAGCGATGTGTTGGGGAGCGTAGTAATTTCAAAAATTTTCCTCACGATCACGCAAGACCATGGTGATGCATAACAACGAGATGAGAGTGTTGTCTCGTACCCTCGTAGACCAGCAGCGGAAGCGTTGGCATAGCGTAGAGAAGTAGTCGTACTTCTTCCCGATCAACCGATCAAGTACGAGCGTCGGCACCTTGAGTTCTGCACACGTTCAGCTCGATGGCGTCCCTCGAACTCCGATCCAGCGAGTGTTGAGGAGAGTTTCGTCGACCTGACGGCGTGGTGGCGATGATGATGTTCCACGGTGCGGGGCTTCGCCTAAGCTCCGCAGCGGTATATTCGAGGTGTAGTTTGGTGGAAGGGGCACCGCACTGCGGCTGAGAGCGATCTCAATGATCAACTTGTGTGTCATGGGGTGCCCTCGCCTTTGTATATAAAGGAGGAAGGGAGGGGCTGGCGGCCACCTATGGCTGCGCTGGGAGTCCCTACTCCCACCGGAGTAGATTCCCCCCAATCCTAGTCAACTAGGGTTTGACCAAGGGAGAGGGAGAGAGCGCCACCTTCTCCTAATCCTAATAGGACTAGGGAAGGGGAAGGCTCTTGACCAGCATATGGCCCCTTTCTCTTTCCCCTAAAGGCCCATCAAGGCCCATTGACTCCCGGGAGGTTCGGTAACCCCGGTACTCAGGTAAAATTCCCAATTTCACTCGGAGTGATTCCGGAGTCAAACATAGGCTTCAATATATCAATATTTATGTCTCGACCATTTGAGACTCCTCGTCATGTCCGTGATCTCATCAGGGACTCGAACAACCTTGGTACATCAATATCATATAAACTCATATTAACTTCGTCATCGAAACTTTAAGCGTCACGGACCCTACGGGTTCGAGAACTATGTAGACATGACCGAGACACCTCTACGGTCAATAACCAATAAGCGGGACCTGGATGCCCATATTGGCTCCTACATATTCTCTGAAGATCTTTATCGGTCGGACCGCGCCAACAACATCGTTGTTCCCTTTGTCATCGGTATGTTACTTGCCGAGATTCGATCGTGGGTATCAATACCTAGTTCAATCTCGTTCTTGGCAAGTCTCTTTTCTCGTTCCGTAATACATCATCTCACAACTAACACATTTAGTTGCAATGCTTGCAAAGGCTTATGTGATGTGCATTACCGAGAGGGCCAGAGATACCTCTCCAGACAATCGGAGTGACAAATCCTAATCTCGAAATATATCAACCCAACATGTACCTTGGAGACACACAATGTACCTTTATAATCACCCGATTCGTTGTGACGTTTGGTAGCACCAAAGTGTTCCTCGGGCAAGCAGGGTTGCATAATCTCATAGTCATAGGAACATGTATAAGTCATGAAGAAAAGCACTAGCAACAAACTATCGATCGGGTGCTATGCTAATGGAATGGGTCATGTCAATCAGATCATTCAACCAATGATGTGATCCGTTAATCAAATAACAACTCCTTGTTCATGGTTTAGGAAACATAACCATCTTTGATTAACGAGCTAGTCAAATAGAGGCATACTAGTGACACTCAGAGGTTTATGTATTCACACATGTATTATGTTTCCGGTTAATACAATTCTAGCATGAATAATAAACATTTATCATGATATAAGGAAATAAATAATAACTTTATTATTGCCTCTAGGGCATATTTCCTTCACGATGCTCGACGAGTACAAGACACCAAGAAAGTTCTGGCCTGAAGCCATTGATACAGCTTGTCACGTCATCAACCGTGTTTATATTCATAAGCTTCTGAACAAAACATCCTATGAGGTCCTTACTGGCAAGAAGCCAAATGTCAGCTACTTCAGAGTATTTGGGGCTAAGTGTTGGATCAAGGATCCCCATCACAAGTCAAAATTTGAACCCAAAGCTCACGAAGGCTTCATGCTCGATTCTGGAAAGGACTCACACTCTTCTGAGTCTTCAATCTCTACCTCTACAAAATCGTCGAAACAGTAGATGTGCGATTTGATGAAACCAATGGTTCACAAAGAGAGTTCACCAAGCACAATAGGCGAAGCTCCACCCAGCGAATCTATCAAGCTGATGGGAGCTGCTGAAATCATGCCAAATGAAGCACAACTGAAGAGGAACTTATCATTTCGCACCTAACCAACTTTGAAGACAATGCTCGACTGAAGACAATCCTCCCAATAATGACAATGATCAGCATGAGCAAAGTCTTTGTCGATTCATCCTCGAGTTGCAAATGAAGTACAAATTGAGAAGATAATCGATAGCATCAATGCACTGGTCCGCTTACTCGCTCAAGAGCAACACAGGTAGCAAATTTCTGTGGGCACTTTTCATTTGTGTCAATATCGAACCCAAGAAAGTTCTTTGAAGCTTTTATGGAACGAGAATGGATTCAAGCTATGCAAGAAGAACTTCAACAGTTCAAGCTGAATAATGTTTGGGAACTTGTCAAGCGCCCTCACCCTCGCAAGCATAACATTATTGGCACCAAATGGATATATCGAAACAAGCAAGATGAGCATGGTCAAGTAAATCGAAACAAAGCACGGCTTGTGGCTCAAGGATATACTCAAGTTGAAGGAATTGACTTGATGAAACATTTGCTCTGTAGCTAGGCTTGAAGCCATTCGCATACTACTAGCCTATGCTAACCACCACAATATCTTGCTCTATCAAATGGATGTGAAGAGTGCATTTCTCAGCGGCAAGATTGAAGAAGAAGTATATGTCGCTCAACCACGGCTTTGAAGATCCAAAACATCCCGATATGGTGTACAAGCTAAATAAAGCAATCAGATGGCCTCAAACAAGCTCCTCGCGCTGGTATGATACAATCAAAGACTTCCTGAAGAGCAAAGGCTTCAAACCAGGATCCCTTGATCCCACACTCTTCACGAAGACATATGATGGTGAACTGTTTGTATGCCAAATATATGTGGATGACATTATCTTCGGCTGCACCAACCAAAAGTATAGTGATGAATTTGGATACATGATGCAAGAACAATATCAGATGTCCATGATGGGAGAGCTCAAGTTATTCCTTGGTCTTCAAATTCGTCAGCAAAGGAATGGCATCTTTATATCTCAAGAAAAATACCTCCAAGATTGTTTGAAGAAGTTTGGAATGCAAGAGTGCAAAGGATACACGGCCAATGCCGGCCAAACACCACTTGGGTCCAGCGACAATGGTAAAGAGTTCGATCAAAAGGTATACCGCTCCATGATTGGTTCCTTACTTTACCTATGTGCATCGGGCCAGATATTATGCTTAGTGTTTGCATGTGTGCTCGATTCAAAGCGGCACCAAAGGAATCGAATCACTTAGCGTGAAGCGAATTCTTTGATATTTGGCTCACACCCCAACACTCGGATTATGGTATCCAAAGGGCTCAAAATTTGATTTGGTTGGATTTTCGGATGCTGATTATCTTTGGTGACAAGGTGGATCGCAAGTCTACATCGGGCACATGTCACTTTACGGGACGATCGCTCGTCTGTTGGTCTTCAAAGAAGCAAAACTGTGTGTCACTCTCAAGCTGCAGAATCTGAATACATTGCTCTTTGGATCTTGTTGTGCTCAACTTCTATGGATGAAGCAAACTCTCAAGGACTATGGCATCAATCGACACAAGTACCTCTTTTCTGCGACAATGAAAGCGCCATCAAGATTGCCAACAATCCAGTCCAGCACTCGAAGACAAAGCACATTGAAATTCGTCATCATTTTCTCAGGGATCATGTCATGAAGAAAGATATTGACATCATTCACGTCAACACGAAGAGCAATGGCGATATCTTCACAAAGCCCTTGGATGAGAAAAGGTTTTGCAAGTTACGGTGTGAGCTAAATATCTTGGAATCCTCAAATGTCACGTGATCAAGCACACATCCTAACACTTATGCATGTTGATGACTTAGATGTGCAACACACGAAGTAACGTATATCTTCAATCAATGAAGACTTACATTACGAGTGTGAATACATTAACGTGGAATTTGACTTTGGGCGCCACGATAATTGTGTACCGTGTGCGGGTCTATTACTTCCTATCTGATGGAGTAGCCACCACCAAATTTCTTTGTTTGAAGTGTTTCACTCATGGCGTTATTTCCTGAAGCTATTCGCATTTGATTTGTCTTCAACTTCAACCTGTCTTCATGATTTTCTTCACTATGTTGATTTGGTTGCTGTCTGATATATATATATATTTCTGTCCTCTACAACATTCACTTATAGCTATGTCTTCAAGTTGAATCTTTTGAACTAAGTGAATGTGATCAGACCCCAATCTCTCTACGATTTCCATCTCAAACTCTATCTGTCCAAATCATATGCATTCTATTGAAACTGTCGAATGTCTTCTCTGCGTCCTTGTCGTGAAGACACGAGACAAACTTTAAATCTGTTTTAAATGATTCATCCTTCTTGTTGAATTCGGAGAAGCGAAGCGACCATCAAACAAACTGGCGGCGTGGGAACATGGGACAACTCAGAGCATGTTGCATGCGTGCCACGTGCCCCTCAGATGTGAACCGCCAGGGGCACCTGCGTAATTGCGCTGCGCCACACACCTTGTTATAAATACCTGTCCCCTGTGGTAAAGAAAATCTTCTTCCACCTCTCCACCTCGTCAAAACCATAGCGCCACCGCTAGCTCTCGACGACGCCGGCGACGAAGCGCTTAGCTGCCGCGACTTCTCCGACGCCGTCCTCACGCCGGCCGCAAACATCGTCATCTCCGCCGCCGCCGTAGTTGTCCTCCGTCGCCAAGTTAGGGCACGTTGGACTGAATTGCTCGGCCTCCTTTCCTCCCGTCTAGCAGTTCTTCGAAGCGGTAAATATAACTCTATTTTTACCATCTTTTTGATCTTCAAGATTCATCCTACTTGCCAAAATTGGTTTCTGCCCATACTATGTTAGATCTATTCTATCTGCATCTCGTACTGCCTAGTATATTCACTTAAGCTTCACAACTAGTTAGATTCCTCACTTGTACTTATTCACAGATTAGTACAAATCTGGAACCAACTCTCGGCGTATAAGTGAATGTCTTAGCATCATGAGGTCAATGTCTTCAAACGATTTATCTTCAAAATCTTACGAGAATGCATATGACCTCTTCCCTTCCTCGCATCTCTAATGCTTCATCACGGTACATGTCCGTGGGAGAATCCTTGGTTCTCATAGTCTGCATTCGTTTCGAATTCTTACAACATCAAACTAACTCTCCGAAGCTAGTTCACATGTCATCCAGCAAGCGCAAGCCTTTGAAGCCTTTGAATGTGAAGCCATTCAGTTTGAAGCTCATGGCTCTGATAAATCAGTCGGGAAGGGCGATGAAGCGATGTCGTGAGGGAACCTCTAAAGATCTTCCTGATGACCTCGCAGAGATGTACAAGACAGATCCCGAAGAGTCTTACAATCAGCGCAAGACGCGAATCCAATGGATTCGTCGATATTGGGCTGAACAGTGGTTCAAGTACAATTTCATCACATAGGAATATGCCGAGAAGAATGCTATCAGAAGCCCTTGGGGTGATATTCTGTTTCGAGGCCTTCCTCCCAAGAACATGGCTGAAGCTATTGCACAAGGTTTCTATCCTTGCATGGCCCGTGGACCTCAGCCTGACAATGCCGACCCGACGTCTTTGCTCTGGTGTCGTGATGACAATCTCTTCAAGCGCAATTTCCAGCACGCAAAGGCTTCTGCAAAGGAAAACAAGAAGTCATTGGGATTAGACTTCAACCCTGGTCCCTCTGCTCCCGTCTTTGGCGGCTCACGTGTGGCTGAACCTAATGTCATCGGTCCCTTTTCAAACCTTGATGGCCTCATCACTTACATCTTGGTCCAAGGTGCCAAAGTGGATCATTCTGATGACAATGCTGAGTCTGATGAAGCCCCAACTCCAGCTCCTGCTCCTGCTCCAAAGCCGCAGAAGCTTAAGAAAGTCAAGGCTCCAAAGTCAGCTGCTCCTCCAAAAGCTTAATGTGTGAAGCCACTGGCCACTGCACCTCCTGAAGCCAGTGCACAGTCTGAGGATCAATCCCGCATCTCCAAGAAGATGGAGAAGAGAAAGAAAATTGTCAAGAACACTGAACTGACACTGACCCCTGCTGCCATTCTGCGTGAAGAGCACATTGATCTGTCTAGTGATGACGATCTTGCAGATGATGCCCTTGAGCAACTTATCAAGAGCAAAGAAGAAGCAGAAATCTTCAACAATTTGCCTCTCTTTGATGTGGCAATCATTCATCACTTCATTGATGAATGGTTTGATACCCAAACATCAGTTTTGAAGATCTGCAACTTCCTATTGGCCTCGGCGTCTCTTTCAGGCGCCATTGCTACAGGCTAGCTCTTGCTCGGCGGATTGTTGAACTGAAGCACAAGATTGACTATGAAAAGGCTCGATTCAAGAAGCATATGGCTGCACTCGGTGTGCAAGGCGTCAAAAACTTCAAGGTCATGCTGCACGACCTCAAAGAAAACTTTGTCAAGAAGCATGAAGAAGCGGAGGCTCTCGCGAGTGCATGAAGGCTCACGGCGACAAGTGCGTGCTTGCCTACAATGAGCCCGAGAAGCGCAAGGCTCTTGGCCGTCTGGCATCGACCCGGGATGGCTACAAAGAAAAAGAAGTCTTCAACTGACCAAGCTGCACCTTCAAGGCAGGAAGAGCCCCGCATAGTCTTCCCAAGCAGCATGACTGGCTCGAAGCCAAAAGTCCGGTCAACCGCTTCTGAACAGAAGAAGACGAGGGCTGCCGAGGCTGAAGCCAGAAAAAGGAAACTTCCTGAAGCCTCTGATGCTGCTCCCTCTAAAAAGAAGCTCAAGACCAAGAAGAATCGGGCTGCTCCCACAGAGCCCTTGATTGTTGAACCCATTTCTGTGGTTCGTCCCGCGTCTGCAACCCAAGAACTTCGCATGACTGTTCATGAGCCTGCTTCCACAGAGGCTCCTGAAGCTGAAGAGATTCCAGCAGCTGATCCCATCACCGCTGAAGACATTGATCACCATGACAATGTTGAAGATGATGAAGTTCTTCCTCAAACTGAATACAATGTGGCATCATCGCCTGTTCGTACGAACAGCAAACTCATCAGCATTGGTCGTCCTCTGACGCCAATTGCACATGATGCTTCATGGGCTGATCGCCCGCAACAACAAGACTCCCCTAGTACTCGCCAACAACAAGTCACTCCCCAACAACAGCAAGAAGAAGAGGAAGACTTTGAGGCCCAAGCAACCCCATATCCAAAGGCGTCGCCAACATTTCGCAGGCTTCGCAAAGGTCAAAGGCCTCTCTCGAGCGTTCCAGAAGGAGAAGTGCACCACCAACCTGTTGCACGTCAAGTGTTTTCAGAAGCCACTCCAACTGTGAATGTGTCTGTGTCTGAAGCTAAAGCTGCTGAAAACAATCCGGCTGCATCAGCCGCAGACACCCAAGAAGAAGAAGAACGTGTCCCTACACCCCCTGTAACTGAAGAAGTCATACCTGATATCAACGTGCCAGTGCCCAACCCTCCAGCTCCTCAAGTGGAGGTTGAGAACATTGATGCTGCCACCTCCAACACCAATGAAGCCAATGACGTGGTCATGGCCGAAGCCAATGTGGAGCCTGTCCCAACTGCTCCTGAAGCCACTGAAGGAAATATGCCTGAAGCCAATGAGGCCACTGCTCCCGAAGCATCTGCTGAGCAGCCTGAAGCCTCAGTTGCTTCCACTGCTCCTGTTCCGCCACCAAGGCCCTACACAATCGAGCAAGCATACAACTACGGCGAGCTAGTCACAGTAAGATGGCCCGTTCAGGTCCCTCCGCCTCATGCCTCTGGTCCTCAGTTCGACTATCATATTGAGCATAGGCCTCAGGTCCAGAAGCCGAAGCCAAGACTGCCAAGGTTTCCAAGCACTGCCACCTCAATAGGTTCTTTCAATGCAAATGGCTTCAAAGCCCACAACACTTACTTTGACAGTGCAAAGAACCCCTACACAAGGCCAAGAATCTCATCTGACCGTTTCTGGAGCTATCAACAAAGAAGCTATTACTCATGTGTTCTGTATGACCAAGGCCGCATTTTCCCTCATATGCGCCTTGATACTGAAGCCATTGCCGGACTGCCGTGCTTAGAAGAAGCACTTGATTGCTTTCATGATGCAGGTCTGCATGGTTTCATAACAGACAAAGAGCACTGGAATGAAGAACTTGTGCTTCAATTATATGCTACCCTCCGCATCCGCGGCTACAACAGAGACACAAAGACATGGGTTCTCGAGTGGATAACTGGAAATGTTCATCATGAAGCCAAAGCTCTTGACATCATTGAGCTCACAAGCCTACCCACTCCCGGAGGGCTGTTTGAACCTGGATGTCAACTCCACCACGATGCCTTGGAGAGCATATTTCATAAGCCAGAACCCGACATGAGTCAGATGCTGAGCATGATGAAGCCGCTGCAACACGATGCTGAATACCCTCAGCACTTCTTTGTTGATGACCTTGAGTATCTGCCTCGTACCATATATCACATCATCAGGCGAACTCTATGGCCACTCAAAGGGCATTCATCATCTGCAAAACTGGAAGGAGCAATGAAGACATTGGTCTTCTACATTCTCAATGGCATCAGCTTCAACACACAAGAATTCTTCATCCGACAATTGGCTGTGTCTGGATCTGATCTATTTGGTCTAAAGTTCTATGCTCCATGGGTCATGCGCCTCATTAAGATGCACTCAGCTATCAACTATCAAACCTCTGCTCGCAATCATCTGATCTTTCTACCAGAGGTTGATATGTCTGTTGAAGCCATATACCCTGAGCCTGCCAAAACGCCACTAAGTCTTCAGAACGCAGATCACCACAGCTTCTCTCAACCTATGGAAGGCGTCCAAGTGGTATCTCGTGTTTATCCTCTGGCTGGGAACACACGTCTGCCTCATCGTGCACGGACTGAAGCCACTGAGAGCACAATTGGCCAAAGGCCTCGGAAGCGCTCTCGAGTCCTCAATGATCGAGAACCTCTTGTGGCGATGCATCAAAAGCAAGATAAGCATCACTCCTGGCTCAAGCGTCAAATGCAAAGCCTCTTGGTGGACATCAATCGCATTCGAAACCTTGCCACCAAGAATGCTTTTGTCACTCACGATACTTGTCGACGATCATGGAAGAGTTTGACCCTGCTCAGTGCTGAAGCAGATCTTCAAGACGATGGCTTCACTGAACGCTTCAAGTTTGACTCCACTCCTCCATGGAATGCAGTTACTCGACGAACTCCATCACTTGAAGACTCGACTATTCTTCCTCAGCGACAACTGTCAATGCGAGTGATCGATGATGAAGATGATGCTACTTCACCGCCCCTACTTCGCATCGAATCGACACTCGCACTAAGTTAAATGCACGCCAACCAACAACGACAACCCTGCTGCATCATCTACTTGAAAGAGGGCGAGTAGATGCTCTATGTCTTCAAACCTTTTGGTCCTTCTTGACAAAGGGGAGAAGCATATGAGTTTGATAGTCTTCAAGCGGGTTCATAAGGCGGTTGCACTATATTTTGCCTAGTGTTTACAACTCTACGCTTTTGATACATTTGGTTCTTTGAGTTGTAACACTTAAACCTCGATGGTCGCTCTGCTACTTATTTGCTTTACTGCAGTGCGATGATAAATTCCGCATGTGCGGCGATAACTTCCGCACTTAGATCATTCTGCAGACGTCCATTTTTCATTATGCATGTCATTCTCTTAGCTATATCATTTCATGCATGATGAATTATCTTCATAAGTTGAAGAGGATCTCCACAAGTACAACCTGCCATGTGCATTTGCATTCCAAAAGCAAACTACTTATATGCACATCTTGAGGGAGCCTTTGCCACTTATGAAGACAATTCCTATCCTTTACAATTTCACATATTTTATCCCGTTGAAAACTTCAACCAGTTTGTCATCAATCACCAAAAGGGGAGATTGTAAGTGCATCTAGTGCCACCCCTAGTTGGTTTTGGAGTATTGACGACAAATATGGTTGAGGACTACTGCGTTTGTGAGAATTGCAGGATAACGCAGTAGTGTCCCTCATTGATTCGGTTTACCTCTGGTGTCGACCCTAAAAATGTATGAAGACATTGGCGACAATGGTGGTATGTGAAGATATTCACATTGAAGACTATGACATGAGAAGACATTGAGTGAAGACTATGGAGCGCTAAAATCGTGTCGTTTCGTTGTTTCCTTTTCTTCTTTGTTGAGTCATAGGAACCACCGTCTTCGTTAAGTGGGGTCCAAGTGATCATAGTCAGAATAACTGAAGTGATGCTCAACCCAAATCCTATGTCTTGACGAAGACAATGAGAGCAAAACTTATCCAGAGCTGGATGAGTCAGCTTTGCTTGTAGCCCAAGTAAAGTTGTCGTGTGTGTTTGAAATCTGACCGTTGGAACACGTGTCAGTTCCTTAGTGACCCAGGGTCATTTCGGACATAACAGCTTGGGTTGCCTAGTGGCTATAAATAGCCCACCCCCTACACCATAAATTGGTGGCTGCTCAGAGTTAGTACACGGCTTTTGTCGTTTGAGAGCAACCCACCTCGAAGCCTTTGAGAGAGAAATCTTTGCGAGGACAAAGCCCAAAACACCCGAGCCAAAGAGTGTTAGGCATCACTGAAGTTTTCCGTGTCATGTGACACGAAGACTTATTACACTTGAGGACTGTGAATCCTCCGGCCGGTAAGGCGTCGCGTTCTGAGCATCCAAGAGTCATTGTAGATTGCGGTGAGCGTCGTCATGAAGGTTCGGAAGTCTACCTTGAAGACTTACCGAGTGATTGGGCGAGGACTGTGTCCTTAGCTCAAGGGAATAAGGTGAAGGCGCGGTCTTCTGAGTTGAATCTCAGCCTCCCTAACCAGATGTACAGTTGTAACAGCAACTGGAACTGGTCCAACAAATCCTGTGTCTTCAACAAGTGACTGGTTCTATCCCTTACCTCCTTTACCTTGAGTTGTCTTCGTGAATTCATTGCTTATATGTCTATCTGTTTGACTTCATTGCTTGACTTCTATCGTTGTTTGGCTTCATACTATCTTCCATCCTGATCCTTACTACATAGCTGCTATTAGTCTTGTCCGTTCACATTATTGCATACTTGACTATGGCTTGCTTATTGTATTTTATCTTCCGCTGCATATCAATTAGGTATTTTCTATTGTTTGTCTTCGAAACATTCGTGTTTTGAAGACTTTCCTAAAAATCGCCTATTCACCCCCCCTCTAGTCGATAACTAGCACTTTCACCGTGTCAAGACATACTGGGCGGAGATGAAGGCCACCAATGTTGCGTCCTAAGATTCGGACAGAAGCCGAGTACCTACCGAGCACTATTTTGAGGAAGTCCTGCAGGGCGCTCGTTTAATAGAGACGCAGTGCTCGAAGGATATCATGTTTAAATGACATGTATGATTTGTAAAAACAATGTTTCAATATAATATAAGAGCTTTTTATACTTGTGCGTTCAAGTAGTAGACTACTCCCTGTGTGGCCGTTTATGTATATGTATATATAACCTGAAAGATGGCAGTCCTTGGCTTCAGCCCCCACGCACATAGTGCGGGGGTGTTTACAAAGAAGGCGCTTTTTCACACTTAATCCAACGTCTTGGTCCTGTTAAGGAGGTGGTAGCGTAGCAAACTAGACAACCGGACTATAATGCTTTATCACTTTCACTTAGCCATAGGAGTTCGAGGTGGGGCTACTATATAGCCCTGAGGGCACCGCACTCTCCGAATTGGGTGCGTATGTGCTGACCGAAAACCGGTCCTTCATTAATGCGGAGAATTCTAAACATCCCGATGAGTCATTGAGTGGTTGACCAGTCTCTCGCTATATCATGACGGTCAGTTTTGGCTTTCTCTCTTGAGGTGCTCGCCCGGCGAACCGGGCACAATCACGATAGTTCTCCGGTGCCGCTTTAGCCGATAAAGCGGGCGTAAGGCAACAAAACACAGGAGCAGGGCAAACCCAACATTTGACCAAAGACATGATTGAGAGCTGATGCATATAAGGCCTAACTCTCGAGGCGCCAATACTCCCTAAGGTATTCGGTCTTTATAAAACGGGCAGAATAATGCCCTAAGCCCTGAGTGTCCGTGCACGCATAAAAATTCTGGTGCGGCCAATGCCAAAACGCCAGCCTGCTCCTCGGTTATAGTAAGAAACCGGGGGATGTATATCAACAAGAGACAGTAAAAAATGTTTACACATGGTCTTAATCTGAAAAGAGTCCTTGCAACGGGTCCCTACTGCACGTCTGCGCCTGTGTCTCCATTGTGCCGTATCCTGGATGGGTGTAGCACGTTGTTCATCTGTAAAAGAGAGGAACTTAGTTTAAAAGAAAAGGATCGTGCGAAAGATGTACTTTATATTAAATAAACAGAGTACGATTCGAAGAAGTGAATAAAATTGAGCTTTATTGTCTCTTTTGATACATGCATGCAGCCCCTTGTATGAGGGTATGCCGCTAGTAGACGCCGGACTCGTCTAGCCGTATCCGGGGTTTGAATGACCTATTCAGGTTCTTTGACTAACGGAGCCGGATAGGTGTGGGGCTGTCAAGGCAGTCTCACATTCTTCCGTGCTCGAGTAACACTTAATACTTCCTTTTAATGAGATGATGCCCCGTGGACCGGGCATTTTAAGTGTTAGAGATGCATAATGCGGTATTGCATTAAAGCGGCGAAGCTTGGCGTCGATAGTGTTGATGGCTACTTTTAAATGGGGCGACATGGAAGACTAACTTTTAGCGACGGAAGTTGTCGGATGAACCGAACAAAACTTCTAGCAGTAGGGAGCCCGTACAATGGGCATATGGGCCTGCCATTACCGCTTTAAAGGAGGTGTTGCTATGGCGAATTTTGGTTGGGTCTATCCCCATCCTGCAGATTGTGTCCTGATATATCAGGTTTATGTCACTGCCGCCATCCATGAGGACTTGTGTAAATTGGAATCCGTCGATTATAGGATCCAATATCAAGGCAGTCCATCCTGCGTTCCGGATACATTCGGAATAGTCCTGATGGTCGAAGGTGATTGGTTTTGACAACTAGTGTTGGTACTTCGCTAGGGTAGTATGTGCGGCGTGCATCTTAATGGGCGCCGCTCTGTTTTTCCCTTTTATCACGTGAAGTGAGTTTACTGTTTTAATCTCTTGTGGGAAATTCTTTTGTTTTCCGGTGCTCTGCTTGTGGGGTTCGTCATCATCCTCACTTGGTGTGTCGAGCCCCTTGTGTTCGGCGTTGAGTCTTCCGGACTGTTTGAAGACCCAACAATCTCTGTGGGTATGGTTTGCAGGCCTCCCGGGAGTACTGTGGACTTGACATATCTTGTCCAAGATTTTGTTTAAATTGGATAGCTCATCGCTATTGTCCTTAAGGGGCAGTTTTTTATTGTTCTGCCGTGAGTTTTTGAATCCGGCATTGACTGCCGCGCTCTTTGGACCGTTCCTTTTAATCCGGCGCTGGTCCTTGTTGCGCCGTGGTTTCCCGTTTCCATCCCTGATTTTGGATGTACTTGGGTCACTGGTGCTGCATCTTGCTAGCCAGCTATCCTCTCCCGCGCAAAAGCGGGTCATGAGGCTTGTTAATGCGGCCATTGTTCTTGGCTTTTCTTGGCGAGGTGTCGGCGAGCCATTCGTCTCAGACGTTGTGTTTGAAGGCTGCTAAGGCTTCGGCGTCCGGACAATCGACTATTTGGTTCTTTTTAGTAAGGAACCTGTTCCAGAATTTCCGGGCTGACTCTCCAGGCTGTTGAGTCATGTGACTTAGATCGTCTCAGCATCCGGAGGGCGGACATAGGTCCCCTGAAAATTTGCAAACGCATCCTCGAGCTCTTCCCAACTTCCAATGGCATTTTCGGGAGGCTTTTAAGCCAATGCCGAGCTGGCCCTTTGAGTTTGAGGGTAAGTATTTTATGGCGAGAGATCATCTCCTCTAGCCATGTGTATGTGGAGGATGTAATCCTCAATCCGCAGACTCGAGGTCTGTTGTTACGTCAGATGCCTCTATGTTTACGGGTTTGAATCCGCTAGAAATTCATGATCCAGCACCTCATCGGTGAAACATAGGGGATGTCTGGCGCCCTATTTTGGGTGTGCCGTGATGTTCGATATTTGGCGCGTTGCATTGCTTTGAAGAGCTTGCTTTCTCGGCCCATAGACGGACCTAACTGGGCCATCCTTGTGATGTGAATCCTTATGTGGATCGCGTACCGGCTTGTGTGCGGCGCCGTTTGCCGCTCTCTTTTTGCCGTGGGGTCGTCCATCCGACCGGGTGGCCTTCTTACTTTTTGATTGTGGGGGCTCTATGGCCTCCACATCAAATTCGGGCAGTAGCTTTCTCTTTGGGTAGCTCTTTGTTCGGAGACTGTCTCCGTATTTTTCTGCGGTGTTGAATACTCTGATCCATCTGATTCTGAGTGCATCTTCCGCTTTTTTGAGCTTCCGCTTCTGCTTTTTCAGGCTACGCCGATGGCGGCGAGCCTTTGTGGAGGTTATTCTGCTCCAACAATTTGTCCGTGTGAGATCGTCCGGACTGTTGTCTTCGCCGGGGACGGGTTGTTTATCCAAGTTGTCTTGTTCGGACGATTGCTCGATAGCATGTTCTTCGTCCACCGGTTCGCCCTGCTCTATGGCTGGGTCTCTGTTGAGGCGGGACTTGGTTCGGCGTTTACGTTGCTGTTTTGACTGCTTTTCGAGGGATTTATCCTTCATAGCGTCCCGTTGTTCCTCGTCTTCATTTCCTTTAGGTGTATCCACCATGTATACATCATCGGATGAGGTGGTTGTCCAGCATCCTATAGGCGCTGGTTCATGGTTGTCTCCTACATCATCGTCCATACCGTCGATGTCTTCGGAGTCGAAATCGAGCACGTCGTGTAAGCTTTCGACAGTGGCTACAAAGTGGGTGGTGGGTGGGCGTTGAATTTCTTTGTTGTCCGCATCCCAACCTTCCTGACCGTAGTCCGGCCATGGCTCTCCAGATAAAGAGAGATACTTTAGTGAATTCAGGATGTCGCCAAAGGGCGAGTGCTGAAAGATGTCATGAAAGTGAACTCCATGACCGGCGCCCAATCGGATTCGATTAGCGGTAGCGGAGGTTGAGTCCGGAGAGGAGTCCGGCACCACTGAGTCGAGGTCTTCGCAAAGGACAGGGATAGAGTTCGGCTCAATCGCCGTAGAGATCGTAGCCCCCGAGGCGGTGTCCAACCACTCGTCCTCGATCGGGGAATCCGGCTCTGGATTAAGGGTCGGAGCGGATGCTGGTGCAGCCTCCAGGGCACTGTTCAGCTGCAGAGCTAGATCATGCCCATCGAGACTGTAACATCCCAAATTTTCAATTTGGAATGTTATACATTAGATCATCATGCATATCATATTTTCTTGCATTTTGTTGATCCTAGAAATTTCACGCAACTCAAGGACCCTCGGAGAGAGTTGTAGATTTCGAAATTTTCGTATTTGAGTTCTCTCAAAACTATGAAAAGAGGATCATTGGATTTATTTATTTTATCTTCAAATAATTTTTCCAATATCAGAGATAAGAGAGGGAATAATATGACTTTCCCAAAATTTAGGAAAAATGAAGATTTAATAAATAAATCAAATTTTGGATTTTTCTCGAAGTTTATTTGCCTTAGGGAAAAATGCGTGTTTTCAAAAATTGCATTTTAGGCCCCGAGTAAAAGTTCATTTTGTTCGACTCATTTTTAGGAGTCGGGGAAAGTTTACTTTATTAATTTTGGAGTTCATTTAGATTTTTCTCTGTATTCTTCTGTTGTGAAACGATTTAAAAAAAAGAGAGTCATGAGCCTTGGGCCAAAGGCCCAAGCCGCCAAGCCAGCCGGCCGGCCAGGCGGCCAAGGCCATCGCTAGCGTGCGCCGCACTAGGGAGCCGCCCCGGTTTCCTTTTCTTTTACAAATCCTAGTAGGATTTGGACCCGTTTCGTTATTCGTTTTTATTCCTAGGATTCCTAATCCTACTCTAATTCTTGTCCCTACTCCAAGCAAAACCCTCCCTCCCCAATATAAATACCCAAGCACCCCTCTAACACATCAAACCAACACCTCTCCTCTCCTCTCCTCCTTGGCAGCAGCAGCCGCCGCCTACACCGCTGCCGCCGCCTCTACACCGCCACCAAGTGCCGCCGCCACCCAACGCCGCCGCCGAGCCCTCGCTTCTTGAGGTACTAGCCCAGCGCGCGTCACCTTTTCTTTTCCTCGGTTCGGTTTTTCAGAATCGTTCGGTTTCCATTCCGTTGTCTAGATCGGTTTTTCGTTTGGTTTTCTTTCCAAACCCTAGATCGGTTTTTCTCGCGGTTTTTCTTTCGGTTTTGTTTAGCAAGTTAGCGGACCGTTCGTCCTAACGAGCGTGATCACCGGTTTGCCGGTTAATGAGCGTCCGTTCGTTCAACCGTTCGTCGTTTTCTTTCTCATCGGATTTATTCCGCTATTTTTCCGATAGCGATTTGAGATCCGATTTTCTTTCTAGTCTATCTTCTCGCTCATTTATCGGAATCAGGTGATTCAAGCGCTCGAGTTTCATCTCGAAACCGCCGTTCGATTAATCAACTTAAACAAAGTTTTGCTACTGTAAAATTTGACTTAGTTTCAACTTGCTAGAACCGAGTTGTTTTCTTTCGTCGTTTGACTTTCGTTGCTTTATTTGATTCGATTCTTTTTGCAACCAGGGTTCTTAAGTTGAACTTTCTGGTTAGATCTTCTATTCGAGATTTACCTGTGCATTAGATGAGTACTTATTGTATGCTTGTTGTTTGTCTGCGATAGATCACCCGGAGTGCGCCGCTTGTTACTTCGAGTCTCTAGGTTTCGCGGATCGTCAGCAAGGCAAGTAACACTTTGATCATTCTTTCTCATACCCAGTTTTATGCATTAGATCAATCCTCGAACACTTGCATGATTAGGATCTAAAATAAATTGTGGGATGGGAAGTAGATTGAGGTAGTACCTATTACCTGTTTTACTTATGAAACATTGGGAGTTACTTCTACGTTTGCTTATTATGCTATGCTATGCTAGTAGACGTGGATTGGGTGAGTGAATTCCATGACAGATGTGAGATTGTTATTAATGGTTTATCTAAGGTGGCAACTTAAACACACATCCGGGTGGATTGAGGCACCTGGTTTCTATCGAGACTTGCTGTTTTTCTTGGACCGCCACCCGGCTCAAAGGGATCATAAGATTATTCATGCTAGTAACTTCCGTGTGCAGCCACAAGCCATTATGGGCTCTGGCATAGTTGATTAAGTCGTGTGAACTCTTACAGTGGTAGACTAGCTGATGTAGGGGTTGTAGGTGGTACGGTCTACCCATCGTAAGGTGCAAATGCTTCGAAGACTATGTCTCGGTCATCCGTCTCTCAAACACCATGTAGTCGAGAAACCAAACGGAGGCGATCGAGTCTTGTGGGGAAAAGTGCGCAAACCTCTGCAGAGTGTATAAACTAATCATGATTAGCCGTGTCCCCGGTTATGGACATCTTGAGTATCTAGTACTTGAATATCATGTGAATCTCAACATGTTACTCTAATTAATATTGTTGGGTTTTTAATGAGTACTTTTAATTGGGATTGAGGATGTTGTCAACCATTCTCAATGTTTAACAACCACCATGATAGTTAAACAAATTTATTCCTTTGCGAGGGAAAAAAGCGGCTTTATGCAAAACTGTAATCGTGAGAGCTTTTCCACCAGCCACATATGCATATAGTACAGGCTTATCATTCATTATTTCTCTATGTGTTACATTGCCAGCATATTGCATGTGCTGACCCGTTTCTGGCTGCAACTTTCATGTTGCGACTTTTCGAACGACAGTAAGGTGCTTTAGGTCGTGGTTCTATACTCAGTGATGCCGATGGAGTTGATGGACTCACTTATCTTCCAAGTCTTCCGCTGTTATCGTTATTAGATGGCCTTAAGCCATATTTATTGTAATAAGTCCTCTTTTGGGCAATGATGTATTAAGTGTGTGATTGCTACTCTGTTATAAATCCTTCGAAGTACTGTGTGGTGTCAGCATTACTGATCCAGGGATGACACCTGAGCACAGAGACTTGATCCATTCGGGTCGGGTCGCTATAGAGACAGTGCGGCACACTTGGCTGCGGCTCGAATCCGTCGAAGATCAAGTCTCCGCGGATATCGGCAGTATAGTTCAAATTTCCAAATCTGACCTGATGGCCAGGGGCGTAGCTTCGATCTGTTCGGATGGCCAAGTGAATTGCCCGCGATGCAAAGCTGCGAATATGAAGATCTGTCCGGGAGAAAAGTCTCACCTGGACCGCGCGTTGTTGATGATCGAAGGAGCCATCGGGCCTATCGGTGGCGACACGGAGGAACTCTCAATGAAAGCACCATTATCGGTGTCAAAACCGGCGGATCTCGGTAGGGGGTCCCGAACTATGCGTCTAGGCGGATGGTAACGGAGACAAGGGACACGATGTTTTACCCGGTTGGGCCCTCTCGATGGAGGTAATACCCTACTCCTGCTTGATTAATATTGATGATATGGGTAGTACAAGAGTAGATCTACCACGAGATCAAGGAGGCTAAACCCTAGAAGCTAGCCTATGGTATGATTGTTGTTCATCCTACGGACTAAAACCCTCCGGTTTATATAGACACCAGATAGGTTAGGGTTACAGAGTCGGTTACAATGGTAGGAGATCTACATATCAGACGCCAAGCTTGCCTTCCACGCCAAGGAGAGTCCCATCCGGACACGGGGCTAAGTCTTCAATCTTGTATCTTCATAGTCACGAGTCCGGCTGCGATGATAGTTCGCTATCCGGACACCCCTAGTCCAGACTCCCTCAACCACCATCGGGGCGAGGGGCTGGGGGCTTCCGAGGAGCAGCGATCGCTTGCATCTGGGCGGAGCTCAAGCCCCACCTCTCAACGCATCTTCAAGCAGTTCGCCCTGAAGTGAATGCAGTCCTCCCCAAGCTCGAAGCCACGCGCCCTCTCAGGTGGTCAGCATGCACCATCACGTTCAGCTCAGCGGATCAGCTCAAGTGCGTGGCCACAGCCGGAGTCCTCCCGATGCTTTGCTCCCCAATCATCAACAACATGCAAGTTACTAGGACCCTAATTGATGGCGGAGCAGGGCTCAATGTCCTGTCCGTCGAGACGTTCAACAATCTCCAAGTGCCGTACAATTAGCTTCAGCCAACCAAGCCTTTCTCCGGAGTCACTGATGGCTCCACAGTTCCGATTGGGCAGGTCCGCCTTCCTGTCACCTTCGGGGCGCGTGACAACTACCGCACCAAGCTCATCGACTTCGACGTCTCCCACATTCGCCTTCCATACAATGCCATCCTCGGGTACCAGGAAGCGGTGGAGTCATCACGGTGCCTTGTGAAGAGAGGGACGCAGTGTGCTCCCTGGAGCGTGCTTTTCAAGCCGCGTCACATGAAGACCCAGATCGCAGGAGCGGGAGGCTCCCCGAGACTGCTCCCAAGAAGAAGAAGGCATCGCCTGGCCCGACCCCTCGGGAGGCAGGCCCCTCAGGGTCAGCGCCTGTTCAGGGGGCACCTCCTTCTGTCACATAGGAAGGCGCGCCCGGCGCCCTCCTCGAGCAAGGCTCGGGGGCTCTCTCCTGGAGGGCCACCGACTTTGCTAAGGTCACGAGGGAGGCGCTTGGGCACCACTTGGAGGAGTGTTTCAAGGCACGTTTCCCTTAGGAAGGAGCGAGGCAAGGAGGGCCAAACCCTCAGGAGTTCGTCAGCCAGGTCATTCAGGAGCTGCAGGAGTCAAGAGTCATGAGTGGCAGCCGCCGCTTACCCGCCGTAGCTCCCCATCCAGGCGAGGATGGTGGGCTACGTGTCTGCATCGACATACTAGGGCTCAACCGAGCCGCCTCTCAGGAGCGCCTCTGGCCCTCGCGAGTGGGGCGTTGTGAAGGTCCACCCCACAGCTACATTCGCATGCCTTACGGTTTGCTGGACGCGGCTGCCGCATGCCAGCGCCTCATAGGAAGCATCCTAGAGGCTCAAGAGGCCAGGCGTTCCGCAGTCCTAGCGGAGATGGAGATGGCCCGTGAGGAGCCACCAGCGCCTCCGGAGCCCCCCGAGGCGCCTGGGCCTGGGGGCTCGTGAAGATCGGCTTCCACAGCCCGCGACGTCTGCTACTTCAGCATCCCTTCGTCTTCAACGTTATCAGGTGACAACCTTCGAGTTTCATTTCCAGCTAGGAGCGCCCCCAGGGCTGCATCATTCCCAGGCCGCGTGGTTCCGTCCCTGCGGCGTGTATCTCTTTTACTTCATGTTCCTAGCTTGCTTTATTGGGGGCGCCCCTCGGGCTGCATCATCCCCAAATCGCTTGGGCCAGACCCAGCGATGCCTACCTTCCCTGTACCTATCTAAATGAACTTGCTCCTCCGTGATTAACGTGTTTGACCTAGTCGCCCGTACGATTGACACCAACTGATGGAGCTGCTCCCTAACGGCACGACGCTTGCGCATGGGTCCGTCCCTGCAACGCCGACAAACCTGAATGGCCGAGCTCTGACCGCGGCAGCCCCGCATGGCGCCACCTCATCAAGCCTTCAGTGCCTCGTCACCCCTCCGGAGCAACCAACGGCTGACCGTCGCTTGTCATGGCGAACTCTTATTCTTCTTGTGATGAGCCTGCAGGATCTCTTCAAGGTGCAGCGCCAGGCGAGGCCCTCACGGCGTCTTCTTCACTCTCGTCCACGCGAACCGCTTGCACGTTAAAGGGGGGGGGGGTACCTGAGCATCGCAACTCACGGGCTCCTACTGGCTCTCCAGCCCTCACCCTCTGGCCTTGTCCATGGCATCGCGACCTGGCATACCAGCGAAGGCTGAGACCCGCTCGAGGGCTGGGTGTAACGCCCTCGATGCGGCTATATCTCCCACGTGTCGAAGCACGACTTAGAGGCATAACCGCATTGAAAGCAATGTCGCAAGTGAGGTAATCTTCACACAACCCATGTAATACATAAGGGAAAGAGATACATAGTTGGCTTACAATCGCCACTTCACACAATACATGAGTAAAGCATTACATCATACAGATACAATCAAGGTCCGACTACGGAACCAAAATAAAAGAAGACTACCCCAAATGCTACACAGATCCCGATCGTCCCAACTGGCTCCACTCTTGATGAACTGAAACGAAACAACACAATGATCAAGATCTTCATCGAGCTCCTCCTTGAGCTCGGATGCATCACCTGCACGGTTTCATCGGCACCTGCAAACTGGTTTTGGAAGTATCTATGAGTCACGGGGACTCAGCAATCTCACACCCGAGAGATCAAGACTATTTAAGCTTATGGGTAGGAGAAGGTAGTGAGGTGGAGCTGCAGCAAGCGAATAGCATATATGGTGGCTAACATACGCAAAAGAGAGCGAGAAGAGAAGCAAAGCACGGTCGAACAACTATGATCAAGAAGTGATCCTGAAACTACTTACGTCAAGCATAACTCCAACACCGTGTTCACTTACCGGACTCCGCCGAGAAGAGACCATCACGGTTACACACGCGGTTGGTGTATTTTAATTAAGATCAACTTCGGGTTTTCTACAACCGGACATTAACAAATTCCCATCTGCCTCATAACCGCGGGCACGGCTTTTGAAAGATAATACCCTGCAGGGGTGTCCCAACTTAGCCCATTATAAGCTCTCACGGTCAACGAAGGATATTCCTTCTACCGGGAAAACCCGATCAATCTCAGAATCCCGAACTACAAGACATTTCGACAGCAATAAAACAAGACCAGCAAAGCCGCCCGGATGTGCCGACAAATCCTGATAGGAGCTGCACATATCTCAGTCTCGTGGCACACGGATGAACACTACGTGCGGCAACCGACGATACCCCAAGTTGCCTCGGGCGGCACCGCAAGTGGCTCTAGTTTGGACCAGCACTGGAGGAGCACCGCCCGGGGTTAAAATAAAGATGACCCTTGAGTCTGCAGAACCCAAGGGAAAAAGGCTTAGGTGGCAAATGGTAAAACCAATGTTGGGCCTTCTTTGGAGGAGTCTTACTCAAAGCGAACTGTCAAGGGGTCCCATAAATCACCCAACCGTGTAGGAACATAAAATCAAGGAACATAACACGGTATGACGGAAACTAGGGCGGCAAGAGTGGAACAAAACACCAGGCATAAGGCCGAGCCTTCCACCCTTTACCAAGTATATAGATGCATTAATTAAATAAGATATATTGTGATATCCCAACAAGAATGTTCCAACAACGAACAACATCTCCATGTTCCAACAAGGAACAAACTTCATCTTCACCTGCAACTAACAACGCTATAAGAGGGGCTGAGCAAAGCGGTAACATAGCCAAACAACGGTTTGCTAGGAAAGGATGGTTAGGGGCTTGACATGGCAACATGGGAGGCATGATATATCAACTGGTAGGCATCGTAGCATAGGCATAGCAAAAGAGCGAGAAACTAGCAAGCAAAGATAGAAGTGATTTCGAGGGTATGGTCATCTTGCCTCAAATCCATAAGGAAGAAGAACGAGTCCATGAAGAAGACAAGCGGACGTGGCGAACGAATCCTCACAACTCCGGAGCGGAACCGGCTAACGAGAGAAGCAACCGGAAAGAAGCAAACATCATAGTAAACAACCATCACATAAACATGACATGATGCACAAACAAGTATGATGCATGTCCGGTTTAAATAGCATGGCATGGCAAAGTGCAACAAACAATACCACAAATTAAGTGGAGCTCAATATGCAACGAGTTGTATATTGACGAAACACCACATCAATTATTTAGTTCTCTCTCGGTTAGGTACACAACAATATTAAATGTTGTTAAACATGGCAAGAGGTGAAGCATGATGAAACTACCTATCTAGGCAAGTTTAAATGAGGCCGGAAGCAACAAACAACAATTCCGCAAATCCCCATATGCAATATTCGAATTTGGTACTGTTCTGCCCTAAACACAATTTTGATGTTGTTAAACATGCAAAGTAATGCTACCATGTTAATCTATGCATTTTTCCACCCCATTTACATATATAATTTATTTAAAACCGAGCTACGGTTATTTAGTTATGAAATAAATCATTTTAGCATGGCATTATGCAAAATAAACACAAACAGCATGTTAAACATTTTTAACATAGATGAAAGTGGCATATTATTAATCTACACAATTTTCTAAGCATTTTTCATATATAAAGTTTTTACATATGATGCACTGTTAAGAAGTTATTATATGCATGATGAACAGGGGGTTTTCTGCAAAACAGTAATTTACTGGATAATAGACAAATTCGCAGATCTGGAAAAAAACAACACTGGGCCGAATCTGCAGGCTGGCCCAACAGGAGGAAAAATAACACAGGAGGGGCGCTGGGGCGCTCACCCATGGGCTGAGGCCCGGTCGGTGGAGCAGGAGGAGGGGCAGGCCGGCTGGGCCTCGGTGTGACCTGGCGCTGGGCCTCGGATGGAGCAGGCTGGGCCTAGCGCTTTGGATGCGACCCAGGCGTGGTCAACGCGCGACGACCCGGATCGGGCTGCGCTGCTCGTCTCGCTCGGGCAAAACAAGGGCGCGACGGTGGACCTCCAGGAAGGGGATGGCAGCGGGCGAGGGCGCGGACGATGCGGAACTTGGCGCGGCGGTGAGGAACTTGGCGGACGGTGGCGAGGCAAGGGACTTGGCGCGGTCAACGAAGCAAGGGAATCGAGCGGGCCTGGAGCTATGCTCGACCTGAAGCAGCGGGGATGCAGGGGAAGCAGGGCGGCGACGCTTGCTCGAACCGGATGAAGCAGAGGCGATGGCGAGGAACTTGGCGCGGGGGTCGTAGGGCTCCGGTAGCAGGGAGGCGCGTCCAAGGCGAGGCAGCGACGAGCTCCTTCATCGGCCATGGCGTGGGGCGGCAGCAGAGGCTGGGCGCGCGGAAGGTCAACGCGGCGGCACCGGCGGGGACCTTGGCGGCGCAAGGAACGGAGGGGCGCGGATCCAGGCGCGGGGGAGGACTTGGCGAGCTCGGCGTCGAGGAAGGAGCTCCGACGAGGTGACAAGCGGGAGGAGGAGGCACGGCGACCTGTGGTGCTCCGGCATCGCGCTCGCCGGCGCTGCGGAGGAGGCCAGGATGGCGAGGTCGTCGGGACGTCCATGGCGGCCGGGGACTTGAAGCTCCACGCGGGGCGGCTTCCATGGCTGGACACGAAGGGTACGCAAGGGACGTGCTTGCAGCGAGGCGGAGGGAGACAGGCGGCACCGGGGCCTGCTTGGTGCAGGCGGCGACGTGGGGTCTCCGGTTCACCGTGGCAGCAGGGCTTGAGATCCATGGCGGGGCTCCTGTACATGGTGCTCGGGAGGAGTCCTGTATGAAAGAACGAGGGAGAGAGATCAGGGGACGGGGAGAGCAAGGGAAGAACAAAGCAGAGAAGAAGGGAGGCGCTCATCTGTTGGCTCCGGCGAGATGCTGGTCGCCGGGCGACGGTCATGATCGAGGACGAGGGAGCCGCTGCTGCTTACAGCGGCACTCGAGGCAAGCCCCACGGGCACATGCAGGAGGGATCAGGTGGAGGCGCGAGCATCCGCGGAAAACAAGGAAGGTAGTCGGGGAGGATTAGGATCGAGGAGAGTGGTTGGCTGGTGGATTTTTGGATCGGGAGCGATCCCAAGGAAGAGGGTGGCGGCGGCCGACTGGGCAGGGGGAGGATTTGACGGATGGGACGGCATCTAGGGATAGGACAAAATATATACATTAAGTGGATTAGGTTAGGGGCTACCCCATCCCTACGATCGTAATCGGACGGTCGCGAATAAAATAGTTAGGGAGCCCAATTAACAAAACGGAGATGTTTTGTAGACGTTAGGGGATGATCCGGACACAACGGTAGCGACAGTCCGTTTGGGTCAAGGGAGTTTTGGACGCCTTGAGAGGGTCTATACCTTGTGCAAAGAGGGTTAGGCGGCGCGGTCAAGAGGGAAGGTGATGAAACATGGGCATGGCTTGAGAGAAGAGACAACAAGGACAGATGCACACACAACAATACACCAATATGAAGAATGCAACAAACAAAACAAATCACACGACAAAACTCGGAAACCCTGGAAGGCAACTGAAGCTCCGGTCTTGGGGTGTCACAACACTCCACCACTACGAGAGGATCTCGTCCCGAGATCTAGGATGGCACCGGATAGAAAAACGGAAGAAGAAAGAGGTAAAACTAAGTTGCTTCGTTGACAAACGAGCGAAACCATGAACCTTGAGAGGTTGAAAAATTGAAAGAAGAATACAATGGAGATGAACGAGGTTGTGAACACTTTGTTAGCAGAGAAGAACAAAGAACATGATGAGAACCAAGAGCTTAGGGGACAAGATAGATTTTGAAGCCACTCCGGTTAAAACAAGATAGAGAAGGAGTAAGAATGATATAATTTGGACAACACTCCGACTGGAAATGGAAGGAATTAGAATCATGAACTTGGCAAAATGAAAGCACCTGGATGAGACTCCAGTTAAAAGAGGAATGATAGACACAACACTCCGGTTAAATCGATAAGCAAGGAAAAGGACATGGTTTTGACAAAACAAGATGATGGGTCGAAGAGAGCAACATCACAATGCCTCCGGAAGAAATGAAAGAATGGAATGGAATGGACGAAGAGAAACAAGATCTTGAAAGAGCACGCTTTCAAGAAATTCTAGAATGGAGTTGTTGGAAAACCAACAACGAAAAGAATAAGCTTGTAGTGGGCTTATGGAAACATCTCAACACTTGAGGTGAAATTCTGCCACTAACGAAAAACAATTGCTTGTTTGAGATCAAAGAAGAGATGAAAAAAAAACTTCTTTCGCCGAGAGGATAGAGAGATAACTTGGATCATTGATAAGCACCACAATAGCAACATTCCTTAGGGAAGGCTTTAAGTGAAATCTATACCAAGATAACACCAACGAATAAATTGTTGGGTTGAAAAGATCTCGTGAACGCAGAGAAATGATGGATTTAAATATCTCATTCACGACAACTTGTGAATCAAGAAACACGAAGGAAATTGTCAAGAATGACATAACACCATCTCAAGAGATAAGGTAGAAAGAATTGCACTTGAATGCAGGAAGAAGAATATTTGAGCTCTTCCAACAAGAATCTTGAGAACGCTTCGAGAATGAATTAAATCCTTGATGAACCACCATGAAGAAACTCCATAAGAACTCCCGTAAGAAAAGGATGATAAAAGAAAGAGAAGTTGAAAACACACAGTGAAGCCTTGCAGTGATAAGAAGAAGCTTTGAAATGATATAACCGAGAAAACTTGGAACTCCGGAAAGAAAGATGAACAAATGAAATCAAGAATTTTGATGAACCTCCGGAATAAGGAATTAATCACTTGGATGAAACAAGAACAAGACTTATGTTATGTGTATCCTTCACCAATTAAATTGATGGCAAGCAATGGATTTGGCATACTACTTATTCTCGTAGAAAGGATTAAGATAGATATGGCGAAAACTTGGGAATGTCTTCAACGATCCGCCGGTAGGATTTGGGAAGGACGAATGAATCTATATAATAACGAAGGAAGAGAACTCTTGAACGAACCACCGTAAGAATTGAAAATGAAAGTAGCAAAGGCACAATTCACCGTGAAGAATTAGAAAACAAATAAAGATGCTTGACAGAATTTAGATACATTAGAACGAAGAGATCATGAACTGATTAGAGGATATTTCGACGATGCACCGGTGAGATTTGGAAAATAAGAGTTGAACACTTGAATGAATAATTCGAGATGATGGGCTGAGAAAATCAAACTGAAAAGACTCTGAATTGCTCCGGATGGGTGAAAAGAATTATCACAATCAAAACGATTATGAGGATGGCACGAAGCTAGAACCATGAATCTTGAAGAGAATGGAGCAAGATTAAAGAGAAACTCTTCTTCGGTCTTCAAAATTCGAGAATGACGACGAGAAACACCACCATGAATTGTTGAGGTACTCCGGAATGAAAATTAGAAAGGTTGAACCAACGATGAAAATAATTTGAAAGATCTTGGAGAAAAGCATTTGACTAATGATAAATCATTCTTACGTCAAACTTTGCAATGAATTTGGGAATAGCGCCGAGAAAATTAGAAGAGTCAGGTAAGATCCTGGGAAAAGACCTATGGGTTAGGGCCCACTCAAAAGAACCACCGTTGAACAATTGTTTGAAAAGAGAGATTGCACCGGTTGAATTAAATGGCTTGAATGAGATAACAATCTCGAAATAGCTTGAACGGATTAAGAATGGAAACATGAATCTTCTGAGATATCTTCAACACTCCAGAACAATTGAATAACAAGAAGTGAAAGATTATGAGGTGCATCGGAATGGGAAAGCATTGTGAAAAGAGGAAAAAGGATAAGATCAACACCGAAAACTTGAACTAAATCCACCGGAGAAGAAAATTAGAATGGAAAAATGATAAGGTTGAAGCTTCCTTAGCGTCTTCATGAGAAATCCCCGGATTAAACATTAAAGGAAAAGAATGAAGAAACTTCACTCAATAAAATGGATACTTGGTTAGGGATATATGAGTCCTTGAAGAAAAAGGGTGGGAGGGCGGGAAAACAAAACAACTTGGGTCGGATGAAACGAACACCGTTGAGAAAAAACTTAGAATTGATCTTGCGAATGTTGCAATGATCGGATTCACTTGGAGAGAAGCACACGGTTGGCAGAAGAATTGAAAAGACGACCTTGATGAACAAGAAGGATTCGCATCCACATAGAAATATGAGAACACCGTTTAGAATAAGGTATGGAATCAACACTTGGCATTGAAGCAACTTGAATACCACAAAACGGAACAAAAACAAAGGATTTGGCTTGCAGAAATAAGCCGGAACAAATACATATGATAGAGATTTACCCAATCCCATATCATGCATCTGTCGAAAAGATATTCTAGGAGCTACTTGAATTCCCACCTATAAACTCCCGAAACTTTCTAGTTATGCAATCTGGTGTTGGGGATACAGGGGACACAAAATATATCACCCAAACTAACAATACCTAGATCCAGCTGTATCCATCCTTCAACACATAACCAAGAAACCTTCGGAAATCTTTTACCTCGACCTTCGAAAAGCATCCGTTATACGAGTTATGGCAATAATCTCGAGCTCGCCCCAGTACGGGGTTATCGAGGTTATCTCACCAACAACGCATAAAAGAGATTTTCGATGTCGGCAAAACTCAGTATTCCGAATCGCAACGATAAAATTGTGACGACAACACCTCGGAGCTCAACTCCCGGGACACCGCCACAACCCCTAAATGTCGAGGCACCAAGAACAATGTTCTCGTCACAAAACCATCGGACGATTCCAAGATACCCGCGTGATCCTAATTTTTTTAGTGAAATTTGAGGAGAGGAAAGTCAAAACTTCTCGTCGGAGACCTCACCAGAGCGACGAAGGGACCGAGGAGTAAAAAGAATCCTACTCTCCGATATATATAATCCTAAGACTCAAAACATTTTCCGTTCTAGACTCAACAACGCCAAAGAAACAATCAAGTAGGGGCTCCTAAGTCGGGAAGGCTCGATTACCAACTTAGCGCGCCTCGATGCGGCTATATCTCCCACGTGTCAAGCACGACTTAGAGGCATAACCGCATTGAAAGCAATGTCGCAAGTGAGGTAATCTTCACACAACCCATGTAATACATAAGGGAAAGAGATACATAGTTGGCTTACAATCGCCACTTCACACAATACATGAGTAAAGCATTACATCATACAGATACAATCAAGGTCCGACTACGGAACCAAAATAAAAGAAGACTACCCCAAATGCTACACAGATCCCCGATCGTCCCAACTGGGCTCCACTACTGATCAACTGAAATGAAACAACACAATGATCAAGATCTTCATCGAGCTCCTCCTTGAGCTCGGATGCATCACCTGCACGGTTTCATCGGCACCTGCAAACTGGTTTTGGAAGTATCTGTGAGTCACGGGGACTCAGCAATCTCACACCCGTGAGATCAAGACTATTTAAGCTTATGGGTAGGAGAAGGTAGTGAGGTGGAGCTGCAGCAAGCGAATAGCATATATGGTGGCTAACATACGCAAAAGAGAGCGAGAAGAGAAGCAAAGCACGGTCGAACAACTATGATCAAGAAGTGATCCTGAAACTACTTAAGTCAAGCATAACTCCAACACCGTGTTCACTTCCCGGACTCCGAGAAGAGACCATCACAGTTACACACGCGTTGGTGTATTTTAATTAAGATCAACTTTGGGTTTTCTACAACCAGACATTAGCAAATTCCCATCTGCCTCATAACCGCGGGCACGGCTTTGAAAGATAATACCCCGCAGGGTGTCCCAACTTAGCCCATTATAAGCTCTCACGGTCAACGAAGGATATTCCTTCTACCGGAAGACCCGATCAATCTCGGAATCCGGACTACAAGACATTTTGACAACAATAAAACAAGACCAGCAAAAGCCGCCGGATGTGCCGACAAATCTGATAGGAGCTGCACATATCTCGGTCTCGTGGCACACCGGATGAACACTACGACGGCAACCGACGATACCCCAAGTTGCCTCGGGCGGCACCGCAAGTGGTTTAGTTTGGACCAGCACTGGAGGAGCACCGCCCGGGGTTAAAATAAAGATGACCCTTGAGTCTGCAGAACCCAAGGGAAAAAGGCTTAGGTGGCAAATGGTAAAACCAATGTTGGGCCTTGCTGGAGGAGTCTTATTCAAAGCGAACTTTAAAGGGGTCCCATAAATCACCCAACCGTGTAAGGAACGCAAAATCAAGGAACATAACACCGGTATGACAGAAACTAGGGCGGCAAGAGTGGAACAAAACACCAGGCATAAGGCCGAGCCTTCCACCCTTTACCAAGTATATAGATGCATTAATTAAATAAGATATATTGTGATATCCCAACAAGTAAACATGTTCCAACAAGGAACAACATCTCCATGTTCCAACAAGGAACAAACTTCATCTTCACCTGCAACTAACAACGCTATAAGAGGGGCTGAGCAAAGCGGTAACATAGCCAAACAACGGTTTGCTAGGAAAGGATGGTTAGGGGCTTGACATGGCAACATGGGAGGCATGATATAGCAACTAGTAGGCATCATAACATAGGCATAGCAAAAGAGCGAGCAACTAGCAAGCAAAGATAGAAGTGATTTCGAGGGTATGGTCATCTTGCCTGAAATCCCGCAAGGAAGAAGAACGAGTCCATGAAGAAGACAAACGGACGTAGTCGAACGAATCCTCACAACTCCGGAACGGAACCGAAGCTAACGAGAGAAGCAACCCGAAAAGAAGCAAACATCATAGTAAACAACCATCACATAAACATGACATGATGCACAAACAAGTATGATGCATGTCCGGTTTAAATAGCATGGCATGGCAAAGTGCAACAAACAATACCACAAATTAAGTGGAGCTCAATATGCAACGAGTTGTATATTGACGAAACACCACATCAATTATTTAGTTCTCTCTCGGTTAGGTACACAACAATATTAAATGTTGTTAAACATGGCAAGAGGTGAAGCATGATGAAACTACCTATCTAGGCAAGTTTAAATGAGGCCGGAAGCAACAAACAACAATTCCGCAAATCCCCATATGCAATATTCGAATTTGGTACTGTTCTGCCCTAAACACAATTTTAATGTTGTTAAACATGCAAAGTAATGCTACCATGTTAATCTATGCATTTTTCCACCCCATTTACACATATATAATTTATTTAAAACCGAGCTACGGTTATTTAGTTATGAAATAAATCATTTTAGCATGGCATTATGCAAAATAAACACAAACATCATGTTAAACATTTTAACATAGATGAAAGTGGCATATTATTAATCTACACAATTTTCTAAGCATTTTCATATATAAAGTTTTTACATATGATGCAATTTATTAAAAAGTTATTATATGCATGATGAACAGGGGTTTTCGCAAAACAGTAATTTCTTCGGATAATAGACAAATTCGCAGATCTGAAAAAAACAACACCGGCGAATCTGCAGGCTGGCCCAACAGAGGAAAAAAACACAGGGGCGCTGGGCGCACCCATGGGCCGAGGCCCGGTCGGTGGAGCAGAGGAGGGCAGGCCGGCTGGGCCTCGTGTGACTGGCGCCGGGCCTCGGATGGAGCAGGCTGGGCCTAGCGCTCGATGCGACCAGCGTGGTCAACGCGCGACGACCCGGATCGGGCTGCGCTGCTCGCCTCGCCGGGCAAAACAAGGGCGCGACGGTGGACCTCAGGAAGGGGATGGCAGCGGGCGAGGGCGCGGACGACGCGGAACTTGGCGCGGCGGCGAGGAACTTGGCGGACGGCAGCGAGGCAAGGGACTTGGCGCGGTCAACAAAGCAGGGGAATCGAGCGGGCCTGGAGCGCTGCTCGACCTGAAGCAGCGGGGATGCAGGGGAAGCAGGGCGGCGACGCTCGCTCGAACCGGATGAAGCAGAGGCGATGGCGAGGAACTTGGCGCGGGGGTCGTAGGGCTCCGGTAGCAGGGAGACGCGTCCAAGGCGAGGCAGCGACGAGCTCCTTCATCGGCCATGGCGTGGGGCGGCAGCAGAGGCTGGGCACGCAGAAGGTCATCGCGGCGGCACCGGCGAGGACCTTGGCGGCGCAAGGAACGGAGGGGCGCGGATCCAGGCGCGGGGGAGGACTTGGCGAGCTCGGCGTCGAGGAAGGAGCTCCGGCGAGGTGACAAGCGGGAGGAGTAGGCACGGCGACCTGTGGTGCTCCGGCGTCGCGCTCGCCGGCGCTGCGGAGGAGGCCAGGATGGCGAGGTCGTCGGGACGTCCATGGCGGCCGGGGACTTGAAGCTCCACGCGGGGCGGCTTCCATGGCTGGACACGAAGGGTACGCAAGGGACGGGCGCAGCGAGGCGGAGGGAGACGGGCGGCACCAGGGCCTGCTGGTGCAGGGCGACGACGTGGGGTCTCCGGGTCACCGTGGCATGGGCTTGAGATCCATGGCGGGGCTCTGTACATGGTGCTCGGGAGGAGTCCTGTATGAAAGAACGAGGGAGAGAGATCAGGGGACGGGGAGAGCAAGGGAAGAATGAAGCAGAGAAGAAGGGAGGCGCTCATCTGTTGGCTCCGTCGAGCTGCTGGTCGCCGGCGACGGTCGCGGTCAAGGACGAGGGAGCCGCTGCTGCTACTGGCGACACTCGAGGCAAGCCCCACGGCACAGTAGGAGGGATCAGGTGGAGGCGCGAGCATCCGCGGAAAACAAGGAAGGTGGTCGGGAGGATTAGGATCGAGGAGAGTGGTTGGCTGGTGGATTTTTGGATCGGGAGCGATCCCAAGGAAGAGGGTGGCGGCGGCCGATCAAGGCGGGGAGGATTTGACGGATGGGACGGCATCTAGGGTTAGGACAAAATATAGACATTAAGTGGATTAGGTTAGGGGCTACCCCTCCCTACGATCGTAATCGGACGGTCGCGAATAAAATAGTTAGGGAGCCCAATTAACAAAACGGAGATGTTTTGTAGATGTTAGGGGATGATCCGGACACAACGGTAGCGACAGTCCGGTTTGGGTCAAGGGGAGTTTTTGGACGCGCGAGAGGGGTCTATGCACTGTGCAAAGAGGGGTTAGGCGGCGCGGTCAAGAGGGAAGGTGATGAAACATGGGCATGGCTTGAGAGAAGAGACAACAAGGACAGATGCACACACAACAATACACCAATATGAAGAATGCAACAAACAAAACAAATCACACGACAAAACTCGGAAACCCTGGAAGGCAACTGAAGCTCCGGTCTTGGGGCGTCACACTGGGACCCAAGGACGTAGATCAGAAAGGGGAGCAAAGGCGAGAGGGAAAAGGCACGCGGGGACCTCGCGAGGCAACTTCCCGTCTGCCGATGCGCGGACCTAGCGCCGCACCAGGAAGCGGTTCCTGACTCCCGAGATAAGTCATCCTCCGGAAACACTAGCTATCACGACACCGACCTCGCATCTAAGGCAATCCCGTGTTAGCAACATCGCGCTCCTTTCTCACTGAACGATGGCTGCTTGAGCGCTAAAGGGGACCTCCTGAGCATCGCGACTCAGGGGCTCTTACTGGACCACGGGCCGCTCACCTCCTGGCCTTGACCACAGCATCGCGACCTGGCATACCAGCGATGGCTAAAGCCTGCCTTCGGATCGGGACCTGTCGGCGCACAACGTCAAGCCCTCGTGAGGTTCGAAAGGAGGAACTGAGCTAAGACGGAATGAGCATCTCACACTACTTCACGACAAGGATCATATTGACAAACAGAACCACAGGCACCTTACAAGCACCCACGGGGCGCATTTTTCGATTCCTCGCAGGGAACAGAGGGAGCAGATCCTAAAGAACACTAACTACACGCGCCTCTGCAAGAGACGCCATCATCAACAGTGGGCTGTCAGACACCGGCGCCAACCCCATCCAGATCAGAGGCGGCGTCGGCCTGACGAGCCCGCCCTGCTCCGCGAGCGGTACAAGCTCGGGGGCTCGTAGCTGTCGTCGCTCGTCTCCGGAGTCACGAAGAGCTCGGCGGAGTCTCTGGATCCTCCGCCGCCTGAGGAGCTGCTGAGGGAGCGACCGACGAGCCTGGTCCTCGCCACGGCAGGGCCCCGACCCCCTCTCTCAGGGCAGCACTCCAGCCGGCGTCCTTCCGCGTCGAAGACCTTGAAGAACATCACGGAAGCGCCGTCGTACTCCAGGTGGATCGCGAGGGCGCCCCTCATCCTGCAGACCCGGGCGATCTCGCCCCAGCCTCGAGTCATGAAGACCTTGCCCGGAGCGACGACCGCGACCTCCGCTTCGGTCGCAAGGGTGCTGCAGCCGGTGTGCTGCAACCAGAGCTCCAGAGATCCCCTCTGCGGAATTGCTTAGGCGAAGGAGGGAGGAAGGCGAATCCAAGACTGAGGAGGCATGGCGGCGTGGAGCACCAACTCTCGGGAGGAGCCCTCGACATGGAATCCGGGGGGAACAACGCGCACCGGCATGACCCGCCGGCGCCGTTGGCGGCGTTGTCCATGGCGCTCGGCGGCAACTCCTTCAGGGCCCTCAATGTGGGCGTACAAGGGCAGCGGGAACCCTGGCGGCGGCCGCTCGCACCAAGGCCTTGACACCTCCTGCCGGGCGCCCTCATCTCGATGGCAGAGGGCTAGCCGTTTCTTCGGTGGAAGCGGGTCGGGACCCTCTCGGGGAGCCTTTCTCTTCTCTTTCGTGGAGAACCGGCGGATCGGAGCCATTGCCGCAAAATGGAGCAAGGGATGGAGAAGAAGGAGGAGCAGGAAGAGATGGACTGGAAGGGCACGCGCCGTTCCGTACTTACAGCCGGGGAAGGCCAACCGTCGACCTCCACGATCACAGGTAATCATGACCCGCATTGCATGCAGGGTTTTGTCATTTCGTGCAGTTGCCGAGGCGTCGTGGGGGAGCAGGGACGCCCACGTCCAATCAACCGCCACGCGGCGCCCGAGGTCAAGAGGCTGTTAGGGCCCATGACACTCGCACTTGCCCTTCGCTTCTTCTCGCTCAGCCAAGTCCAGCGCGCGCCTTGGGCCCGGGGCTCTGTCGGTGTTCAGGAACGGGGTACCAGACTTGCTCGCTGCGGCCTGGGCGTGGCAAAAGGGTGGCCCAGCGACCCATCTCCATCAAGCCAAGCTCAAGACCCTCGCGAGGGGCCAAGCCTCATGGGCGGATGACAGGAAGCTTCCTCGAGCACGGCCTCGTCAGGCTGGCTCATGAGGAGGCGGAGAGAACAAGGCGGGTACCTCACGAGGTGCCCATGACGCAAGCCATGACGACCAAGGGCGCCAGGCGGGCGCCAGCCCGCGCAGTGTCCTCATTTCCTCTTTGGTGCAAAGGGGGCAAGCGCATGTGAGAGCATCAAGCAAAGGCAGCCATTTCGGTGCAACAAGACCAAGACCAACACAACAGCAGGAAGGAGGTCATCGTGGAGCCCAAGCCGGCGTCACCACCAGAGCCCTTGACAAGCGAAGACCAACTTTAGTCCGGATAATTGTACTAGATGTTCCCCTTCAAAATGGCCAATTGTTGGCGCCCTTCCCGCTCAATATTTGGGAAGAGGCCCACGGCCTTTGCCTATAAATAGGTCTAGCCACCACAGAGAGAAGAACGGGTGGAACCGACCAGAGAGAAAGAGAGAGAAGTGACTGGACTCACCCAAGCAGTCCATCGCACCAGCTCAAGAACAGCCCCTCGCGAGGCTGTTCTTCCTTGTATTGTTCATCATCAGCCCCTGAGGCAATCCACCACACCACACACTGGAGTAGGGTATTACACCACAATGGTGGCCCGAACCAGTATAAACCTTGTGTCTCTTGTGTTGCTCTTTGCAGTTTAGATCCTTGCAGGCGACGAGGTGCAGGTAGGTAGGGGTGAGATCTCCGCGCACCCAGAGTTCAAACCTAGAGGGTCTGCGGAACCCGAAATCCGACAGCGCGCCTGTGGGGCCCCACCCTGTGGTGTGCCCCAGGCCTTCATATTGGCGACGATTTTTCTTTATTTATTTTAAGATATTCCGTGGAGTTTCATGACTTTTGGAGTTGCAGAGAATAGGTCTCCAATATTTCCTCCTTTTCCACCCGAATTCCATTCCAATTGGCATTCTCCTCTTCATGTAAACCTTGTAAAATAAAGAGAATAGCCATAAGTATTGTGACATAACGTGAAATAACAGCCCATAATGCGATAAATATCGATATAAAAGCATGATGCAAAATGGACGTATCAACTCCCCCAAGCTTAGACCTCGCTTGCCCTCAAGCGAAAAGCCGATAATAATAAATATGTCCTCATGTTTAGAGGTAGAGGCGTCGATAAAAATAAAATACGGACATGAAGGCACCATGATTATTCTCATAACAGTAACATATATAGATTTTGTCATATGATTACTTATGTTCAAGTGATGATCTTTTCACAATGCAAAAGTATGAATCAGAACCTTATTGATCACCAACAAATTATAACCTCAGTCATGGAAGCAATTGCAATTTATCATAACATCAGAAAGAGTCTATGTCAGAGCTTAAAAGCAAGTCCACATACTCAACTATCATTTAGTCCTTCATAATTACTAACACTCACGCAATACTTGTGGTTACGGAGTTTTAATCGGACACAGAGAAAGATATGGGCTTATAGTTTTGCCCCACAACCTTTTACCTCAAGGGTAATGTCAACAATAATAATTCATGCTCCCCTACATCCAATTAGATATATATATCATGTTCTTTCCAACATGCTGGGCTTGCCAAAGGATAAAATGAAAAAGGAAAGGTGAAGATCACCATGAATCTTGCATAAGGTAGAGGATAATAATAAAAGATAGGCCCTTCGCAGAGGGAAGCAGAGGTTTCCATGCGCTTTTATGGTTGGATGCACAAAATCTCAATGCGAAAGAACGTCACTTTATATTGCCCCTTGTGATATGAACCTTTATTATGCAGTCCGTCGCTTTTATTACTTCCACATCACAAGATCGTATAAAGCTTATTTCTCCCACACCAATCAATCATACATGTTTAGAGAAATTTTTATTGCTTTGCATCGATGACAACTTACTTGAAGGATCTTACTCAATCCATAGGTAGATATGGTGGACTCTCATGGCAAAACTGGTTTAAGGGTATTTGGAAGCACAAGTAGTATCTCTACTTGGTGCTGAGAATTTGGCTAGCATGAGGGGGAAAGGCAAGCTCAACATGTTAGAGGATCCATGACAACATACTTTATCTTAGATATAAGAAAACAGAACTCATCACGTTGTCTTTCTTGTCCAACATCAACTCTTTAGCATGTTATATTTTAATGAGTGCTCCCAATCATAAAAGATGTCAATGATAATATATCTATATGTGAAACCTCTCTTTCCTTATTACTTCCTATTAATTGCAACGATGACCAAAGCTATATTTGCCAACTCCCAACAACTTTTAATCATCATACTCTTTCTATGTGAAGTCATTACTTTCAATAAGATCAATATGAACTCTTTGTTTCTTTTTATTCTTTTTCTTCTTTCTATTCTTTTGTTCACCCAAGATCATGGCAAAATAATCAAGCCCTTGAATCAACACTAAACTTTATTATATATATAGCTCACGGACTTGATTACATAGAGAGATCATAAAGCAAAACTCAAAACTAGATCATGCCATAAACTTTATTCTACTAGATCAAGATACTACTAAAAGGATCGAACTAAGAAAAAGGGTAAAGATAGGAGTTGTGATGGCGATACGATACCGGGGCACCTCCCCCAAGCTTGGCAGTTGCCAAGGGGAGTGTGCATACCCATGTGATTATGTCTCCTTTGTTGGCGAAGAAGGTGGAGGTGTTGTTGATGATGCATGCTTGTCGTCCACCTTCCAGGGCATAGGCTCACCATCATAGAAGGATGATTGAGTCTCCGGAATCCTCAAATCTACAGGCAAACTCATCCTTTTGAATCTATATTCATACTCACAGTTTTGATTTTGCAGATCATAGATTTGGGCTTGGAGGTGCTCGATCTTCTCATGTAGCTTGAAGATGGCCTCCTCGGTGTTCTTAGCATCCGTCTCGTAGTTGTTGGTGAACTCCGCGAGCATCGTGTGGGTAGCGTTGATTCCACGCTCCACCATCCCCTAGCACTTGAAAACTTGTTGCTCCATTGCTTCGTGCCTCGACTCCATGCTTTCGGTTCCCTTGGGTCCCTCAGCATCGCGGATGTGCAGCAACCCATCACGCATCTCAATGGTTTGAGGGTGTCGCAACACTTCCGCGAGGTAAGGGCTGATCACCTTCTCGAAGAACTTGTCCTTGGAAGCACTTGGGAACGTCATGATGATCTAGACCTGTCAGAAAAACAGCTCGAAACAAGAATAGGAGAGATTTGTGTGATACGAGGGTCAAAACCTTCGGGAGAATATATAATGAATTTTTACCGACCAAAATACGTATCGTGCAAGAAAATGGAGTCCGGAAGGCACACGAGGTGCTCACGAGGTAGGGGGCGCGCCCAGGGGGTAGGGCGCGCCCACCACCCTCGTGGGACCCTCGTGTCCTTCCCGGACTGCTACTTATTTTTCTATTTTTCTAAATATTCCAAAACGGAGAAATATTGCCTTAAAAATTGTTTTGGAGTCGGTTTACTTACCGTACCACATACCTATTCCTTTTCAGAGTCTGAAACGGTCTGGAAAGTGTCCCTTATGTATTCCTCCAGGGTTACAGTTTCAATAATATTGGTTTCAACATTTATGGGATTACCTGAGATATAATGTTTGATCCTTTGACCGCTTACCACCTTGGTTTGTGCCTTGAAGTTGTTGATTTTATGGCACCGACCGATCGACCTCCTCGATAACGTAGGGACCTTCCCATTTAGAGAGAAGTTTTCCTGCAAAAAATCTTAAACGAGAGTTGTATAGCAATACATAATCACCTAAATTAAACTCACGCTTTTGTATCCTTTTGTCATGCCATATTTTAACTTTTTCTTTAAACAACTTGGCATTTTCATAAGCTTGGGTTCTCCATTCATCAAGTGAGCTAATATCGAATAACCTTTTCTCACCGGCAAGTTTGAAATCATAGTTGAGCTCTTTAATAGCCCAATATGCTTTATGTTCTAGTTCGAGAGGTAAGTGACATGCTTTTCCATAAACCATTTTATACGGAGACATACCCATAGGATTCTTATATGCAGTTCTATAGGCCCATAGTGCATCATCAAGTTTCTTGGACCAGTTCTTCCTAGACCTATTAACAGTCTTTTGCAAAATTAATTTGAGCTCTCTATTGCTCAGTTCTACTTGACCACTAGACTGTGGGTGATATGGAGATGCAATTCTATGATTAACATCATATTTAGCAAGCATTTTACGGAAAGCACCATGAATAAAATGTGAACCACCATCAGTCATTAAATATCTAGGGACTCCAAACCTCGGAAAAATAACTTCCTTAAGCATTTTAATAGAAGTGTTATGATCAGCACTACTAGTTGGAATAGCTTCTACCCACTTAGTAACGTAATCAACAACAACTAAAATATGTGTATATCCATTAGAGGCAGGAAAAGGTCCCATATAATCAAAACCCCAAACATCAAATGGTTCAATAACAAGTGAATAATTCATAGGCATTTCTTGACGTCTACTAATATTACCAATTCTTTGACATTCATCACAAGACAAAGCAAACTTACGGGCATCTTTGAAGAGAGTGGGCCAATAAAAACCGGATTGCAATACCTTATGTGCAGTTCTATCTCTAGCGTGGTGTCCTCCATAAGCTTCGGAGTGGAACTTGCATAGGATCTGTTCCTGTTCATGCTCAGGTACACTACGTCTAATAACACCATCCACTCCTTCTTTATAAAGATGTGGGTCATCCCAAAAGTAATGTCTCAAATCATAGAAAAACTTTTTCTTTTGTTGGTATGTGAAGCTAGGTGGTATAAATTTGGCAACAATATAATTAGCATAATCAGCATACCATGGAGTGCTACGAGAAGTGCTTATGACATTTAATTGTTCATCAGGAAAGCTATCATCAATAGGTAGTGGGTCATTAAGAACATTCTCTAGCCTAGACAAGTTGTCTGCAACGGGGTTCTCAGCTCCTTTTCTATCAACAATATGCAAATCAAATTCTTGCAGCAAGAGAACCCATCTAATAAGTCTAGGTTTTGCATCTTTCTTTTCCATAAGATATTTAATAGCAGCATGATCAGTGTGAATAGTTACTTTAGAATCAACAATATAGGGTCTGAATTTATCACAAGCAAATACAACTGCTAAAAGCTCCTTTTCGGTAGTAGCATAATTTCTTTGAGCATTGTCTAGAGTCTTACTAGCATAATGGATAACATTTAGTTTCTTATCAACTCTTTGCCCTAGAACAACACCTACAACATAATCACTAGCATCACACATAATTTCAAAGGGTAAATTCCAATCAGGTGGCTGAACAACAGGTGCAGAGACTAATGCTTTCTTAAGTGTTTCAAATGCTTCTACAAAATCATCATCAAAGACAAATGGTACATCTTTTTGTAATAAATTAGTCAGAGGCCGAGAAACTTTTGAGAATTCCTTAATGAACCTCCTATAAAATCCGGCGTGACCAAGGAAACTTCTTATACCATTGATGTCCTTGGGACATGGCATCTTTTCAATAGCATCAACCTTGGATTTATCAACTTCAATACCTCTTTCAGAAACTTTGTGCCCCAAGACAATACCTTCATTAACCATAAAGTGGCACTTTTCCTAATTCAAGACAAGATTAGTTTCTTCACATCTCTGCAAAACTCGATCAAGATTGCTCAAGCAATCATCAAAAGAGGAACCATAGACGGAAAGATTGTCCCTGAAGACCTCACAAATTTTTTCACAAAAATCAGAGAATATAGCCATCATACATCTTTGAAAGGTAGCAGGTGCATTACATAAACCAAAAGGCATACGTCTATAAGCAAAAGTACCAAAAGGGCATGTAAAAGTAGTCTTTGATTGATCCTTAGCGATACACGGTATTTGAGAGAAACCGAATAACCATCTAAAAAGCAATAATGTGTATGTTTGCATAATATTTCTAGCATTTGATCAATAAAAGGTAAGGGTAATGATCTTTCTTAGTAGCTTTATTTAATTTATGGAAATCAATTACCATCCTATAACCTGTGATAATTCTTTGCGGATCAATTCATCTTTATCATTAGGGACAACAGTAATACCTCCTTCTTAGGGACACAATGGACAGGACTTACCCAACGACTATCAACAACGGGTAAATTATACCTGCCTCCAGAAGCTTGAGTAGTTCTTTTCTTACCACTTCTTTCATTTTAGGATTCAAACGTCGTTGAGGATCACGAACTGGTTTGGCATCCGCTTCCAAATTTATTTTCTGTTGACATAGAGTGGGACTAATGCCCTTAAGATCATCAAGATTATATCCAATAGCGGCACGGTGCTTCTTCGGAGTTTTCAATAATCTTTCTTCTTCATGCTCTGAAAGCTTAGCACTAATAATAACAGGATATATTTTCTTTTCATCAAGATAAGCATATTTAAGATTATCGTGCAACAGTTTAAGCTCAAACACGGGATCACCCTTGGGTGGAGGAGGATCCACTAGGATTTCAACAGGCAAATTGTGTTGCAGAATATGTTCCTGTTTAAAGAATACTTCATCTATTTCCCTTCTTTCATTCATGAACATATCATTTTCATGGTCTAGCAAATAGTGTTCTAAAGGATCACTAGGAGGTACGACAATAGAAGCAAGACCAATAATTTCATCCTTACTAGGCAATTCTTCCTCACGATGTTGTTTACTAAATTTAGAGAAATTAAACTCATGAACCATATCATCCAAGCCAATAGTAACAACATTCTTTTCGCAATCTATTCTAGCATTAACAGTGTTCAAGAAGGGTCTACCAAATATAATGGGACAAAAGCTATCTTGTGGAGAACCAAGAACAAGAAAATCAGTGGGATATTTAGTTTTCCCACACAAGACTTCGACATCTCTAACAATCCCAATTGGTGAAATAGTATCTCTATTGGCAAGCTTAATTGTGACATCAATTTCTTCTAACTCAATAGGTGCAATATCATGCATAATTTCTTTGTATAAGTCAATGGGTATTGCACTAGCACTAGCGCCCATATCACATAAGCCATGATAACAATGATCTCCTATTTTAACAGAAATGACAGGCACGCCTACCATAGGTCTATGTTTATCCTTAGCACACGGTTTAGCAATTCTCGCAGTTTCACCGAAGAACTGAATAACATGCCCATCAATATTATCAGACAAGAGATCTTTAACAATAGCAATATTAGGTTCTACTTTAACTTGCTCAGGAGGTGTATAAGTTCTAATATTGCTTTTACAAACAACAGTTGAAGTTTTAGCATGATCCTTTATTCTAACAGGGAAAGGTGGTTTCTCAACATAAGAGGTAGGAACAATAGGATCATTATAAGTGACAATCTTTTCTTCAACTTTAATAGGTGCAGCTACCTTTACTTCTATGGGAGGATGATATTTAAACCAATTCTCCTTAGGGAGATCAACATAAGTCGCAAAAGATTCACAGAAAGAAGCTACTATCTCAGAGTCAAGTCCATATTTAGTGCTAAACTTACGGAAAATATCGGTATCCATAAAAGATTTAACACAATCAAACTTAGGTGTCATACCTGACTCCTTACCTTCGTCGAGGTCCCAATCTTCAGAGTTGCGTTTAATTCTATCCAATAAATTCCATCTGAATTCAATAGTCTTCATCATAAAAGAGCCAGCACAAGAAGTATCGAGCATGGTGTGATTGTTACCAGAAAGCCGAGCATAAAAACTTTGAATAATTATTTCTCTTGGGAGCTCATGATTGGGGCATGAATATAACATTGATTTAAGCCTCCCCCAAGCTTGAGCGATGCTTTCTCCTTCGCGAGGCCAAAAATTATATATATAATTGCGATCACGATGAGCAAGATGCATAGGGTAATACTTTTGATGAAATTCCAATTTCAATCTTTTATAGTTCCATGATCTCATACCATCACATAGCCTATACCATGTCAATGTGTCTCCCTTCAAAGATAAAGGGAAGACCTTCTTCTTAACAACGTCATCGGGTATACCTGCAAGCTTAAATAATCCACAAACTTCATCCACATATATTAAGTGCTCATCAGGATTCTTTGTTCCATCTCCTGTAAAAGGATTAGCTAGCAGTTTTTCCATCATACCCGAAGGAATTTCAAAAGGAGTTTCATTTTCAATAGGTTCAGTAGGTTGAGAAGAAACTCTTTGCTCTACTGGACGGGGTGAAGATACCCCGAACAAGCCCCTCAGAGAATTACTTTTCATAGTAACAAGTGACAGTAAATTTCAGCACACTATATAAAATTTTCCTTACCAAATTCCACCTACCAAAGGCGCTACACTCCCCAGAAACGGCGTCAGAAAAGAGTCTTGATGACCCACAAGTATAGGGGATCTATCTTAGTCCTTTTGATAAGTAAGAGTGTCGAATCCAATGAGGAGCAGAAGGAAATGATAAGCGGTTTTCAGCAAGGTATTCTCTGCAAGTACTGAAATAAGTGGTAACAGATAGTTTTGTGATTAGATAAATTGTAACGAGCAACAAGTAACGAGAGTAAATAAAGTGCAGCAAGGTGGCCCAATCCTTTTTGTAGCAAAGGACAAGCCGGAACAAACTCTTATAATAGGAAAAGCGCTCCTGAGGACACATGGGAATATCGTCAAGCTAGTTTTCATCACGCTTATATGATTCGCGTTCGGTACTTTGATAATTTGATATGTGGGTGGACCGGCGCTTGGGTTCTGTTCTTACTTTAACAAGCATCCCACTTATGATTAACCTCTATTGCAAGCATCCGCAACTACAACAGAAGTATTAAGGTAAACCTAACCATAGCATGAAACATATGGATCCAAATCAGCCCCTTACGAAGCAACGCATAAACTAGGGTTTAAGCTTCTGTCACTCTAGCAACCCATCATCTACTTATTACTTCCCAATGCCTTCCTCTAGACCCAAATAATGGTGAAGAGTTATGTAGTCGACGTTCACATAACACCACTAGAGGCTAGACAACATACATCTCATCAAAATATCGAACAAATACCAAATTCACATGACTACTAATAGTAAGACTTCTCCCTTGTCCTCAGGAACAAACGTAACTACTCACAAAGCATATTCATGTTCATAATCAGAGGGGTAATAATATGCATAAAGGATTTGAACATATGATCTTCCACCAAATAAACCAACTAGCATCAACTACAAGGAGTAATCAACACTACTAGCAACCTACTAGCACCAATCCCGGACTTGGAAACAAGAATTGGATAAAAGAGATGAACTAGGGTTTGAAGATGAGATGGTGATGGTGAAGATGTCGATGGAGATTGCCCTCTACCGATGAGAGGAGCGTTGGTGATGATGATGACGATGATTTCCCCCTCCCGGAGGGAAGTGTCCCCGGCAGAACAACTCTGCCGGAGCCCTAGATTGGTTCCGCCAAGGTTCCGCCTCGTGGCGGCGGAGTTTCGTCCCAAAAGGTTGCTTTATATTTTTTTATCATCGAAAGACTTCATATAGGATAAGATGGGCGTCGGAGAGCCACCAGGGGGCCCACGATGTAGGGGGGCGCGCACCAGGGGGGGCACGCCCCCACCCTCGTGAGCGGGGTGTGGGCCCCCTGGCCTTCATCTCTGGCGATGATTTTTATTTATTTATTTTAAGATATTCCGTGGAGTTTCAGGACTTTTGGAGTTGCGCAGAATAGGTCTCCAATATTTGCTCCTTTTCCAGCCCAGAATTCCAGCTGCCGGCATTCTCCCTGTTCATGTAAACCTTGTAAAATAAAAGAGAATAGCCATAAGTATTGTGACATAACGTGAAATAACAGCCCATAATGCGATAAATATCGATATAAAAGCATGATGCAAAATGGACGTATCAACTCCCCCAAGCTTAGACCTCGCTTGCCCTCAAGCGAAAAGCCGATAACAATAAATATTTCCTCATGTTTAGAGGTAGAGGCGTCGATAAAAATAAAACACGGACATGAAGGCATCATGATTATTCTCATAACAGTAACATATATAGATTTTGTCATATGATTACTTATGTTCAAGTGATGATCTTTTCACAATGCAAAAGTATGAATCAGAAACCTTATTGAGCACCAACAAATTATAACCTCAGTCATGGAAGCAATTGCAATTTATCATAACATCGGAAAGAGTCTATGTCAGAGCTTAAAAGCAAGTCCACATACTCAACTATCATTTAGTCCTTCATAATTCCTAACACTCACGCAATACTTGTGGTTACGGAGTTTTAATCGGACACATAGAAAGATAGGGGCTTATAGTTTTGCCCCACAACCTTTTACCTCAAGGGTAATGTCAACAATAATAATTCATGCTCCCCTACATCCAATTAGATATATATATCATGTTCTTTCCAACATGCTGGGCTTGCCAAAGGATAAAATGAAAAAGGAAAGGTGAAGATCACCGTGACTCTTGCATAAGGTAGAGGATAATAATAAAAGATAGGCCCTTCGTAGAGGGAAGCAGAGATTGCCATGCGCTTTTATGGTTGGATGCACAAAATCTCAATGCGAAAGAACGTCACTTTATATTGCCCCTTGTGATATGAACCTTTATTATGCAGTCCGTCGCTTTTATTACTTCCACATCACAAGATCGTATAAAGCTTATTTCTCCCACACCAATCAATCATACATGTTTAGAGCAATTTTTATTGCTTTGCACCGATGACAACTTACTTGAAGGATCTTACTCAATCCATAGGTAGATATGGTGGACTCTCATGGCAAAACTGGTTTGGGTATTTGGAAGCACAAGTAGTATCTCTACTTGGTTCTGAGAATTTGGCTAGCATGAGGGGGAAAGGCAAGCTCAACATGTTAGAGGATCCATGACAACATACTTTATCTGAGATATAAGAAAACATAACTCATCACGTTGTCTTCCTTGTCCAACATTAACTCTTTAGCATGTTATATTTTAATGAGTGCTCCCAATCGTAAAAGATGTCAATGATAATATATCTATATGTGAAACCTCTCTTTCCTTATTACTTTCTATTAATTGCAACGATGATGATAGCTATATTTGCCAACTCCCAACAACTTTTAATCATCATACTCTTTCTATGTGAAGTCATTACTCTCAATAAGATCAATATGAACTCTTTGTTTCTTTTTATTATTTTTCTTCTTTCTATTCTTTTGTTCACCCAAGATCATGGCAAAATAATCAAGCCCTTGACTCAACACTAAACTTTATTATATATATAGCGCACGGAATCGATTACATAGAGAGATCATAAAGCAAAACTCAAAACTAGATCATGCCATAAACTTTATTCTACTAGATCAAGATACTACTAAAAGGATCAAACTAAGAAAAACGGTAAAGATAGGAGTTGTGATGGTGATACGATACCGGTGCACCTCCCCCAAGCTTGGCAGTTGCCAAGGGGAGTGCCCATACCCATGTGATTATGTCTCCTTTGTTGGCGAAGAAGGTGGAGGTGTTGTTGATGATGCATGCTTGTCGTCCACCTTCCAGGGCATAGGCTCACCATCATAGAAGGATGAACGAGTCTCTGGAATCCTCAAATCTGCAGGCAAACTCATGCTTTTGAATCTATATTCATACTCACAGTTTTGATTTTGCAGATCATAGATTTGGGCTTGGAGGTGCTCGATCTTCTCATGTAGCTTGAAGATGGCCTCCTCGGTGTTCTTAGCATCCGGCTCGTAGTTGTTGGTGAACTCCGCGAGCATCGTGTCGGTAGCGTTGATTCCATGCTCCACCATCCCCTGGCACTTGAAAACTTGGTGCTCCATTGCTTCGAGCCTCGACTCCACGCTTCCGGTTCCCTTGGGTCCCTCAGCATCGCGGATGTGCAGGCCTGTTGGGCTGCAAATCTTTCAAGACGATGAGAGCTTCACTCGGCTGGCTGAGAAAATGGCCTATCAATAATGAGAAATGGGCTGTACATTTTTAAAACACATCAAACCGGCAATTAGTTTCAAATATCTTTTTTTCATTTCGAGATTTTAAATTACATTAATTTTTATGCGTGGAGAATTTGTTGGATTTTATATTGATGTACATTTATTTTTTAAATCAGTTTGAATGTGAGTCGAAATTTCGGGATTAAAAATAGTTTGGACCGCACCGAAATATGCAAAATTTCGTATAATTTTTTAACCGTGGCCACAATATGGGCTGTAATGCTAACAAAAAGAATATGGGCTCCTAAAAAAACCTTAAGAATTAGCAAATGGGCTGTAAATTATTAGAAATAATGGCAGATGGGCTGTATGCTGTTTTCCACAGATTTGAGGCTTTCATAAAAATAGGTTGACGCACAAGTAGAGACTGTTGGATGTCCATCCAACGGCGGTCGTGCTTCTTCAATCTTTGCTCTTCCTGCTCCAGCCGCTCAAACAAGCGCCAGCGGGACTGCCTGCTCCCTCTTCCCCGCGGTCGGCTGTGCTGCCGCGCAGGCCTCACCGCCCCACGTACTCCCATCGCTGGCCTAGCCATCCGTCTACTCACCCACACTTGCTGTTATTCTCCGGCGACGGCAGACGAACCAGTAAACCCTCGTACAGTCGTACTCCCCTCCGTGTGGGAAACAACTGCTGAGTCTTCCCTGCCTTCGTGTCGTTCCCTTCCTAGGCCTCTATGTCGTCCATCGCCCTGGTGCTCTCGGCGCGGCCTGGTCAACGTGTTCAACGACCGACATGCTCTGAAGTGGACTGTACGTGGAGAGGCCGACAGCTGGGTCCACGGCCGCACACAAGGAAATGCCTCCTTATTACGCGTAAAATAATGATTCCTCCACCTGACATCAGGGACCCACCGGAAGGGCCTCTGTATTTCGCGAAAAAAAGTTACCGCCGCTGACAGCTCGGACCCACCAGCTATATCTTCGCACGCAAGGAAGTGCCTCCTTATTACGCACAAAAAATGAATACTCCCCGTTAGCTGGGACCCAAATAGTGGCAGGCTGACTTGTGGGCCTACTAAGTTGACGGGACAGAGGGCTTTTCAACTTAGTCAATATGCACGATTCTAGCTCCAGTGACCGTACGATGTCCATCCAATGGCCGTAGTGCTTCTTCAACCTCTGGTCTTCTTGCTCCAGCCGCCCAAACCAGCGCCGGTCGTGCCTCGTGCTCCTGCCTCCCGTGGCCGGCTGCGATGCGGCGGAGGCCTCACTGCCCCCAACTACTCCCACCGCTGGCAGGCCATCCTCTACTCACCCACACCCCCGTTATTCTCGCGGGCGACGGCAGCCTCACACCACAACAACCGTGAACCTCGTACTCCTCTGCGTGGGCATCCACCGCCGCGTCTTCCCCGGCTCCGCGTCGTCCCCTTCCTAGGCCTCGCCGTAGTCCACCGCCTTGGTGCTCTCGGCGCGGTGTGGTCAACGTGGTCAAGGAATGGCTTCCATCGGACGTGGACTGTACGTGGAGAGGCTGACAGCTGGGTCCACGGCCACAGCAAGGAAGTGCCTCCTTATTGCGCGCAAAATAATTATTCCTCCACCTGACAGCGGGGACCCACCGGACGGGCCACCGTATTTCGCGAAAAAAATGTTTCCCCCTGACTGCTGGGACACACAAGCTACATCTTCGCACACAAGGAAGTGCGTCCGGGCAAAAAAAAAACGATTCGCCCCCCTGACTGCTGGGACCCACCAGCTACATCTTCGCAGGCAAGGAAGTGCCTGACAGTCGGGACCCACCTGGTCGAAGCGTACGTAGCGTTGTCATTCTGGTCGCGAACGTGTACGTACATACTGGTCGTTGTAGAGGCGCGCACGTGTCGTAGTAGAGGCGCACACGTAGCATGTACACGTACGTACAGCGGCGAGGGTGCAAGAAAGAAAATACGGCCACATACATACATACGGGCAGGGTCTCGAACGCCTACTCGCGCATACTTACGGCCAGGGCTCGTGTACATGGCTGGGTCGGAACGGAGAAACAGCGTCGTCGTCGTGTTCATGGGGAGGCAACGGAATGCGTCGTGTTCATGGGGAGGCAACGGAATGCGTCGTGTTCATCGGGAGGCAACGGAATGCGTCGTGTTCATCGGGAGGCAACGAAACGTGTGGGAGCCAACCGGCTTGGATGGAACAGGCGATGGAAACGAGGCCTGGCGTACCGCGCAACGGAGGAAACAGACCTCCTACGTTCGGAACAGGGTCCTGTTGATCAGGAGGGGTGTGGCGTACCGCAAAATGGAGGAAACGGACCTCCTACGGTCGAAATGGGGGTGGGGTCCTGTTGATCGGGAGGGGTGTGGTGTACCGCAAAACGGACGAAACGGACCTCCTACGGTCGAAACGGGGGTCCTGTTGATCGGGAGGGGTGTGGCGTACTGCAAAACGGACGAAACGGACCTCCTACGGTTGAAACGGGGGTCCTGTTCATCGGGAGGGGTGTGGCGTACCGCAAAACGGGACTCCACGGGATATTGTTCATCTCCACCGTCGACCTCCTCCAGCCTCCACGGGCTACCGTTGACCTCCTCCAGCCTCCACGGGCTCCTGTTCATCCAGCCTCCACCGGCTAATGTTCAACCACCCCTCCACCGTCTACTGTTCATCCAGCCGTCCACACCACCGGGTCCTGTTCAACCACCCCTCCACGGGCACCCCTCCACCGCTCATCGCTCATCCAGCCTCCACATCACGGGTCCTGTTCATCCGCAGGCAACGCCACCGCTCCTGTTCATCCAAACCCCCGCAACGCCATCGTGTACATCCAATCGATTGGCTTGATTAGCAGCAGATGGCGAATTGCTCGATCGGGTTCGATTAACAGCCATCGATCGATCGCTCGGGTTCGATAACGCTACGCAGCGGTAATCGCCGGGTTCGCTTAGAGCCCAACGCCTTGCTCGGGTTCATTTAGAGCCAACGCCTCACACACACGCGCGTACGTGTACGAGAGAAACGCGCATTGCTCGGCCCCCGACCTCCCACCGTAACCGGGAACTCCCCGAATTTTTCCTCCCCCTCGCTTCTACCACAGTTTTTTCCGTCATGGCCGGCCCAAAGAATGTCATGCAGCTGCGTCTCCAGCCCGCCAAGGACGAAAACCCCATTTCCTGTCATGATTTTTTGTCATAGAAGTAGGAGCCCACCACATCTATGATGATACCGGGTTTTGTCACAATTATCGTCATAGAAGTGTCATATGTATGACAGAATTTTTTTTCGTTTGGCCCAAAATGTCGTGGATGTGTCTTTTTTTTGTAGTATAGCCCCTGGTTAGTGTTCGGCGACAGCCGAGGTCAAGACATAAACACTTCGGCCAATGTTATGAATGGCCCATCACTTAACACAGTCATCAGATCACTGACCATTTTACGCTTATTGTGACAGTCAGTTTTTGGCTTTCTCCACTGAGGTGCTTAACCATGCGAGCTGGAAGCACAATCGAAGTGGTTCTCCCTTTACACACCTAGCTGAACAAAGTGGAACGTAGGAGGCAATCACAAGAGCCGGGCAACCCAACTATTGACCAAAGACACAATTCGAAACCGATGCATATATATATCAATATCCGAGAATGTTTTTGCAGAATCTCTAAAGGTGTCCGGCGTTGCACTACGAGACTTGTGCTAGAAACACACCAATAGTTTAAAAGTGCCATAGGCTCTAAAAGCCAAAAACTTATGTAAAAGCTTGACGTCCGGACTAAACCGAGATTTTGGTGCCAATCCGGAAACTGGTCTTTTTAAAAAAATGTGCTTCTGTCGTGCTTTAACATGACACATCCGATCCCAAGACTTCAAGCGGGTCAGACTACGGCTTCAAGCTCCTTATACCGAAGGAGGAGCGCTTCTCCGAGGCCAGTTTAGCGAACTAAACTCGAGCGGCTTTAGACAGAGGCTAGGCTATCCAGCTATTGACCATACACTCGAGTCGAAAAAGGAGCGGTAGAAAAATACTTTGCAACGATCAAGAAGAAAACAAATTATTATAGAACAACTCGTGTAAATTTTAAGAGCCCCCAGTTAACATGGGTAAGGGAAGTTTCTTTTAACGAACAACGTATGTGAGCATGGTCGAACCGAACACAGGTTAAAAATTTAAAATTTTGAGCATGAAAGCGACTTAGCTGGTTAATGTGTTCGGCATTGATGACGCGGTCCGAGCTTGATGCGGGACAAGGTTCCATCCCCCAAGCCGGTCCCGTGGTGGCAGAGCGAAGAGCTCGGCACTCCGAAGTGTTGACATAGCACGACCAATGAAGGCCGGTAGAGTGACGCCAAAGTCCCCGGCGTGGGTTGATGAAGTGTTGATGAAGCCCCCCGTCCAGCCGAGGTGACGTGGTATGTCAGTACACCGAGGTGACAACACTGCCCGACCCGAATCATTTACCTGTGCACAAAAAATAGTGCAAACCGGAGATAATAGTAATAATAATAAATTAAAAAAATTGTTGCATAATAAATAATTTATGCGAAATGAGTAATAAAAGAAATATGGCCTATGTGCCGAACGCTCGATGAGGTAGAGCTCTCTCGGCGACGCTGAAGTCCCCGAGGCAACCGAACACGTCGATATGGCAACACGACCAACGAGGTGATCACGCGAGACGATTTACGCTGATTGGGACGATGGCGTCGGCTTGCCAAAGAGACCACGTGACGTAGTCGAAGTCCATTACCTCCACATGTAAAATAGTGCAGGCCAACAATAATAATATAAATAAATAAAAATCCTCGCGTAATTAATGTACGCAAGATAATTTATTTATGTGGCCTGGAGCCGAAGTCAATGTCAATGCAGGGCGTCGACGTGATGCGGTAAAGGTGTGGCAAAGCCTGAATTCATAGGTCGGTCCGAGTTCCGGAGGCGGCGTTCGCCGAACTATGTACGGAAACTGACCGAACCACCACACGACCGTCGTTAATGCGGCCGCCATTTGATAGACCTATGTACAGATGATGGAACAAACCAGAGTAATAATTCTTTGGGAAAAATAAACCCAAACAAGAAAAAAATGCTAGGATTAATAGCACGTGGTTTATTTGTTGTAGCAGTCTGAAGAAAAGTGACTCCCAAAATTGGAACTCGATCCGCACACCCATTGCCTGATGGGCGGTGAAGCGATGGCATGTCGATGCTGGTAAAGGTTGGCTCACCGAGGCAAAGACCCCGGTCCAGCTAACGTGATGAAGCTGGTCGGCTAACGACACCAAAGTCTCCGGAGTAGGTTGATGAAGGGAAGGCGAAGCCCCCGGTCCAGACGAGGTGACGAAGCAGGTCGGGAAGGAGACGTTGTAGCCGCCATGTCAGCCTAGGTGTTGAAGTAGTTCGGCGTGATGGACATCGGCTCGGAGAAGCAACGGTGCGGCCATGCCATGCAGGTCATAACTCGTGACGTGGTCAATGCCGGCTTGATGAAGTGACCGTGCGGCGATGCCGATTTATCCGCTCCATGTAATCCATGGGGTGGCGAGGTTGGTGATGATTTATCCTTCGCGATGCCGAACTCTTGTTCGGCTTGCCGAGATGATGATCCGAAGAAGTTGAGTTCGGCTCAACAAAGCGACGACGTGTCTAGTGCAGGTCGGCAGCCGTGGAGCAACTTTGTCGGGCCGGTTTGACACCATCGTAATGGTGAAGATCATATTGGGAAAGACTTTAAAATTAGTGGGATGTGTTTGAGAAAAAACACAATACCCCATACAAAACTTCCTTCAAGAAGGATGTCCGAAATCTCGTTCATAAAAAAGATGAACTCGGGTCGGATTCGTTCTCGCGCAGAGAACAGATCTGAAAAGTGATGCACTAATCGGAAGATTCCCGGAGTTTGGACGGTCGGATCGAGCTGAAATTTTGAGGGGTGGTAGATATAGGAATTCCGCACCCGATTAACGGTTGGATCTTCCAAAGGACGTCCGAGCTAGATGCTGGCCACCACGCTCCAAACTCGTCCAGATTCCCATCCAGATTCGATGGAGCTTCAGTATATCGTGATTGCCGGAGATTCCTTCATCAGAAATCGACGAAATATTACAGTGTTGTTGTAGACTCAATTCCGCACAATTCCACTGAAGGAATCATCAAAGCGATGCTCGAGGAGGTGGTGGTAGCGGATACAAGTTCGCTGTTCACAAAAACAGCACGGTCGCCCGAGGGCAATGTTGACGTTGAGCCCCCGAGCTCCATGGATGATTCCTCCATGATCTTGATAGAGATCGGAGTTGATGTTAATGAAGGCCCTTGTCCGAACATGATGATTGGAGGTAGGGCATAGTCCTCCGTCAAGCCAAGGTGACCAGTCGAGGCTGTTACGAAGACGCCGACACCGTAGTTGATCTGCAGGCGAGCCATTGATCCTTTTTCCAACCACACATCGAAACTCTTAATGAAAGCACCATTGTCGGTGTCAAAACCGGTAGATCTCGGGTAGGGGGTCCCAAACTGTGTGTCATGGATCCATGGATAACAGGAGACATGGGACACAATGTTCCCAGGTTCGGGCCCTCTTAATGGAGGTAATACCCTACTTCCTGCTTGATTGATCTTAATGAATACAGAGGTTACAAGAGTTGATCTACGCCGAGATCATATGTGGTGGTCTAAACCCTAGGGGTATGATGATTAATGTCATAATGATCTATCAACTAGTCTGGCCTCGGCTTATATAATGTACCGGAGGCCTAGGATAACAGGAGTCCTAGTCGAATACATTGGTGGAGAGGAGTCCTTGTCTTGATCAGCAAGTCTTGTGGAATCTTCCTCGTGTATACATCGACTGTCTGAACTGGCCCATGAGTAAACGGCCATGGGGGGTCCTCGGCCCAATCCAACTGATCGGGAGACGATGTGATAAGCATCCCCTAGTCCAGGACACCATCAGGGGGTGCGCTGTTGGAGATATGCCCTAGAGGCAATCATGTATGATGATATTTCCTATGTGTTTATGAATAAAGATAGTCCTTGGACATTATCGGTGATGTGTATCAGCAAGTACATGACTTGTTTGTGTTGGAAATATGCCCTAGAGACAATAATAAAAGGGTTATTATTATATCTCCTTGTTCATGATAATTGTCTATTGTTCATGCTATAATTGTGTTATCCGGAAATCGTAATACATGTGTGAATACATAGACCACAACATGTCCCTAGTGAGCCTCTAGTTGACTAGCTCGTTGATTAATAGATGGTTACGGTTTCCTAACCATGGACATAGGATGTCATTGATAACGGGATCACATCATTAGGATAATGATGTGATGGACAAGATCCAATCCTAAGCATAGCACAAGATCGTGTAGTTCGTCTGCTAAAGCTTTTCTAATGTCAAGTATCCTTTCCTTAGACCATGAGATTGTGCAACTCCTGGATACCGTAAGGGTACTTTGGGTGTGCCAAACGTCACAATGTAACTGGGTGGCTATAAAGGTACACTACGGGTATCCCCAAAAGTATTTGTTGGGTTGGAACGAATCGAGACTGGGATTTGTCACTCCGTATGACGGAGAGGTATTCCTGGGCCTACTCGGAAGGACATCATCATAATGAGCTCAATGTGATCAAGGAGTTGTTCACGGGATGATGTGTTACGGGAACGAGTAAAGAGACTTGCCGTAACGAGATTGAACAAGGTATCAGTATACCGACGATCGAATCTCGGGCAAGTATCGTACCGATAGACAAAGGGAATTGTATACGGGATTGATTGAATCCTCGACATCGTGGTTCATCCGATGAGATCATCATGGAGCATGTGGGAGCCAACATGGGTATCCAGATCCCGCTGTTGTTTATTGACCGAAGAGTTGTCTCAGTCATGTCTACGTGTCTCCCAAACCCGTAGGGTCTACACACTTAAGGTTCGGTGACGCTAGAGTTGTAGAGGTATTAGTATGCGGTTAACCGAAAGTTGTTCAGAGTCCCTGATGAGATCCCGGACGTCACGAGGAGTTCCGGAATGGTCCGAAGGTAAAGATTTATATATAGGAAGTCCAGTTTCGGCCACCGGGAGAGTTTCGGGGGTCACCGGTATTGTACCGGGACCACCGGAAGGGTCCCGGGGGTCCATCGGGTGGGGCCACCTATCCCGGAGGGCCCCATGGGCTGAAGTGGCATGGGAACCAGCCCCTGGTGGGCTGGTGCGCCCCACCCAAGGGCCCAAGGCGCCTAGGGTTGGAAACCCTAAGGGGCCGTTGCCTCCCCGAGGGGGCATGCACCCCCCTGGTTGGAAACCCTAAGGGGGCCGTTGCCCCCCGAGGGGCCGCCGCCCCCCCTCTAGATGGGATCTCCAAGGGGGCATGTGCCCCCTAGCCCCTATATATAGTGGAGGGGAGGGAGGGCAGCCGCACCCTAAGCCTTGGCGCCTCCCTCTCCCTCCCATGACACCTCTTTCTCCTCGAGTAGCGCTTGGCGAAGCCCTGCTGTAATCCCGCTGCTTCCACCACTACGTCGTCGTGCTGCTGGATCTCCGTCAACTTCTCCTCCCCCCTTGCTGGATCAAGAAGGAGGAGACGGCTCCGCTCCGTACGTGTGTTGAACGCGGAGGTGCCGTCCATCGGTGCTAGGATCATCGGTGATTTGGATCACGACGAGTACTACTCCATCAACCCCGTTCTCTTGAACGCTTCCGCTCGTGATCTACAAGGGTATGTAGATGCACTCCTCTCTCTCTCTCCTTGCTAGATGACTCCATAGATTGATCTTGGTGATGCGTAGAAAATTTTAAATTTCTTCTACGATCCCCAACAGTGGTATCATGAGCTAGGTCTATGTGTAGTTTCTATGCACGAGTAGAACACACGTTGTTATGGGCGTCAATTTTGTCAATTTACTTGCCGTTACTAGTCTTATCTTGAAGCGGCCCGGACCGACCTTACACGTACACTTACGTGAGACAGGTTCCACCGACTGACATGCACTAGTTGCATAAGGTGGCTAGCGGGTGTCTGTCTCTCCTACTTTAGTCGGATCGGATTCGATGAAAAGGGTCCTTATGAAGGGTAAATAGAAATTGGCATATCACGTTGTGGTTTTGGCGTAGGTAAGAAACGTTCTTGCTAAGAAACCTATAGCAACCACGTAAAAATTTGCAACAACAATTAGAGGACGTCTAACTTGTTTTTGCAGCATATGCCGTGTGATGTGATATGGCCAAAAGGATGTGATGAATGATATATGTGATGTATGAGATCAATCATGTTCTTGTAATAGGAATCACGACTTGCATGTCGATGAGTATGACAACCGGCAGGAGCCATAGGAGTTGTCTTAATTTATTTATGACCTGCGTGTCAACATAAATGTCATGTAATTACTTTAGTTTATTGCTAAACCGTTAGCCATAGTAGTAGAAGTAATAGTTGACGAGACAACTTCATGAAGACACGATGACAAGGATCGTGATGATGGAGATCTTGGTGTCAAGCCGGTGACGATGATGATCATGGCGCCCCGAAGATGGAGATCAAAAGGAGCAAAATGGTATTGGCCATATCATATCACTATTTGATTGCATGTGATGTTTATCATATTTTTACATCTTATTTGCTTAGAACGACGGTAGCATAAATAAGATGATCCCTCATTAAAATATCAAGAATTGTGTTCCCCTAATCGCACCGTTGCTAAGGTCCATTGTTCCGAAGCACCACGTGATGATCGGGTGTGATAGGTTCTAACGTTCGCATACAATGGGTGTAAGCCAGATTTACACACGCAATACACTTAGATTGACTTGACGAGCCTAGCATGTACAGACATGGCCTCGGAACACGGAAGACCGAAAGGTCGAACATGAGTCATATAGAAGATACGATCAACATGAAGATGTTCACCGATGATGACTAGTCCGTCTCACGTGATGATCGGACACGGCCTAGTTGGCTCGGATCATGTATCACTTAGATGACTAGAGGGATGTCTATCTGAGTGGGAGTTCATTAAATAATTTGATTAGATGAACTTAATCATCATGAACATAGTCTAGAACTTTGCAATATGTCTTGTAGATCAAATGGCCCATGCTAATGTTGCCCTCAACTTCAACGCGTTCCTAGAGAAAACCAAGCTGAAAGACGATGGCAGCAACTACACGGGCTGGGTCCGTAACCTGAGGATTATCCTCATAGCTGCCAAGAAATCATATGTCCTTGCTGCACTGCTAGGTGAAGCACCTGTTTTCCCAGCAACTCAAGACGTTATGAATGCCTGGCAGTCGCGTAGTGATGATTACTCCCTGGTTCAGTGCGGCATGCTTTACAGCTTAGAACCGGGGCTCCAAAAGCGTTTTGAGCAGCACGGAGCATATGGGATGTTCCAAGAGCTGAAAATGGTTTTCCAAGCTCATGCCCGGGTCGAGAGATATGAAGTCTCCGACAAGTTCTACAGTTGTAAGATGGAGGAGAATAGTTCTGTCAGCGAGCACATACTCAAAATGTCTGGGTTGCACAACTACTTATCTCAGCTGGGAGTTAATCTCCCGGATGATGTGGTCATTGACAGAATCCTTCAGTCGCTCCCACCTAGCTACAAGAGCTTTGTGATGAACTTCAATATGCAGGGGATGGAAAAGACCATTCCTAAGGTATATTCAATGCTGAAATCAGCGGAGGTGGAGATTAAAAAGGAACATCAAGTGTTGATGGTGAATAAAACCACTAAGTTCAAGAAAGGCAAGGGTAAGAAGAACTTCAAGAGGGACGACAAGGGAGTTGCCGCGCCTGGTAAGCCAGTTTCCAGGAAGAAGCCAAAGCATGGACCCAAGCCTGAGACTGAGTGCTTTTATTGCAAGGGAAACGGTCACTGGAAGCGGAACTGCCCCAAGTACTTAGAGGATAAGAAGGCCGACAATACCAAAGGTATATGTGATATACATGTTATTGATGTGTACCTAACCAGCGCTCATAGTAGCTCCTGGGTATTTGATACCGGTGCGGTTGCTCATATTTGTAACTCAAAACAGGAGCTGCAGAATAAGCGGAGACTATCGAAGGACGAGGTGACGATGCGCATCGGGAATGGTTCCAAGGTCGATGTGATCGCCGTCGGCACGCTACCTCCACATTTACCTACGGGATTAGTTTTAAACCTCAATAATTGTTATTTAGTACCAGCTTTGAGCATGAACATTGTATCTGGATCTCGTTTAATGCGAGATGGCTACTCATTTAAATCTGAGAATAATGGTTGTTCTATTTATATGAGAGACATGTTTTATGGTCATGCCCCGCTGGTCAATGGTTTATTCTTATTGAATCTCGAACGTGATGTTACACATATTCATAGTGTGAATGCCAAAAGATGTAAGGTTGATAATGATAGTCCCACATACTTGTGGCACTGCCGCCTTGGTCACATTGGTGTCAAACGCATTAAGAAACTCCATGCAGATGGACTTTTGGAGTCTCTTGATTATGAATCATTTGACACGTGCGAACCATGCCTCATGGGCAAAATGACCAAGACTCCATTCTCCGGAACAATGGAGCGAGCAACCAACTTATTGGAAATCATACATACTGATGTGTGCGGTCCAATGAGTGTTGAGGCTCGCGGTGGTTAACGTTATGTTCTCACCCTCACTGATGACTTAAGTAGATATGGGTATGTCTACATAATGAAACACAAGTCTGAGACCTTTGAAAAGTTCAAGGAATTTCAGAGTGAGGTTGAGAATCAACATGACAGGAAAATCAAGTTCTTACGATCAGATCGTGGGGGAGAATATTTGAGTCACGAATTTGGCACGCACTTAAGGAAATGTGGAATTGTTTCAGAACTCATGCCGCCTGGAACACCTCAGCGTAATGGTGTGTCCGAACGTCGTAATCGCACTCTATTGGATATGGTGCGATCTATGATGTCTCTTACCGATCTACCGCTATCATTTTGGGGTTATGCTATAGAGACTGCCGCATTCACTTTAAATAGGGCTCCGTCGAAATCCATTGAGACAACACGGTATGAATTGTGGTTTGGGAAGAAACCTAAGTTGTCGTTTTTGAAAGTTTGGGGATGCGATGCTTATGTCCAGAAACTTCAAACTGAAAAGCTCGACCCAAATCGGAAAAATGCGTCTTCATAGGATACCCTAAGGAAACTATTGGGTATACCTTCTACCTCAGATCCGAAGGAAAGATCTTTGTTGCCAAGAATGGATCCTTTCTAGAGAAAGAGTTTCTCTCGAAAGAAGTAAGTGGGAGGAAAGTAGAACTTGATGAAGTATTGCCTCTTGAACCGGAGAGTAGCGCAGCTCCAGAAAATGTTTCTGTGGTGCCTGCACCGACTAGAGATGAAGTTAATGATGATGATCATGAAACTTCAGATCAAGTTGCTACTGAACTTCGTAGGTCCACAAGGACACGTTCCGCACCAGAGTGGTATGGCAACCCTGTCCTGGAAATCATGTTGTTAGACAATGGTGAACCTTCGAACTATGAAGAAGCGATGGCGAGCCCAGATTCCGACAAATGGCTTGAAGCCATGAAATCCGAGATAGGATCCATGTATGAAAACGAAGTATGGACTTTGACAGACTTGCCCGATGATCGGTGAGCCATAGAAAATAAATGGATCTTTAAGAAGAAGACAAACGCGGATGGTAATGCAACCATCTATAAGGCTCGGCTTGTCGCTAAGGGTTATCGACAACTTCAAGGGGTTGACTACGATGAGACCTTCTCACCCGTAGCGAAGCTGAAGTCTGTCCGAATCATGTTAGCAATTGCCGCATTCTATGATTATGAGATATGGCAAATGGACGTCAAAATGGCATTCCTTAATGGTTTCCTTAAGGAAGAATTGTATATGATGCAGCCGGAAGGTTTTGTCGATCCTAAGAATGCTGACAAGGTATGCAAGCTCCAACGCTCGATCTATGGGTTGGTGCAAGCATCTCGGAGTTGGAACATTCGTTTTGATGAGATGATCAAAGCGTTTGGGTTTACGCAGATTTATGGAGAAGCCTGTGTTTATAAGAAAGTGAGTGGGAGCTTTGTAGCATTTCTCATATTATATGTGGATGACATACTATTGATGGGAAATGATATAGAACTCTTGGAAAGCATAAAGGCCTACTTGAATAAGTGTTTTTCAATGAAGGACCTTGGAGAAGCTGCTTACATATTAGGCATCAAGATCTATGGAGATAGATCGAGACGCCTCATTGGTCTTTCACAAAGCACATACCTTGACAAGATATTGGAGAAGTTCAGTATGGATCAGTCCAAGAAGGGGTTCTTGCCTGTATTGCAAGGTGTGAGATTGAGCACGGCTCAATGCCCGACCACGAAAGAAGATAGGGAAAAGATGAGTGTCATCCCCTATGCCTCGGCCATAGGGTCTATTATGTATGCCATGTTGTGTACCAGACCTGATGTAAACCTTGCCATAAGTTTGGTGGGAAGGTACCAAAGTAATCCCGGCATGGAACACTGGACAGCTGTCAAGAATATCCTGAAGTACCTGAAAAGGACTAAGGATATTTTTCTCGTTTATGGAGGTGACGAAGAGCTCATCGTAAAGGGTTACGTTGATGCTAGCTTCGACACAGATCTGGATGACTCCAAGTCACAAACCAGATACGTGTATATTTTGAATGGTGGGGCAGTTAGCTGGTGCAGTTGCAAGCAAAGCGTCGTGGAGGGATCTACATGTGAAGCGGAGTACATGGCAGCCTCGGAGGCAGCACATGAAGCAATCTGGATGAAGGAGTTCATTACCGACCTAGGAGTTATTCCCAATGCGTCGGGCCCGATGACTCTCTTCTGTGACAACACTGGAGGTATTGCCCTTGCCAAGGAGCCCAGGTTTCACAAGAATACCAGGCATATCAAGCGTCGCTTCAACTCCATTCGTGAAAATGTTCAATATGGAGACATAGAGATTTGTAAAGTGCATACGAACCTGAATGTCGCAGATCCGTTGACTAAACCTCTTCCACGTGCAAAGCATGATCAACACCAGAACTCTATGGGTGCTCGATTCATCACAACGTACCTAGGTTATTGACTCTAGTGCAAGTGGGAGACTGTTGGAAATATGCCCTAGAGGCAATAATAAAAGGGTTATTATTATATTTCCTTGTTCATGATAATTGTCTATTGTTCATGCTATAATTGTGTTATCCGGAAATCGTAATACATGTGTGCATACATAGACCACAACATGTCCCTAGTGAGCCTCTAGTTGACTAGCTCGTTGATCAATAGATGGTTACAGTTTCCTAACCATGGGACATAGGATGTCATTGATAACGGGATCACATCATTAGGATAATGATGTGATGGACAAGACCCAATCCTAAGCATAGCACAAGATCGTGTAGTTCGTCTGCTAAAGCTTTTCTAATGTCAAGTATCCTTTCCTTAGACCATGAGATTGTGCAACTCCCGGATACCGTAAGGGTACTTTGGGTGTGCCAAACGTCACAACGTAACTGGGTGGCTATAAAGGTACACTACGGGTATCCCGAAAGTATCTGTTGGGTTGGCACGAATCGAGACTGGGATTTGTCACTCCGTATGACGGAGAGGTATCTCTGGGCCGACTCGATGGGACATCATCATAATGAGCTCAATGTGATCAAGGAGTTTTTCACGGGATGATGTGTTACGGGAATGAGTAAAGAGACTTGCCGTAACGATATTGAACAAGGTATCGGTATACCGACGATCGAATCTCGGGCAAGTATCGTACCGATAGACAAAGGGAATTGTGTACGGGATTGATTGAATCCTCGACATCGTGGTTAATCCGATGAGATTATAGTGGAGCATGTGGGAGCCAACATGGGTATCCAAATCCCGCTGTTGGTTATTGACCGGAGAGTTGTCTCGGTCATGTCTACGTGTCTCCCGAACCCGTAGGGTCTACACACTTAAGGTTCGGTGATGCTAGATTTGTAGACATATTAGTATGCGGTTAACCGAAAGTTGTTCGGAGTCCCGGATGAGATCCCAGACGTCACGAGGAGTTCCGGGATGGTACGGAGGTAAAGATTTATATATAGGAAGTCCAGTTTCGGCCACCGGGAGAGTTTCGGGGGTCACCGGTATTGTACCGGGACCACCGGAAGGGTCCCAGGGGTCCACCGGGTGGGGCCACCTATTCCGGAGGGCCCCATGGGCTGAAGTGGCGTGGGAACCAGCCCCTGGTGGGCTGGTGCGCCCCACCCAAGGGCCCAAGGCGCCTAGGGTTGGAAACCCTAGGGGGCCGTTGCCCCCCGAGGGGGCATGCACCCCCCTGGTTGGAAACCCTAAGGGGGCCATTTGTCACGCCCAATATGCGATACAATTCTAAAGAGACTTGAAGGTCCCACCAAGGATAGAACCGCATATTGATACGCTTTTGCAAGGTGGATATCATTACATTAACATTTCATAATAGTGGGGATACATCCAAGACATACAATGTCACATGAATACAACAATACAACATACATAAGATCAACATCCGACTACGGATGAAACATAAACAGAAACTCAAACAATATCCACCCTACTAGCCCAGGTTGCCGACCTGGAACCTATCCCCTGATCGAAGAAGAAGCAGAAGGAGAACTCCAAAACTAGAAAACATCGCTCTCGCGTCATGATCATCGCATAACCTGTACCTGCAACTGTTGTCGTAGTAATCTGTGAGCCACGAGGACTCAGCAATCCCATTACCATGGGTATCAAGTCTAGCAAAGCTTAATGGGAAAGGAAGGGGTAAAGTGGTGAGGTTGCAGCAGCGACTAAGCAATGTATGGTGGCTAACTTACACAAATGAGAGCGAGAAGAGAAGCAAAGCAAGCGGTCTCCAACTAGTAATGATCAAGAAGTGATCCTGAACTCCTACTTACGTCTGACATAACCCAGAAACCGTGTTCTCCTCTCGATCAAACCCGAAAAGAGACACTCACGGTTACGCACACAGTTGTTGTATTTTAGAAGAGTTTACTTCAAGTTTACGACAACCGGATATCAAAAAATTCCCATCTGCCACATAACCGCGGGCACGGCTTTCGAAAGTTTATACCCTGCAGGGGTGTCCCAACTTAGCCCATGATAAGCTCTCGCGATCAACGAAGGATATTCCTTCTCTCGGGAAGATCCGATCAATCTCGGAATCCCGTTTACAAGACATTTCGAAAATGGTAAAACAAGACCAGCAAAGCCGCCCGAATGTGCCGACAAATCCCGATAGGAGCTGCACATATCTCGTTCTCGGGGCACACCAGATGAGCAAGACGACGGGTTCGCATAGACCCTGGTTGCCCAGGGGGAGTCGGACATCGCTCGGTTTGGATCAGCACTTAGAGGAGAACTGGCCGGGGGGGGGGGGTAAAATAAAGATGACCCTCAGGCTCCGGAAACCCAAGGGAAAAAAAGGACATAGGTGAGGCAAATGGTAAAACCAATGTTGGGCCTTGCTGGAAGAGTTTTATTCAAAGCTAACTGTCAAGGGGGTTCCATAAATCACCCAACCGCGTTAGGGACGCAAAATCCGGGAACATAATACCGATATGACGGAAACTAGGGCGGCAAGAATGGAACAAAACACCAGGCATTAGGCTGAGCCTTCCACCCTTTACCAAGTATATAGATGTATTAATAATATAAGAGATATTGTGATATCCCAACATAAACATAATCCAACATGGGGCAATCTTCATCTTCACCTGCAACTAGCAACGCTATAAGAGGGGCTGAGCAAAAGCGGTAACATAGCCAAGCAACGGTTTGCTAGGAAGGGTGACAAAGGTTAGAGGTTCATGGCAATTTGGGAGGCTTGAAGAACAAATGATAGGCAGCGTAGCATAGCGATAGAACGAAGCAACTAGCATAGCAATGATAGTAGTGAGATCCAAGGTGACGGTCATTGTCGGTGTCAAAACCGGCGGATCTCGGGTAGGGGGTCCCAAGCAGTGCGTCTTAGGATCAATGGTAACAGGAGACAAGGGACACGATGTTTTACCCAGGTTCGGGCCCTCTTGATGGAGGTAAAACCCTACGTCCTGCTTGATTGATATTGATAATGTGGGTATTACAAGAGTAGATCTACCACGAGATCAAGGAGGCTAAACCCTAGAAGCTAGCCTATGGTATGATTGTTGTATATTCTATATCAGGTTGTCTATCGACTAGCCTGGTGTAACGCCCTCGATGCGGCTATATCTCCCACGTGTCGAGGCACGACTTAGAGGCATAACCGCATTGAAAGCAATGTTGCAAGTGAGGTAATCTTCACACAACCCATGTAATACATAAGGGAAAAGATACATAGTTGGCTTACAGTCGCCACTTCACACAGTACATAAATAAACATCCATCATTCAGAGTACACTCAAGGTCCGACTACGGAACCAAAATAAAAGAAGATACCCCAAATGCTACAGATCCCCGATCGTCCCAACTGGGCACCACTATCGATCATCGGGAAAAGACACATAGTAACGACCACGCTCCTCATCGAACTCCCACTTGAGCTCGGTTGCGTCACCTGCTTGGCATCGCCGGCACTGCAACTATTTTGGTAGAATCTGTGAGTCACGGGACTCAGCAATCTCACACCCGCGAGATCAAGACTATTTAAGCTTATAGGAAGGACAGAGTTGTAAGGTGGAGCTGCAGCAAGCGACTAGCATATATGGTGGCTACATCGCAAAAGAGAGCGAGGAGAGAAGCAAAGCACGGTCGTGAAGCTAGTAGCGATCAAGAAGTGATCCTGAACTACTTACGTCAGACATAACTCCAACACCGTGTTCACTTCCCGGACTCCGCCGAGAAGAGACCATCACGGTTACACACGCGGTTGATGTGTATTTTAATTGAGGTCAACTTCGGTTTTCTACAACCGACATTAACAATTTCCCATCTGCCTCATAACCGCATGGGCACGGCTTTGAAAGATAATACCTGCAGGGTGTCCCAACTTAGCCCATTATAAGCTCTCACGGTCAACGAAGGATATTCCTTCTACCGGGAAGACCCGATCAATCTCGGAATCCCGGACTACAAGACATTTCGACAGCAATAAAACAAGACCAGCAAAGCCACCCGAATGTGCCGACAAATCCCGATAGGAGCTGCACATATCTCGTTCTTAGGGCACACCGGATTGTCCAAACTTCCGATAGGCCATCTCAGAGTTGCCCCTGATGACCACCGGCGGCTGACAGGTTTGGACCAGCACTCAGAGGAGAACTGGCCCGGGGGTTAAAATAAAGATGACCCTCGGGCTCGCGAAAACCCGGGGGAAAAGGCTTAGGTGGCAAATGGTAAAACCAAAGTTGGGCCTTGCTGGAGGAGTCTTATTCAAAGCGAACTGTCAAGGGGGTCCCATAAATCACCCAACCGTGTAAGGAACCCGAAATCAAGGAACATAACACCGGTATGACGGAAACTAGGGTGGCAAGAGTGGAACAAAACACTAGGCATAAGGCCGAGCCTTCCACCCTTTACCAAGTATATAGATGCATTAATTATAGCATATATATATTGTGATATCCCCAACAAGTAAACATGTTCCAATAAGGAACAACATCTCCATGTTCCAACAAGGAACAAACTTCAGCTTCACTCGCAACTAGCAACGCTATAAGAGGGCTGAGCAAAGCGGTAACATAGCCAATCAACGGTTTGCTAGGAAAGGATGGTTAGGGCTGACATGGCAATATGGGTGTCATGATAAGCAAGTGATAGGCATCGTAGCATAGGCATAGCAAAAGAGCGAGCATCTAGCATAGCAAAGATAGAAGTGATTTCGAGGGTATGGTCATCTTGCTCGCAATGTTCTCGAGTTGTCGAAAGCTTGATCCTCGTAAGCGTTCTCAACAGGTTCCTCGTTCACGAACTCGTCTCCCGGCTCTACCCAAAGCAAGAACACAAACAAAGGAACCACAATAAATCACGGTGCAATGCACAAACAACATGATGCAATATATGGCATGATATGCAGGATGTGATATGCAATGCGTATGCGCGCTCCGGAAGGAAAATGATGAACCAGGCATCAACTTGGCAAACCAAGTATGCCACTGGAAAGATGAGATGGTTTCGGTTGAAATCGGTATAAAGATCACCGGAATCGGATGCACGGTTTGCAAATGACAAGCAAAACAAGAATGACACAAATCTGCCATTAACAGCATGATGCCACTTAGCAAGCAACAAGAAATTAAGCTACTGCACCCAAACGTACCAACAAAGTATATGGAAGTGATCTACACAAGATGCTTGACAAAAGATGAACACTGAGCTACGGCTAAATCACATCATAACAGGTTCAAACAAGCATGGCAAAAGTGCACAAAATATCAGTGGACATGGCAAAAACAGCATCGGTAGCAATGTTCAGAGCAAGAAAACTACCTGCTACAGGAACTTATAATAGCAAAACAAGGCATGGCATGAATCTACTCAAAGCATAGAACAAAAGTCCCTTACTGACCATAAGCCAAAAGGATCAGAAAATATAGTAACACCCATGTCAATATCGCAAGTTTAGTTAATGATTCAGCAACATGGCATGTCAAAAACTGATAACAAGTAGGCATGTTTAAGAGCTCGATGCACTCACTACAGAGCCGTTCATGATAAACTAAGCATACATACATCAAGAAGACATGGCATAGAAGACATACATGGCAAGAACAACATCATAGCATATACGGATCAACCACAACAACCTTGGCAAAATAGAATAACATGTAAACAATCTGCCAGGAAACATTTGATAGCAAAATTAGAGCTCGATTGACTCAAGATATGGCACTCCATAATTGCAAACAAGGGCATGGATGGATAGAGCAAGACATGTAGAACAAAACATCCTTACTGAAGTATCTCAAAATATGCATGGATCTCTCGGTAGCATCAAGTTAACATGGCATCAAAATATCAAGAAAAAGCAGAGCTGAAAACAGCAACATCAGACACCTACTTTGCATGCTTGTGCTAGTCACCACATAGATCACAAAATACATGGCATACGCCCCTGGAAAGATCGCATGGCATATTACAAAACACATGTAGGACTCAAATTCATAGGGTGCACACATCACTCATAGCAAAAATAACAAAAGTGTAAGTTCTCATTAAAAACGAAACTAACATCACATAGCCCTCTTCTAACAGCATTTCGGCATCAAGATGAGCTCAAATGAAAATGATGCAATGAGATGAAATGATCTACTCTTGGGAAGAACATTTTGACATATTACACGCAAAAATGGAGCTACAGATGCAAAGTTATGCTACGTGAAAATGCCACAAAATATTCACAGTTAAAACTTAGAAGAATTTCGAGGGGGGACCGAGAAAGTCAACCTCGGCTGAGATCCGGATCGGCCGGATCCGCCAGCGGCCGGCGGCGGCGGCGCGCTCGCCGGAGGGAGAGGAGGCGGCCGGGCAGGGCGCCGCCGGAAGGAGGTGGCGCCGGCGGAGGGCGGCGCTGCCGGGGCGGCGCGGGCGGGCGCGGGCGACGGCGCGGCGGCGGCCGGGCCGGGCAAGCCGGGCGGCGCTGCGCGGGCGGCGACGGGCGGTGGCGGTCGGCGGCGATCAAGGGCGAGGGCGCCGGCTGAGCGGGCGGCGGCGGCGAAGGCGATCATGGGCGGCGAGGGGCGCGGAGGCGGCGCGCGGCGCGGCGGGCGGCGTGGGCCGCAGAGCCGGCGGCGGCGAGGCGGCGGCGTGCCCACATGGCGCTGCCTGATTCGCGGGCGGCGGCGGCGCGGGGGGCGGACGTGTCCGGGCGGCGCGGGGGTTTTCGTCCGGGCGCGACGTAGGGGAAGGCTAGGGTTAGACCCGAAATTTGGAATGGGGGTTGCTTAAATAGGCATAGAGGGAGCTCGGAGAGTCCAAATGAGGTGTAGTTTTCGCCCACACGATCGTGATCGAACGATGGAGAGCATGGAAGTGACTTGGATGGGTTATTGGACTATTTTGGAGGGGTGTTGGGCTGCAACTTAAAAGAGGCCTTTGCGAGAGTGCGGTTAACCGTTGGAGTACCAAACGAGCTCCAAATGACCAAACTTGACCGGTGGTCTACGGTGGTATACCAAGGCCACTTGACAAACCTCGGTCCATTCCGAGAAGGTTTAGTACCCGCCACGGAAAAAGCGTAAAAGGGCCGCCGGGGAGATAGGAGTGCCGAATTGCAAAAGCGGACAACGGAAAAATGCTCGGAATCATGAGACGAACACGTATGCAAATGCGATGCACATGATGACATGATATAAAATGCATGACATGGACAAAATGCAAAATGAAGAAAACCCAACCACGAATGGAATATCATATCACAATGCCAAAATGGCAAGAGTTGGAGTTACAAATATGGAAAGTTACTTCCGGGTGTTACAACACTCCACCACTACAAGAGGATCTCGTCCGAGATCTAGGACTGAAAGAACTCCGGATATTCGAACGGAGGTGATCCTCGCGCTCCCAGGTGGCTTCTCGGTCGGAATGGTGTGACCACTTCACTTTCAGGAATTTGATTGACTTGTTGCGAGTCTTGCGCTCGGTTTCTTCAAGAATAGCAACGAGGTGCTCATGATAAGAGAGATCTTCTTGAAGGTCAATTTCTTCGGTTGATAGTGCGTTCAGAGTCTTGAAGCACTTGCGAAGCTGTGACACGTGAAACACATCGTGCATGTTTGCAAAGTTGGATGGAAGCTCGTTGATAGGCGAGATCGCCTCTTTTGCCAATGATCTTGAAAGGACCCACGTATCTAGGGGCAAGCTTCCCTTTGATACCGGCGGCGAGTGCCTTTCATTGGAGAGACGCGAGGTAGACATGGTCTCCGATTTCAAAAGCCACATCACGGTGCTTATCATCATAATAGCTCTTCTGGCGCGATTGCGCGGCTTTGAGATTTTCACGAATGACTTTGCACATTTCTTCTGCTTCTGTGATCAAGTCATTGCCAAGAAGTTGGCGTTCACCTGTCTCAGACCAATTGAGAGGAGTACGGCACTTTCTGCCATAGAGAATTTCGAATGGGGCCTTGCCCGAACTCGCTTGGAAGCTGTTGTTGTAGGAGAACTCGGCATATGGAAGACAATCTTCCCACTTCATACCGAAGGAAATGACACAAGCCCTGAGCATATCTTCAAGGATTTGATTAACTCGCTCAACTTGGCCACTTGTTTGAGGATGGAAAGCTGTGCTGAAACGAATGTTGGTGCCCATGGCCTTCTGAAAAGAATCCCAGAACTTGGAGGTAAAGATGCTGCCACGGTCTGAAGAGATCACTTGTGGAATGCCGTGCAAGGAGACAATCTCGAGGTGTATAGCTCGCCAACCGAGCTGCTGTGATAGATTCTTTGATAGGCAGAAAATGAGCCACTTTAGTAAGCTTGTCAATGACAACGAAGATAGCATCATTTCCACGCTTGGACTTTGGAAACCCAAAGGACGAAGTCCATTTCGATATGATCAAACTTCCATTCCGAATAGCAAGAGGTTGAAGGAGACCAGCTGGTCGTTGGTGTTCCTTTCACTCTTCTGCAGACATCACATTCATTCACGAATTGAGCAATTTCTCGCTTCATTCGAGTCCACCAATATGATCGCTTGAGGTCCCGGTACATCTTCGTACTTCCGGGATGAATGGATAGAAGCGAATTGTGAGCCTCGTTCATAATGACTTTTCTCGCATCACCCTTAGGAACCACAATCTGGTCCTCAAAGAAAAGAGTATCTTTGTCATCAACGTGGAAGCACTTGTACTTGGAAATGCCCTTGTCGATACCACGTTTCACCTTTTTCACCATGGTATCCGGGAGTTGAGCCTCACGAATCTGATCTTCCAAAGTAGGAGAGACTATGAGGTTGGCAAGAAAGCCTTGAGGAACAACTTGAAGATTCAGTTTATGGAAAGCTTCACGAGATCCGGTTGGAAGGGCTTGAGGATTAAACTGCTGCGATAAGCCTTCCCCGCTCAAAGCATCTGCAATAACATTGGCCTTGCCCGAGTATATTCAATACTTGGGTTGTACTCTTGAATCATTTCGACCCATCGAGTCTGCCTGAGATTGAGGTTGGGCTGAGTGAAGATATACTTGAGACTCTTGTGATCGGTGAAAATGTCCACTTTCCTTCCCAACAAGAGATGTCTCCACGTTATTAATGCATGGACAACTGCCGCCAACTCAAGATCGTGAGTGGGGTAGTTCTTTTCGTTGGGCTTCAATTGACGAGAGGTATAAGCCACAACTCTCTTCTCTTGCATTAACACAGCACCGAGACCTTGAAGAGAAGCATCATAGAAAACTTCGAATGGCTTGGATTCATCAGGAGGAGTCAAGACAGGAGCTGTGACGAGTTTCTCTTTGAGAGTATTGAAAGCAACGTCACACTCAGGAGACCAGACATACTTCACATGCTTCTGGAGGAGGTTGGAAAGAGGCTTTGCAATCTTGGAGAAATTCTCAACGAATCTTCGGCAATAGCTTGCAAGCCCAAGAAAACTGCGAAGCTGCTTGACATTCTGAGGAGGTTCCCAATTCACAATTGCGGACACCTTCTCGGGATTAACAGCGATGCCCTTGGCGGAGATGATATGACCAAGATAAAGCACTTCATCAAGCCAAAATTCACATTTGGAGAACTTCGCATAGAATTGATACTCTCTGAGCTTGTCTAGCACCAATCGCAAATGTTTGGCATGATCCTTCTTATTCTTGGAGAAGACCAAAATATCATCAAGATAGACCAAAACGAATTCATTGGTGTAGGGGTTGAAGATGAAGTTCATCATCCGAGAGAATGTTGGAGGAGCATTGACAAGGCCGAAAGACATGACAGTATATTCATAAGAACCAAAGCTTGTTCTGAATGCTGTCTTGGGAATATCTTGTTCACGAATGCGAATCTGATGATAACCCATACGAAGGTCAAGCTTGGAGAACACTTTAGCACCTTTGAGTTGCTCGAAAAGCTCATTGATGTTGGGAAGTGGATACTTGTTCTTGATAGTCTTCTTATTCAATGGACGATAATCGAAGCAAAGTCGGTCCGTGCCATCCTTCTTCTGGACAAAAAGAAAACCACAACCCCAAGGAGATGAACTCGGTCTGATCAAACCCAGACGCTCTTGTTCATCGAGCTGCTTCTTCAATTCCTTCAGCTCATCAGGTCCAAGCTTGTATGGACGCTTGCAAACGGGTTCGATGCGGGCTCAAGATCAATAACGAATTCAAGCGGCCGATGAGGAGGCATACCCGAAGCTCTTACGGAAAGACATCTTGATACTCACAAACGATTGAATCGAGAGATAGCATCAATTCGCCCTTCTCATTGAGAGAAAACAACCGAATGGTTTCATCACGAGCGGCATAGATGATCACATCATTAGAAGAGTGAGTCAATTGAATTTCCACGCAGCACAATCAAGCTGAGCTTTGTCTTGATAAAGCCATCCATCCCGAGAATAAGATCAATATCCGAGTCACCAAGAACAATTGGTTTAGCCAGAAATCTATAATCGGCCATCTTGATCGAGACATCCGGAACCATGTAGCTTGCATTCATACATTTACCCGGAGAGACAACTGCTAATGGTCTAGGCAAATCTTGGAAAGACAACTCATGCTTAGATGCAAATGGTTTAGAGATGAAACTAAGTGATGCACCAGTGTCAAAAAGAACTTTTGCAGGAATATCATTAACAAGAAGATTACCCATGATCACATCTGAAGAATCCTCTGCCTGCGCTGCATTCATCATGTTCAACTTTGCAAACTTGGGATTATGCTTGACCACTGCATTGCTGGAAGATTTCACAGGAGGAGGAGGCGGAAGGCGCCTTTGGTTGAAGCACTTGTTCGCATAGTGACCTTTCTGCTGACATTTGTTGCAAGTCACCTCAGAGAGCGGACGGTGGTAAGGAGCACTTGACCTTGGAGCCTGAGAATTAGACTTGTTACGATAGCTTGGGTTGGGTGGGTGGGAAGATCCACGGCCACCTGAGTTCTTCTGGCGATAAGGTGGACGGAATGGAGGAGGAGGAAGGTAGAACTTCTGCTGCTTAGTTGCCACTTGAGAGGAAGAAGAAGACTGAATCTGTATCCCTGATTCTCTTCTTAGAAGCCTCACATTTGAGCTGGGCAGCTTCTTGCTTGATGCCATGTTCTAGAATTCATCATACTTTTCTGGCTCAAAAACCACAAGAGCTAATTGCAGATCTTCTCTCGCACCACCTCTGAATTGATAGATCATACTCTTTTCATCAGGGACGTCTTGCTTAGCAAAGCGAGTTTACTCGAACTGGATATTGTATTGATACACAGACATGTTCCCTTTCTTGAGATTGCGGAACTCATCATGCTTGCTCTCAACAACACTTTTCGGAATGTGGTGAGCTCTGAAATCTCGGCGGAACTCATCCTGTAATGACACGACCTCCTCTGGAATCTTTGTATTCTTGGTACCACTCAGCAGCTTGGTCCTTGAGTTGAAACGATGCAAACTTGACAAAGTCCTCGGTCGACATTGCTACATTCAAAATGCTTGCAGATGTCCACAAGCCAATCGTCGGCGTCTGTGGCCTCGACACGTAAACCGAAAGACTTCGCTGATTAGCGAGGAACCGACCGAGAGTAGCAAAGTGCGGCTGGTTGTTGCCTTGACCTTGATTTCCTTGATTGCCTTGCCCTTGAGTGCGCTCTTGCAAGAGCTGCAAAATCATCGAGCATTGGCATTGGTGGCTGCCATGATAGCTTTCCAGGCCTCCGGAGGCGGAGGTGGAGGTGGAGGTTCGATGATTCCCATCATCACGATCCGGATTCAGACGCTGGCGGAGCCATCTGAAGAGGGTGACATCCGTTAGCATTTGATAGACAAATAGTCAAGTTGAATCAACGGATAGAAATTGCAACATATAGTCTTCACAATAAACATTCGAACAAGAATGAACGAATGAATTCCAAAGTTAACATCACACGTCCATAAGGTGAGAAGCCACTTGATTAAGGGTTGATGAAAAAAATAACAAGGTACATTTGGAACAAATAAGTGGTAAGGATTACCCAATCACGAACCAAATATCTGCGGGAAGAAATGCTAGGAGCTACTTGAATCCCACCTATAAACTCCCGAAACTTTCTGGTTATGCAATCTGGTGTTGGGGATACATGGGACACAAAATATATCACCCAAACTAACAATACCTAGATCCAGCTGTATCCATCCGTCAACACATAACCAAGAATTCCTCGGAAATCGTGTACCTCGACCTTCTAAAAACATCCGTTATACAAGTCATGGCAATACTCTAGCTCGCCCGATCTTTGGGTTATCGGGGTTATCTCATCAACAAGCTGCACAAAAGAGATTTGATGTCGGCAAAACTCGGGTATTCGAGAATCGCAGCGATAAAATTGTGGCGACAACACCTCGGAGCTCAACTCCCGGGACACCGCCACAACCCTAAATGTCGGGAGGCACCAAGAACAATGTTCTCGTCACAAAACCATCGGAACGATTCCAAGATACCCGCGTGATCCTAAATTTTTTTTAGTGAAATTTGAGAAGAGAAGAGTCAAAACTTCTCGTCGGGAGACCTCACAGAGCGACGGAGGACTGGGGAGTAAAAAGAATCGTACTCTCGATATATATAATCCTAAGACTCAAAACATTTTCCATTCTAGACTCAACAACGCCATGACAAACAATCAAGTAGGGGCTCCTAAGTCGGGAAGGCTCGATTACCAACTTAGCGCCCTCGATGCGGCTATATCTCCCACGTGTCGAGGCACGACTTAGAGGCATAACCGCATTGAAAGCAATGTCGCAAGTGAGGTAATCTTCACACAACCCATGTAATACATAAGGAAAAGATACATAGTTGGCTTCAATCGCCACTTCACACAATACATAAATAAACATCCATCATTCAGAGTACACTCAAGGTCCGACTACGGAACCAAAATAAAAGAAGATACCCCAAATGCTACACAGATCCCGATCGTCCCAACTGAGCACCACTCTGATCATCGGGAAAAGACACATAGTAACGACCATGTTCCTCATCGAACTCCCACTTGAGCTCGGTTCGTCACTGCTGCACCGCATCGTCGGCACCTGCAACTGTTTTGGTAGAATCTGTGAGTCACGGGACTCAGCAATCTCACACCCGCGAGATCAAGACTATTTAAGCTTATAGGAAGCACAGAGTTGTAAGGTGGAGCTGCAGCAAGCGACTAGCATATATGGTGGCTACATCATAAAAGAGAGCGAGGAGAGAAGCAAAGCACGATCGTGAAGCTAGTAGCGATCAAGAAGTGATCTGAACTACTTACGTCGGACATAACTCCAACACCGTGTTCACTTCCGGACTCCGAGAAGAGACCATCACGGTTACACACGCCGTTGATGTGTATTTTAGTTGAGGTCAACTTCGGGTTTTCTACAACCGGACATTAACAAATTCCCATCTGCCTCATAACATGGGCACGGCTTTGAAAGATAATACCTGCGGGGTGTCCCAACAGCCCATTATAAGCTCTCACGGTCAGCGAAGGATATTCCTTCTACCGGAAGACCCGATCAATCTCGGAATCCCGAACTACAAGACATTTCGACAACAATAAAACAAGACCAGCAAAGCCACCCGAATGTGCCGACAAATCCCGATAGGAGCTGCACATATCTCGTTCTCGAGGCACACCGGATTGTCCAAACTTCCGATAGGCCATCTCGAGTTGCCCCCGATGACCACCGCGGTGACAGGTTTGGACCAGCACTCGAGGAGAACTGGCCGGGGTTAAAATAAAGATGACCCTCGGGCTCGCGAAAACCCGGGGAAAAGGCTTAGGTGGCAAATGGTAAAACCAAAGTTGGGCCTTCTTTGGAGGAGTCTTATTCAAAGCGAACTGTCAAGGGGTCCCATAAATCACCCAACCGTGTAAGGAGCGCGAAATCAAGGAACATAACACGGTATGACGGAAACTAGGGTGGCAAGAGTGGAACAAAACACCGGGCATAAGGCCGAGCCTTCCACCCTTTACCAAGTATATAGATGCATTAATTATAGCAGATATATATTGTGATATCCCCAACAAGTAATCATGTTCCAATAAGGAACAACATCTCCATGTTCAACAAGGAACAAACTTCACTTCACGCAACTAGCAACGCTATAAGAGGGCTGAGCAAAGCGGTAACATAGCCAATCAGCGGTTTGCTAGGAAAGGATGGTTAGGGGCTGACATGGCAATATGGGTGGCATGATAAGCAAGTGATAGGCATCGTAGCATAGGCATATCAAAAGAGCGAGCATCTAGCATAGCAAAGATAGAAGTGATTTCGAGGGTATGGTCATCTTGCCTGCAATGTTCTCAGAGTTGTCGAAAGCTTGATCCTCGTAAGCGTTCTCAACAGGTTCCTCGTTCACGAACTCGTCTCCCAGCTCTACCCAAAGCAAGAACACAAACAAAGGAACCACAATAAATCACGGTGCAATGCACAAACAACATGATGCAATATATGGCATGATATGCGGGATGTGATATGCAATGCGTATGCGCGCTCCGGAAGGAAAATGATGAACCCGGCATCAACTTGGCAAACCAAGTATGCCACTGCAAAGATGAGATGATTTCGGTTGAAATCGATATAAAGATCACCGGAATCGGATGCACGGTTTGCAAATGACAAGCAAAACAAGAATGACACAAATCTGCCATTAACAGCATGATGCCACTTAGCAAGCAAAAAGAAATTAAGCTACTTCACCCAAACGTACCAATAAAGTATATGGCAGTGATCTACACAAGATGCTTGACAAAATATGAACACTGAGCTATGGCTAAATCACACCATAACAGGTTCAAACAAGCATGGCAAAAGTGCACAAAATATCAGGCTGGACATGGCAAAAATTGCATCAGGTAGCAATGTTCAAAGCAAGAAAACTACCTGCTACAGGAACTTATAATAGAAAAACCGGGCATGGCATGAATCTACTCAAAGCATAGAACAAAAGTCCCTTACTGACCATAAGCCAAAAAGGATCAGTAAATATAGTAACACCCATGTCAATATCGCAAGTTCCGTTAGCAGATTCAGCAACATGGCATGTCAAAAACTGATAACAAGTAGGCATGTTTAAGAGCTTGATGCACTCACTACAGAGCCTTTCATGATAAACTAAGCATACATACATCAAGAAGACATGGCATAGAAGACATACATGGCAAGAACAACATCATAGCATATACGGATCAACCATAACAACCTTGGCAAAATTGAATAACATGTAAACAATCTGCCAGGAAACATTTGATAGCAAAAGTAGAGCTCGATTGACTCAAGATATGGCACTCCATAATTGCAAACAAGGGAATGGATTGATAGAGCAAGACATGTAGAACAAAACATACTTACTGAAGTATCTCAAAATATGCATGGATCTCTCGGTAGCATCAAGTTAACATGGCATCAAAATATCAGCAAAACAGAGCTGAAAACAGCAACATCAGGACACCTACTTTGCATGCTTGTGCTAGTCACCACATAGATCACAAAAATACATGGCATACGCCCCTGGAAAGATGGCATGGCATATTACAAAATACATGTAGGACTCAAATTCATAGGGTGCACACATCACTCATAGCAAAAATAACAAAAGTGCAAGTTACATTGAAAGCGAAACTAACATCACATAGCCCTCTTCTAACAGCATTTCGGGCATCAAGATGAGCTCAAATGAAAATGATGCAATGAGATGAAATGATCTACTCTTCGAGTCGAACATTTTGACATATTACACGCGCAAAATGGAGCTACAGATGCAAAGTTATGCTACGTAGAAAATGCCACAAAATATTCACAAGATTAAAAACTTAGAAGAATTTAGAGGGGAAGAAAAGTCAACCCTCGGCTTGAGATCCGGATCGGCCGGATCCAAGCGGCGGCGGCGTGGCCTTGTGCTCGCCGGAGGGAGGGAGGCGGCGGGCGGCGCCAATGAGGAGGAGGTGGCGCGGCGAGGGGCGGCCAGGGCCGGGCGCAGGCTGGCATGACGGCGTGACAATGTGGCGGGCAGGGCAGGGCCAGCGGCGCCGTGCCATGCGGGGCGATGATGCGATCGTGGCCGGGACAGCGAGCAGGGCAGCCAGAGGGCGCTGTGGCGGCGGCGGCGGCGGCGGGCGGCATCAGGAGCGAGGGCCGGCGGCGCGGGCGGCGGCGGCGGCCGAGGGCCGCGGAGGTGCGGCGGCGTGCGGCGGCGTGGCGCCCTGATTCGCCGGGCGGCGCGCGATGAAGGGGCGGACGATGTCCGGCGTGCGAGGTTTTCGTCCGGCGAGTAGGGGGAAGGCTAGGGTTAGACCGAAATTTGGAATGGGGTTGCTTAAATAGGCATAGAGGAGCTAGGAGAGTCAAATGAGGTGTAGTTTTAGCCCACGTCGTGATCGAACGACGGAGAGCATGGAAGTGACTTGGATGGGTTATTGGACTATTTTGGAGGGTGTTGGGCTGCAACTTAAAGAGGCCTTTGCGAGAGTCACGGTTAACCGTTGGAGTACCAAGCGAGCTCCAAATGACCGAAACTTGACCGGTGGTCTGGGTGGTATACCAAGGCCACTTGACAAACCTCGGTCCATTCGAGAAGGTTTAGTACCGCTCACGGAAAAGCGTAAAAGGGCGCCGGGAGATAGGAGTGCGGATTGCAAAAGCGGACAACGGGAAAAATGCTCGGAATCATGAGGCGAACACGTATGCAAATCGATGCACATGATGACATGATATAAAATGCATGACATGGATAAAATGCAAAATGAAGAAAAACCCAACCACGGAGGAATATCATATCACAATGCGAAAATGGCAAGAGTTGGAGTTACAAATATGGAAAGTTACTTTGGTGTTACACCAGCCTCGGTTTATATAATGCACCGAGGCCTAGGATAACAAGAGTCCTAGCCGAATCGCCCGGTGGGGAGGAGTCCTTGTCTTGATCGCCGAGTCTTGTGGAATCTTCCTTGTATGCGGCAACTATCCGGACTGGCCCATGAGTATCTGACCATGGGGATCCTCGGCCCAATCAAACGATCGGGAGACGGCGTGGTGAGTACCCCTAGTCCAGGACACCGTCGATAGCCCCTGAACCGGTCTTCAAGTTGGGGCGCTCCTCGATTCTTCGAACTGTTCTTCATCTTCGGTTGTCGGTCTTGAAAACTGGTTCAACAAATCTTCTCATCTTCAATCTTGAGGATCGCCGAAATGCATTCGACGAGTTTACACATCGGGTATCCGAGGAGCCCCTTTAAGTTTCCGGCCTTTATCAATGCCTTGTTATTTTTATGCCACACCTCGGGTTTGAAGTCGTTCCCGGGCGGCGGCGTCCTCTTGCGTCCGAGCTCCAACGCCGGACTGCATTCGAGGTATCTTTTGCAGCCAAGCACCAACGTCGGACCGCTTCCCAGCTCTAACGCCGGAATGTATCCGAGCTCCAACGCCAGACTATGTATCCGAGCTCCAACGCCGGACTATATCTGGGCTCCAACGCCGGACTACGTATCCGAGCTCCAACGCCGGATTGTATCCGAGGTGCTGTAAATCACCTTGGTTCAAAGAAGTTTGAAGGAGTTTAGCCGAGCTTAGTTGTAACACCCCGGATGTAACTTTCCATATTTGTAACTCCAACTCTTGCCATTTTCGGCATTGTGATATGATATTCCCTCTGTGGTTGGGTTTTTCTTCGTTTTGCATTTTGTCCATGTCATGCATTTTTATCATGTCATCATGTGCATCGCATTTGCATACGTGTTCGTCTCATGATTCCGAGCATTTTTCCCGTTGTCCGTTTTGCAATCCGCACTCCTATGTTCCCAGCGTCCCTTTTACGTTTTCCGTGAGCGGTACTAAACTTTCTCGAATGGACCGAGGTTTGTCAAGTGGCCTTGGTATACCACCGTAGACCACCTGTCAAGTTTCGGTCATTTGGAGCTCGTTTGGTACTCCAACGGTTAACCGCACCTTCATAAAAGCCTCTTTTAAGTTGCAGCCCAACACCCTTCAAAATAGTCCAATAACCCATCTAAGTCACTTCCATGCTCTCCGTCATTTGATCACGATCGTGTGGTAAAACTACACCTCATTTGGACTCTCCTAGCTCCTCTATGCCTATATATACACCCCCATTCCAAATCACGGTACAAACCCTAGCCTTCCCTACCTCGCCCCGGACACGTCCGGTCCGGCCGGACGAAATCCGCCGCCCACACCAATCGGGCGCGCCACCTGTCGCGCACACCACCCGCCGCGCCAGCCAGCAGGGCCGAGTTGAGCCAGCGGCCCGCCCGCCGCTGCCTCCCGCGCCCGAGCCGCCGCCCCCACCCGGCTCCCGCCGCCTCGCCGGGAGGCCTCCGCCGCCGCGGACCTCCTCCGCACGTCGCCTGCCCATGAGCCGTCGCGCGCTCCGCCGCCGCCGCCTCCTTCCCGGCCGCCCGGCCGCTCCGCCCGCCGCCCGGGCCGCCCGCCCGCCTCCTCGCATGCCCGCTCCGCCCGGCCACCATCCGGCGCCGCGCCGCTCGGCCAGCGTGCCACCGCTCCGGCCCCTCCACCCGGCCGGCCCGACCTCCTCCCCCGGCTTCCCCTCTCCTTCCCGGCCGAGCTCCGGCGAGCCGCGCCACTGCCGCCCTCGATCGGGTCGGATCTGAGATCCAAGTCCCGAGGGTTGACTTTCTTCCCCCCCTAAATTTCGTCCAAGTTTTATTTTGGTGATTAATTTGTGGCATTTTCATCGCATCATAACTTTGCACCTGTAGCTCCGTTTCGTGCGTGTAATATGTCAAAATGTTCGCCTCGGAGAGTAGATCATTTCATCTCATTGCGTCATTTTCATTTGAGCTCATCTTGATGCCAGAAATGCTGTTAGAAGAGGGCTATGTGATGTCAGTTTCTGTTTCTTAACAGAACATGCACTTTTGTTATTTTTGCTATGATTGATGTGTGCATCATATGATCTTGAGTCCTACATGTGTTTTGTAATATGCCATGCCATCTTTTCAAGGGTGTGTGCCATGTATTTTTGTGAGCTATGTGGTGACTAGCACAAGCATGCAAACTAGGTGTCATGATGTTGCTGATTTCAGCCCCTGTTTTGCTGATATTTTCATGCCATGTTCACTTGATGCTACCGAGAGATCCATGCATATTTTGAGATACTTCAGTAAGGATGTTTTGAACATATGGTTATGCTCTATCCATCCATGCCTTTGTTTGCAATTATGGAGTACCATAGCTTGAGTCAATCGAGCTCTACTTTTGCTACAAAATGTTTCCTGGCAGATTGTTTACATGTTATTCAATTTTGCCAAGGTTGTTGTAGTTGATCCGTATATGCTATGATGTTGTTCTTTCCATGTATATCTTATATGCCATGTCTTCTTGCTGTAGGTATGCTTAGTTTATCATATAATGCTCTGTAGTGAGTGCATCGAGCTCTTAAACATGCCTACCTGTTATCTGTTTTTGTCATGCCCTGTTGTTGAATCTGTTAACGAAACTTGCTATATTGACATGGGTGTTACTATATTTTCTGATCCTTTTTGGCTTATGGTCAGTAAGGGACTTTTGTTCTATGATTTGAGTAGATTCATGCCATGCCTTGTTTTGCTGTTATAAGTTCCTGTAGCATGTTGTTTTCTTGCTCTGAACATTGCATCCTGATGCCGATTTTGCCATGTTCAGTAATTTCACCAAGTCTGTGAAGCTGTTATGTTTTGCACTTTTGCCATGCTTGTTTGGACCTGTTATGATGTGAATTAGCCGTAGCTCATTGTTCATCTTTTGTCAAGCATCTTGAGTAGATCACTGCCATGTGCTTTGTTGGTACGTTTGGGTGCAGTAGCTTAATTTCTTGTGGCTTGCTATGTGGCATCATGCTGTTAATGGCAGATTTGTGTCAATCTTGTTTTGCTTGTTATTTGCAAACCGTGCATCCGATTCCGGTGATCTTTATATCGATTTCAACCGAAATCACCTCATCTTTCTAGCGGCATACTTGGTTTGCCAAGTTGACGCCTGGTTCATCATTTTCCTTCCGGAGCGCGCATACGCATTGCATATCACATCTCGCATATCATGCCATATATTGCATCATGTTGCTTGTGCATTGCACCGTGATTTATTGTGGTTCCTTTTGTTTGTGTTCTTGCTTTGGGTAGAGCCGGGAGACGAGTACGTGAACGAGGAACCTGTTGAGAACGCTTACGAGGATCAAGCTTTCGACAACTTTGAGAACTTTGCAGGCAAGATGACCATACCCTCGAAATCACTTCTATCTTTGCTATGCTAGATGCTCGCTCTTTTGCTATGCCTATGCTACGATGCCTATCACTTGCTATATTCATGCCACCCATATTGCCATGTCAGCCCCTAACCATCCTTTCCTAGCAAACCGTTGTTTGGCTATGTTACCGCTTTGCTCAGCCCTCTTATAGCGTTGTTAGTTGCAGGTGAAGATGAAGTTTGTTCCTTGTTGGAACATGGAGATATTGTTCCTTATTGGAACATGTTTACTTTTTGGGGATATCACAATATATCTGCTATAATTAATGCATCTATATACTTGGTAAAGGGTGGAAGGCTCGGCCTTATGCAGTGTTTTGTTCCACTCTTGCCACCCTAGTTTCCGCCATACCGGTGTTATGTTCCTTGATTTTGCGTTCCTTACGGTTGGGTGATTTATGGGACCACCTTGACAGTTCGCTTTGAATAAGACTCCTCCAAAGAAGGCCCAACATTGGTTTTACCATTTGCCACCTAAGCCTTTTTCCCCGGTTTTCGCGAGCCCGAGGGTCATCTTTATTTTAACCCCGGACCAGTGCTCCTTCGTGCTGGCCCAACTAGAGCCTTGTGCAGCGCCCCTCAAGGAAACTTGAGGTCTGGTTTTAGTTGTATGGACTGCTCATCCGGATGTGCCACGAGAACGAGATATGTGCAGCTCCTATCGGGATTTGTCGGCACAATCGGGCGGCTTTGCTGGTCTTGTTTTATTGTTGTCGAAATGTCTTGTAGTTCGCGATTCGAGATTGATCGGGTCTTCCCGGTAGAAGGAATATCCTTCGTTGACCGTGAGAGCTTATAATGGGCTAAGTTGGGACACCCTGCAGGTATTATCTTTGAAAGCCATGCCCATGTTATGAGGCAGATGGGAATTTGTTAATGTCCGGTTGTAGAAAACCGAAGTTGACCTTAATTAAAATACACATCAACGCGTGTGTAACCGTGATGGTCTCTTCTCGGAGTCCGGGAAGTGAACACGGTGTTGGAGTAATGTTTGACGTAAGTAGTTCAGGATCACTTCTTGATCGCTACTAGCTTCACGACCGTGCTTTGCTTCTCTTCTCGCTCTCCTTTGCGAATGTAGCCACCATATATGCCAGACGCTTGCTGCAGCTCCACCTCACAACTCTGTCCTTCCTATAAGCTTAAATAGTCTTGATCTCGTGGGTGTGAGATTTCTGAGTCCCCGTGACTCACAGATTCTACCAAAACAGTTGCAGGTGCCGACGATGCCAGTGTAGGTGATGCAACCGAGCTCAAGTGGGAGTTCGATGAGGAACGTGGTCGTTACTATGTGTCTTTTCCTGATGATCAGTAGTGGAGCCCAGTTGGGACGATCGGGGATCTGTGTAGCATTTGGGGTATCTTCTTTTATTTTGGTTCCGTAGTCTGACCTTGAGTGTAATCTGAATGATGGATGTTTATTTATGTATTGTGTGAAGTGGCGACTGTAAGCCAACTATGTATCTCTTTCCCTTATGTATTACATGGGTTGTGTGAAGATTACCTCACTTGCGACATTGCTTTCAATGCGGTTATGCCTCTAAGTCGTGCTTTGACACGTGGGAGATATAGCCGCATCGAGGGTGTTACAAGTTGGTAATCAGAGCCTTCCCCGACTTAGGAGCCCCCTGCTTGGTTGTTTGCTGGCGTTGTTGAGTCTAGAACGGAAAAATGTTTTGAGTCTTAGGATTATATATATATCGGAGAGTAGGATTCTTTTTACTCCCCAGTCCCTTCATCGCTCTGGTGAGGTCTCCTGACGTAGAAGTTTTGACTCTCCTCTCCTCAAATTTCACTAAAAAAAAATTTAGGATCACGCGGGTATCTTGGGATCGTTCCGATGGTTTTGTGACGAGAACATTGTTCTTGCTGCCTCCAGACATTTAGGGGTTGTGGCAGTGTCCCGGGGAGTTGAGCTCCGAGGTGTTGTCGTCACAATTTTATCGTTGCAGTTCTGGAATACCTGAGATTTGCCGACATCGAAATCTCTTTTGTGCAGTTGTTGGTGAGATAACCCCGATAACCCAGTACTGGGGCGAGCTTGGGAGTATTGCCATGACTCGTCTAACGGATGTTTTTCGAAGGTCGAGGTACACGATATCCGAAGGTTTCTTGGTTATGTGTTGACGGATGGATACAGCTGGATCTAGGTATTGTTAGTTTGGGTGATATATTTTGTGTCCCCTGTATCCCCAACACCAGATTGCATAACCAGAAAGTTTCGGGAGTTTATAGGTGTAATTCTAGTAGCTTACGGGATATCTTTCCGACGGATGTATGATTTGAGATTGGGGTCCAACGTCTAGTGGTCCGCCCATCCACGGTCGATTTTACAGTGGTCGTGAGGCGTCTTAAAGAATCCTTGGCTATGCTGATTCGGGGCGTCTTGTTTGTCATTCGTGACGTCCGTTGTCGTCGTGCCGTGTGGGCCCCACCACGAACACTTTGGGCGAAATCTCTATCATGTGTTTGTTCCGGCTTATTCTAGAAGCCAATCTTTTGTTTTGTTTTCAGTTGTGATATTCGAGTTGTTTCAAAGGCAGATGGTGATTCCATACCTTTATCAAGTGGCTTCTCACATTAATGGACGTGTGATGTTAACTTTTGGAATTCATTCGTTCACCCTTGTTCGAATGTTTATTGTGAAGACTATATGTTGCAATTTCTATCCGTTGATTCAACTTGTCTATCTGTCTATCAAGTGCTAACGGATGTCAACCTCTTCAGGATGGCTCCGCCAACGCGTCAGAATCCGGAACGAAATGATGGGAGTCAGTCGAACCCTCCACCTCCACCTCTGCCTCCGGAGGCCTGGCAAGCTATCATGGCAGCCACCAATGCCAATGCTCAGATGATTTTGCAGCTCTTGCAAGAGCGTACTCAAGGGCAAGGCAATCAAGGAAATCAAGGTCAAGGAAACAACCAGCCGCACTTTGCTACTCTCAGTCAGTTCCTCGCTAATCAGCCGAAGTCTTTCAGTTTCTGTGTCGAGGCTACAGACGCTGACGATTGGCTTGTGGACATCTGAAAACATTTTGAATGTAGCAATGTCAGACCTGAGGACTTTGTCAAGTTTGCATCGTTTCAACTCAAGGACCAAGCTGCTGAGTGGTACCAGCAATACAAAGATTCCAGAGGAGGTCGTGTCATTACTTGGGATGAGTTCCGCCGAGACTTCAGAGCTCACCACATTCTGAAAAGTGTTGTTGAGAGCAAGCGTGAGGAGTTCCGCAATCTCAAGCAAGGCAACATGTCTGTGTATCAATACAATATCCAGTTCGAAACTCGCTTCGCTTTGCTAAGCAAGGCGTCCACGATGAAAAGAGTATGATCTATCAATTCAGAGGTGGTCCGAGAGAAGATCTGCAATTAGCTCTTGTGCTTTTGAGCCGAAAAGTATGATGAATTCTAGAACATGGCATGAAGGAAGAAGCTGCCCAGCTCAAATGTGAGGCTTCTAAGAAGAGAATCGAGGATGCAGTTCATTCTTCTTCTTCCTCTCAAGTGGCAGCTAAGCAGCGAAGTTCTACCTTCCTCCTCCTCCGTTTAAATCGGCCTTATCGCAGAAGAACTCAGGTGGTCGTGGATCTTCCCACCCACCCAACCCAAAGCTATCGTAACAAGTCAAATTCTCAAGCTCCAAGGTCAAATGCTCCTTATCACCGTCCGCTCTCGAGGTGACTTGCAACAAGTGTCAGCAGAAAGGTCACTATGCGAACAAGTGCTTCAACCAGAGGCGCCTTCCGCCTCCTCCTCCTGTGAAATCTTCCAGCAATGCAGTGGTCAAGCATAATCCCAACTCTGCAAAGGTGAATATGATGAATGCAGCTCAAGCGGAGGAATCTACTGATATGATAATGGGTAATCTCTCAGTTAATGATATTCCTGCAAAAGTCTTATTTGATACTGGTGCATCGCATTCTTTTCATCTCAAGACCTTTTGTGGCTATGCATGATTTGGTTACTCAAGTATTGCCGAGACCTTTGTCTATTGTTTCTCCGGCTAAGGAAATGACTTCTCGAGTTTTGGTTCCGAATGTCGGTATCAAGATGGGCGACTATAGATTTCTGGCTAAACCAATTGTCCTTGGTGACTCGGATATTGATCTTATTCTCGGGATGGACTGGCTTTCTCAGCACAAAGCTCAGCTTGATTGTGCCGCCAGGGAAATTCAATTGACTCACTCTTCTAATGATGTGATCATCTATGCCGCTCGTGATGAAACCATTCGGTTGTTTTCTCTCAATGAGAAGGGCGAATTGAATGCTATCTCTCAGATTCCAGTCGTTTGTGAGTACCAAGATGTCTTTCCAGAAGAGCTTCCAGGAATGCCTCCTCACCGGCCAGTTGAATTCGTTATCGATCTTGAGCCTGGCACTGAACCCGTTTGCAAGCGTCCATACAAGCTTGGACCTGATGAGCTGAAGGAATTGAAGAAGCAGCTCGATGAACAAGAGCGTCTGGGTTTGATCAGACCGAGTTCATCTCCTTGGGGTTGTGGTGTTCTTTTTGTCCAGAAGAATGATGGCACGGACCGAATTTGAGTCGATTACCGTCCATTGAATAAAAAGACAATCAAGAACAAGTATCCACTTCCCAACATCAATGAGCTTTTCGAGCAACTCAAAGGTGCTAAAGTGTTCTCCAAGCTTGACCTTCGTATGGGTTATCATCATATTCGCATTCGTGAACAAGATATTCCCAAGACAGCATTCAGAACAAGCTTTGGTTCTTATGAATATACTGTCATGTCTTTCGGCCTTGTCAATGCTCCTCCAACATTCTCTCGGATGATGAACTTCATATTCAACCCCTACACCAATGAATTCGTCTTGGTCTATCTTGATGATATTTTGGTCTTCTCCAAGAATAAGAAGGATCATGCCAAACATTTGCGATTGGTGCTTGACAAGCTCAGAGAGTATCAATTCTATGCGAAGTTTTCCAAATGTGAATTTTGGCTTGATGAAGTGTTTTATCTTGGTCACATCATCTCCGCCAAGGGCATCGCTGTTAATCCCGAGAAGGTGTCTGCAATTGTGAATTGGGAACCTCCTCAGAATGTCAAGCAGCTCCGCAGTTTTCTTGGTCTTGCAAGCTATTGCCGAAGATTCGTTGAGAACTTCTCCAAGATTGAAAATCCTCTTTCCAACCTCCTCCAGAAGCATGTGAAGTATGTATGGTCTCCTGAGTGTGATGTTTATTTCAATACTCTCAAAGAGAAACTCGTCACAGCTCCTGTATTGACTCCTCCTGATGAATCCAAGCCATTCGAAGTTTTCTGTGATGCTTCCCTTCAAGGTCTCGGTGCTGTGTTAATGCAAGAGAAGAGAGTTGTGGCCTATACCTCTCGTCAGCTGAAGCCCAACGAAAAGAACTACCACTCACGATCTTGAGTTGGCGGCAGTTGTCCATGCATTGATAACATGGAGACATCTCTTGTTGGGAAGGAAAGTGGACATTTTCACCGATCACAAGAGCCTCAAGTATATCTTCACTCAACCCAACCTCAACCTCATGCAGACTCGATGGGTCGAAATGATTCAAGAGTACAACCCAAGTATTGAATATACTCCGGGCAAGGCCAATGTGATTGCAGATGCTTTGAGAAGGAAGGCTTACTGCAACAGTTTAATCCTCAAGCCCTTCCAACGGATCTCTGTGAAGCTTTCCAAGCTGAATCTTCAAGTTGTTCCTCAAGGCTTTCTTGCCAACCTCATAGTCTCTCCTACTTTGGAAGATCAGATTCGTGAGGCTCAGCTCCTGGATACCATGGTGAAAAAGGTGAAGCGTGGTATCGACAAGGGCATTTCAAGTACAAGTGCTTCCACATTGATGACAAAGATACTCTTTTCTTGAGGACCGGATTGTGGTTCCTAAGGGTGATCTACGTAAAGTCATTATGAACGAGGCACACAATTCGCTTCTATCCATTCATCCGGAAGTACGAAGATGTACCATGACCTCAAGCAGTCATATTGGTGGACTCGAATGAAGCGAAATTGCTCAATTCATGAATGAGTGTGATGTCTGCGGAAGAGTGAAAGCAGAACACCAACGACCAGCTGGTCTCCTCCAACCTCTTGCTATTCCGAATGGAAGTTTGATCATATCGAAATGGACTTCGTGACTGGATTTCCAAAGTCCAAGCGTGGAAATGATGCTATCTTCGTTGTCATTGACAAGCTTACTAAAGTGGCTCATTTTCTTCCTATCAAAGAATCTATCACAGCAGCTCGGTTGGCGAGCTATACACCTCGAGATTGTCTCCTTGCACGGCATTCCACAAGTGATCTCTTCTGACCGTGGCAGCATCTTTACCTCCAAGTTTTGGGATTCTTTTAGAAGGCCATGGGCAGCAACATTCGTTTCAAAGACAGCTTTCCATCCTCAAACAAGTGGCCAAGTCGAGCGAGTCAATCAAATTCTTGAAGATATGCTCGGGGCTTGTGTCATTTCCTTCGTATGAAATGGGAAGATTGTCTTCCATATGCCGAAGTTCTCCTACAACAACAGCTTCCAAGCGAGTTCGGCAAGGCCCCATTCCAAATTCTCTATGGCGTGAAGTGTCGTACTCCTCTCAATTGGTCCGAGACAGGTGAACGCCAACTTCTTGGCAATGACTTGATCACGAAGCGAAGAAATGTGCAAAGTAATTCGTGAGAATCTCAAAGCCGCATAATCGCGCGGAAGAGCTATTATGATGATAAGCACCGTGATGTGGCTTTTGAAATCGGAGACCATGTCTACCTCCGCGTCTCTCAATGAAAGGCACTCGCGCTCGGTATCAAAGGAAGCTTGCCCCTAGATACGTGGGTCCTTTCAAGATCATTGGCAAAAGAGGCGATCTCGCCTATCAACTTGAGCTTCCCTCCAACTTCGCAAATGTGCATGATGTGTTTCACGTGTCACAGCTTCGCAAGTGCTTTAAGACGCCTGAACGCACTATCAACTTCGAAGAAATTGACCTCCAAGAAGATCTCTCTTATCATGAGCACCCCGTTGCTATTCTTGAAGAAACCGAGCGCAAGACTCGCAACAAGTCAATCAAATTCCTGAAAGTGAAGTGGTCACACCATTCCGACCGAGAAGCCACCGGGCGCGAGGATCACCTCCGTTCGAATATCCGGAGTTCTTTCAGTCCTAGATCTCGGACGAGATCCTCTTGTAGTGGTGGAGTGTTGTAACACCCGGATGTAACTTTCCATATTTGTAACTCCAACTCTTGCCATTTTCGGCATTGTGATATGATATTCCCTCCGTGGTTGGGTGGTTCTTCTTTTGCATTTTGTCCATGTCATGCATTTTATCATGTCATCATGTGCATCGCATTTGCATACGTGTTAAATCCTCATGATTCCGAGCATTTTCCCGTTGTCCGTTTTGCAATCCGGCACTCCTATGTTCCCCGCGCCCCTTTTACGTTTTTCCGTGAGCGGTACTAAACTTTCTCGAATGGACCGAGGTTTGTCAAGTGGCCTTGGTATACCACCGTAGACCACCGTCAAGTTTCGGGTCATTTGGAGCTCGTTTGGTACTCCAACGGTTAACCGCACTTCGCAAAAGCCTCTTTTAAGTTGCAGCCCAACACCCCTTCAAAATAGTCCAATAACCCATCTAAGTCACTTCCATGCTCTCCGTCGTTCGATCACGATCGTGTGGTAAACTACACCTCATTTGGACTCTCTAGCTCCTCTATGCCTATATATACCCCCCATTCCAAATCACGGTACAAACCGTAGCCTTCCCCTACCGCGCCCTCGGACGTCCGTCCGGCCGGACGAAATCCACCGCCCGGCCAATCGGGCCACGCCACCTGTCCGCACCGCCACCCGCCGCCGCCTCTGCGCCCGGGCCGCCGCCCGACCCCGGCTCCCGCCGCCTCGCGGAGAGCCTCCGCCGCCGCCAGACCTCCTCCATCGGTCGCCGCCCGCCCTCATGAGCCCGTCGCCAGTTCGCCGTCGCCGCCTCCTTCCCGGCCGCCCGGCCGCTCCGCCACGCCGTGGCCGCCCGCCCGCCTCGGCCGCGCCCCGGCCCGGCGTGCCACCGCTCCGCCCTCCGCCCGGCCGGCCCGGCCTCCTCCCCCGGCTTCCCCTCTCCTTCCTGGCCGAGCTCCGGCGAGCCGCGCCACCGCCGCCCTCGATCGGGTCGGATCTGAGATCCAAGTCCCGAGGGTTGACTTTCTTCCCCCCCTAAATTTCGTCTAAGTTTTATTTCGGTGATTAATTTGTGGCATTTTCAACGCATCATAACTTTGCACCTGTAGCTCTGTTTCGTGCGTGTAATATGTCAAAATGTTCGTCTCGAAGAGTAGATCATTTCATCTCATTGCATCATTTTCATTTGAGCTCATCTTGATGCCAGAAATGCTGTTAGAAGAGGGCTATGTGATGTTAGTTTCTGTTTCTTAACAGAACATGCACTTTTGTTATTTTTGCTATGATTGATGTGTGCATCATATGATCTTGAGTCCTACATGTGTTTTGTAATATGCCATGCCATCTTTCCAGGGGTGTATGCCATGTATTTTTGTGAGCTATTTGGTGACTAGCACAAGCATGCAAACTAGGTGTCATGATGTTGCTGATTTCAGCCCCTGTTTTGCTGATATTTTCATGCCATGTTCACTTGATGCTACCGAGATATACATACATATTTTGAGATACTTTAGTAAGGATGTTTTGAACATATGGTTATGCTCTATCCATCCATGCCTTTTTTTGCAATTATGGAGTACCATAGCTTGAGTCAATCGAGCTCTACTTTTGCTACAAAATGTTTCCTGGCAGATTGTTTACATGTTATTCAATGTTGCCAAGGTTGTTGTAGTTGATCCGTATATGCTATGATGTTGTTCTTTCCATGTATATCTTCTATGACATGTCTTCTTGCTGTAGGTATGCTTAGTTTATCATATAATTCTATGTAGTGAGTGCATCGAGCTCTTAAACATGCCTACTTGTTATCTGTTTTTGTCATGCCCTGTTGTTGAATCTGTTAACGAAACTTGCTATATTGACATGGGTGTTACTATATTTTTTGATCCTTTTTGGCTTATGGTCAGTAAGGGACTTTTGTTCTATGCTTTGAGTAGATTCATGCCATGCCTTGTTTTGCTGTTATAAGTTCCTGTAGCATGTTGTTTTCTTGCTCTGAACATTGCATCCTGATGCTGATTTTGCCATGTTCAGTAATTTCACTAAGTCTGTGAAGCTGTTATGTTTTGCACTTTTGCCATGCTTGTTTGGACCTGTTATGATGTGAATTAGCCGTAGCTCATTGTTCATCTTTTGTCAAGCATCTTGAGTAGATCACTGCCATGTGCTTTGTTGGTACGTTTGGGTGCAGTAGCTTAATTTCTTTTGGCTTGCTATGTGGCATCATGTTTGTTAATGGCAGATTTGTGTCAATCTTGTTTTGCTTGTCATTTGCAAACCATGCATCCGATTCCGGTGATCTTTATATCGATTTCAACCGAAATCATCTCATCTTTCCAGCGGCATACTTGGTTTTCCAAGTTAACGCCTGGTTCATCATTTTCCTTCCGGAGCGCGCATACGCATTGCATATCACATGTCGCATATCATGCCATATATTGCATCATGTTGCTTGTGCATTGCACCGTGATTTATTGTGGTTCCTTTTGTTTGTGTTCTTGCTTTGGGCAGAGCCGGGACGCAGTGCGTGAACGAGGAACCTGTTGAGAACGCTTACGAGGATCAAGCTTTCGACAACTCGAGAACTTTGCGCAAGATGACCATACCCTCGAAATCACTTCTATCTTTGCTATGCTAGATGCTCGCTCTTTGCTATGCCTATGCTACGATGCCTATCACTTGCTATATCATGCCACCCATATTGCCATGTCAGCCCTAACCATCCTTTCCTAGCAAACCGTTGTTTGGCTATGTTACCGCTTTGCTCAAAGACTCTTATAGCGTTGTTAGTTGCAGTGAAGATGAAGTTTGTTCCTTGTTGGAACATGGAGATGTTGTTCCTTGTTGGAACATGTTTACTTGTTGGGGATATCACAATATATCTGCTATAATTAATGCATCTATATACTTGGTAAAGGGTGGAAGGCTCGGCCTTATGCCCGTGTTTTGTTCCACTCTTGCCACCCTAGTTTCCGCCATACCGGTGTTATGTTCCTTGATTTTGCGTTCCTTACGGTTGGGTGATTTATGGGACCCCTTGATAGTTCGCTTTGAATAAGACTCCTCCAAAGAAGGCCCAACTTTGGTTTTACCATTTGCCACCTAAGCCTTTTTCCCCAGTTTTCGCGAGCCGAGGGTCATCTTTATTTTAACCCCGGACCAGTGCTCCTTCGAGTGCTGGCCCGAACTAGAGCCTCCTGCAGCGCCCCTCAAGGAAACTTGAGGTCTGGTTTTAGTTGTATGGACTGCTCATCCGGATGTGCCACGAGAACGAGATATGTGCAGCTCCTATCGGGATTTGTCGGCACAATCGGGCGGCTTTGCTGGTCTTGTTTTATTGCTGTCGAAATGTCTTGTAGTCCGGGATTCCGAGATTGATCGGGTCTTCCGGTAGAAGGAATATCCTTCGTTGACGTGAGAGCTTATAATGGGCTAAGTTGGGACACCCTGCAGGTATTATCTTTCAAAGCCGTGCCCGGTTATGAGGCATATGGAATTTGTTAATGTCCGTTGTAGAAAACCGAAGTTGACCTTAATTAAAATACACATCAACCGCGTGTGTAACTGTGATGGTCTCTTCTCCGCGGAGTCTGGGAAGTGAACACGGTGTTGGAGTAATGTTTGACGTAAGTAGTTCAGGATCACTTCTTGATCGCTACTAGCTTCACGACCGTGCTTTGCTTCTCTTCTCGCTCTCCTTTGCGAATGTAGCCACCATATATGCTAGACGCTTGCTGCAGCTCCACCTCACAACTCTGTCCTTCCTATAAGCTTAAATAGTCTTGATCTCGCGGTGTGAGATTGCTGAGTCCCGTGACTCACAGATTCTACCAAAACAGTTGCAGAGTGCCGACGATGCGGTCAGGTGACGCAACCGAGCTCAAGTGGGAGTTCGACGAGGAACGTGGTCGTTACTATGTGTCTTTTCACGATGATCGTAGTGGAGCCAGTTGGGACGATCGGGGATCTGTGTAGCAATTGGGGTATCTTCTTTTATTTTGGTTCCGTAGTCGGACCTTGAGTGTAATCTGAATGATGGATGTTTATTTATGTATTGTGTGAAGTGGCGACTGTAAGCCAACTATGTATCTCTTTCCCTTATGTATTACATGGGTTGTGTGAAGATTACCTCACTTGCGACATTGCTTTCAATGCGGTTATGCCTCTAAGTCGTGCTTCGACACGTGGGAGAGATAGCCGCATCGAGGGCGTTACATTAATGCCGGAAATGCCCTCTATGGAGCCAGCCACTAGCGCCCGAGCTTTATGCCGGACTGCTTCCGAGGTGGTTAAGCACCTCGGTCATGGGCTGATTTTTTGGTCAATGTTTTTTATTGATGCAATTTATTCTATGACGAGATATGTAGCCAGTAGTCCTCATGGTGGGTATCGGTCTAAAACCCGAGATGCACATGAAGGATGACATAAGACCGCTAATCCCCGTAGCCGCTGAGACTCAAGTTGATTTGCAAAATTGGTCTGAGGATCAAGTCCTAGCTCGGCAGAATACTTCGGGACACAAAAAGCGGCGTGCTCAGTCCTCGAGACTCGGGTTGGGTGCGGCCGACCAACCTGAGGATCAAAATCTCCTCGGAAACTGTATTGCACTTAAAATTTTCTGCATAAAACAGGCAATGCAGTAGCCCCTGAGACACTGGTCGGGTGGCAATACCAGATCGGGGGATCGATGTGCCCCTTTAATATTTGTATAAATAATAAGCCCGAAGCCCAGTAGCCCCCGAGCCTTAATGCGGGCACGGGAGGCCGAATTAAGGATCGATATCCATAGTAAAATCACAAATTATGTGTAATGACTCTATGTATCCAAGTACTTTACGTCATTAATGCTCGGATCCGCATTGTACAAAGCTTTATTGACCGACCATCGGCTTCCACCTCCTCAGCCAATAGCCGAGGAGTGTTTGTCCTACTTTATAAAGCCTTTATGAGGGCAAAGATTTACAACAAACAAGGCAATCTGGCCATACGGTTTTATAAACAAAGGTACGCGGAGAGACATGTTATATTACTTTAATGTAAGAAATGTCTTCCAGAGAAAATAGTCCCGCTTATCGGTTCCTTTCTTTGGGTTGTCATGCTAAGCATGATCATGAAACCTCTGCTCCAATGTAAGAGCAAAATATCAAGGATTTAGTTTGGGAGGCCAGTTAATAGCCCCCGATAGTATTCGATGACAATCGAGGTCAAGCCGGAAACACTTCGGCCAATGAATGGCCCGTCATTTAATATAGTCATCGGATCGCTGCCCAGTTTACACCTATTGTGACAGTCAGTTTTCGGCTTTCTCCACTGAGGTGCTTGACCATGCGAGCTGGAAGCACAATCGCAGTGGTTCTCCCTTTGCACACCTAGCCGAACAAAGCGGAACGTAGGAGGCAAGCGCGGGAGCCGGGCAACCCAACTATTGACCGAAGACACAATTCGAAACTGATGCATATATAGCAATATCCGAGAATGTTTTTGCCGAATCTCAAAAGGTGTCCGGCGTTGCACCGCAAGACTTGTGCTGAAAACACACAAATAGTTTAAAAGTGACATGGGCTCGAAAAGCCAAAAAACTTATTCAAAAGATTAATGTCCGAACTAGATCAAGTGTTCGGTGCCAATCTGAAAATTGGACTTTAGAAAAAAAGGTGCTTCTGTCGTGCTTTAACATGACACATCCTATCTCAAAACTTCGAGCGGGTCAGCCTACGGCTTCAACCTCCTATCTCGGAGACGGAGTACTTCTTACTAGGCCAGTTTAGCAAACTAAACTCTATCGGCTTTGAGAGAGAAATTAGGCTCCCCGGCTAGTGACCGCACACTTGTGTCGAAAAAAGGAGTGATAAATAATAATAAAAACTTTGCAACGGCTAGGAAGAGAAACACTTAGTATGAAATGGCTCAAATAAACATAAGAGCCCCCAAGTGACTTGGGTAAAAGTTGATAATGTAAGGTGACATGTAGAATGCCTTCTAGCCGGATTGTAGATCGTTTGTCGTAGCGGACCTTTTCGCTTCAACCTCTGGACCCAATAGTCCGGAGTGTGTCCGAATACCCTCGCGGTTATAAAACCGGGGCATGCGTGGAGACCAGGCGTAGGGGTCATTAGTGCTTTATCAGACAAGTGCCCAACTAGTTATGTTATATTACATGGTTAGTAAGAAACATCTTCCAGGGAGAATAGTTCCGTTAGGGGTTCCTTTCCCTGGGAGGCATGCCCTAAAGTGCATGTCCGGACTGCGAAAAGAGCAGAAAAACATCTGGGGGCAGGTAAATAAATAGGTAAGAAATCATCTTTTAGTTCACCGACCGAGTATTCCCTTAAGAACGCTAGCTTTTGGCTTCACCCAGTCTGAGGTACACATCCGGCTGACCCGGCAGTAACAATCGCAGAGGTGCTCCCTTTACCACCTAGCCGAACAATCGGGAACGTAGGGGTAAGCACAGGAGCCAGGCAACCCAGCTTGGCCAAAACTTAAGTCATATCGATGCATATAATGGTGAATAGAAGGTACATGCGGAAGTGTGACACATGTGTTGGGCATAAAGCCCGAATTAATAAGCTTCTGTTAAAGAAGCCCCCAGGTATAATGAGCGTGGGTAGCGCGTCAAGTGTGTGCGAACAAAGTTTCGACAAGGAAGATAAGCAACTTTTTCCCGATAAAGTATAATGCTTGGTCGAACCGAACACAAGTTAGAAATTTTAAAACTTTGAGCATGAAGGCAACTTAGCTGGTTAATGTGTTCGGTATTGATGATGCGGTCCGAGCTTGATGCGGGACAAGGTTCCATCCCCCAAGCCGGTCCCGAGGTGGCGGAGCAAAGAGCTCGGCACTGTGAAGTGGTGACATAGCATGGTCAATGCAGGACGGCAGAGTGATGCCGAAGTCCCCGGCATGGGGTAATGAAGTGTTGACGAAGCCCCCCGTCCAGCCGAGGTGACGCCAAAGGATATAGTCCGGCTGGATCATTTTCCTGTGCACAAAAAATAGTGCAAACCAGAGATAATAGTAAAAAAAATCGTTGCATAATAAATAATTTATGCAAAGTGAGTAATAAAAGAAATATGGCCTGCCGCCGAAGTCAATGTCGATGCAGGTCGTCGGCGTAATGCAATAAAGGCGTGGCAAAGCCTGGATTCACAGGTCGGTCCGAGTTCCGGATGCGGCGTTCGCCGGACTATGTACGGAAACTGACCGAACTATCATGCGACCGTCGATAATGCGGCCAGTATTCGATAGACCTGTGTACATATGATGGACTAACCAGAGTAATAATTCCTTGGGAAAAATTAACCCAAACAAGCAAAAAGAAATACTAGGATTAATAGCACCTGGTTTATTTGTTGTAGCAATCCGAAGGAAGGTGACTCCCAAAATTGGGACTCGATCCGCGCACCCATTGCCTAGTCGGCTAGTGACGCCGAAGTGTCCGGAGTAGGTTGATGAAGAGATGGCGAAGCCCCCGGTCCAGCCGAGATGTCGAAGTAGGTCGGCGTGATGGACACCAGCTTGAAGAAGCAATAGTGCGGCCCTGCCGATGCAGGTCGTGACGTGGTCGATGCCGGCTTGATGAAGCGACCGTGCGGCGATGCCGGTATGCCCGCTCCGTGCAATCCGTGGGGCGGCGATGTTGGTGATGATTTATCCTTCGTGATGCCGGACTCTTGTTCGGCTTGCCGAGATGATGATCCGGAGAAGTTGAGCTCGGCTCAACAAAGTGACGACGTGTCTAGCGCAGGTCGGCAGCCGTGGAGCAATATTGCCGGACTGGTTTGACACCAGCATGGTGTTGAAGATCATGTTCAAAAGATCTTAAAGTTAGTGGGATGTGTTCGGAAACAAAACACAATACCCCATACAAAACTTCCTTCAAAAAGGATGTCTGAAATCCCGTTCATAAAAAAGACGAACTCGGGTCGGATTCGTTTTCGCGCAGAAAACAGATCCGAAAAGTGATGCACTAATCGGAAGGTTCCCGGAGTTTGGACGGTCGGATCGAGCTGAAATTTTGAGGGGTGGTAGATATAGGAATTCCGCAGCCGATCAACGGTTGGATCTTCCAAAGGATGTCCAAGCTAGAAGCTGGAAACCACGCCCTAAACTTGTCCGGATTCTCGTCCAGATTCAATGCGGCTCCGGTATATCGGAGATTGCCAGAGATTCCTCCATCGGAACTCGATGAAATTTTCCAGGGTTGTTTTAGATTCAATTCCGCACAATTCCAGTGAAGCAATCGTTAAAACAATGCTTGAGGAGGCGGTGGCGGCGGACACAAGTTTGTTGTCCAGAAAAACAGCACGGTCGCCTGAGGGCAATGTTGACGTTGAGCCCCCGAGCTCCATTGATGACCCCTCCATGATCTTGATAGAGATCGGAGTTGGTGTTGATGAAGGCCTTCATCCGAACAGGACGATCGGAGGTAGGACGCAGTCCTCGGTCAAGCCAAGGTGACCAGTCGAGCTGGTGACGAAGAAGCCGACGTCGCAGTTGACCTGCAGTCGAGCCATTGATCCTTTCATCAATCACACAGCGGAACTCTCAATGAAAGCACCAATGTCGGTGTCAAAACCGGCGGATCTCGGGTAGAGGGTCCCAAGCAGTGCGTCTTAGGATCAATGGTAACAAGAGACAAGGGACACGATGTTTTACCCAGGTTCGGGCCCTCTTGATGGAGGTAAAACCCTACGTCCTGCTTGATTGATATTGATAATGTGGGTATTACAAGAGTAGATCTACCACGAGATCAAGGAGGCTAAACCCTAGAAGCTAGCCTATGGTATGATTGTTGTATATTGTATATCAGGTTGTCTATCGACTAGCCTGGCCTCGGTTTATGTAATGCACCAGAGGCCTAGGATAACAAGAGTCCTAGCCGAATACGCCGGTGGGGGAGGAGTCCTTGTCTTGATCGCCAAGTCTTGTGGAATCTTCATTGTATGCGGCAACTGTCCGGACTGGCCCATGAGTATACGGCCATGGGGATCCTCGGCCCAATCCAACTGATCGGGAGACGACATGGTGAGTACCCCTAGTCCAGGACACCGTCAGTCATCCTGCCTGAAATCCCGCTAGGAAGAAGAACGAGTCCATGAAGAAGACGAACGGGAGTAGTCGAACGAATCCTCACAATCGCAACATTACCGGAACTAAGAAGCAACACCGGAAAGAAACAAACAACATGGTAAATGCACAAGAATAAACATGGCATGATGCACAAACAAGTATGATGCATGTCCGGTTTAATGAGGCATGGCATGGCAAAGTGCACAAACGATACTACAAATTAAGTGGAGCTCAATATGCCACGAGTTGCATAACGAAACACCACATTCGAGTTATTTAGTTTAATCCCCTTTAAGCTACCAAACAAAATTAAATGTTGTTAAACATGGCAAGAGGTGAAGCATAATTAAACTACCTATCTAGGCAAGTTTAAATGAGGCCGGAAGTAACAAACAACAATTCCGGAAAATCCTCATGTCCATATTTCGAATTTGGTACTGTTCTGCCCTAAAACATATTTTATTGTTGTTAAACAGGAAAATAAAGTCCACCATGTTAAACTAGGCATTGTTCCACCCCATTTACCTATAAAGTTTCTTTAAAACCGAGCTACGGTTATTTAGTTATGAAATAGACCATTTTAACATGTCATTATACAAATTAAATGCAAACGTCCATTTTAAATATTTCAAACATGGATGAAAGATGCAGATTAAGAAAGTACATGAAAATCTGAGCATTTAACATATATAACATGTTTTATTTGGATGCATGGACATTTAGTTATGAGCATTTTAAAAAGATGGCATTGATGTGAATATGCAAAAAATGAATAAATGCTAAAACACATGGGAAAAGGAAAAAAAATATACATGGGCTGGATTGCAGCAAACTGCAACGGCCCAGGAGGACTTGGCCCGAGTGAGCGCTGAGTGTGTGTGCGCGTGCAATAGTAAAGAAAAACGGAGCAAAAACTGGGGCAGCTGGGAATCGAACCCAAGAACACTCGGAAGGATACTGGCTGCGCTAGCCACTGGACTAGCTTTGTGTTCTTGATGCAAAGGGAGATTGGCGCAACATAAAACATGTGGGCAACGCGACCAGGAACGCGCACGGGGATCTCAGCGGCGACGACAGCGAGCAAGCATGGCGCATGAGGTGGATGCAAAGCTACGACAGGCGTGCGGAAAGGTTCAGGGTGCAGCGCACAGGTGTGGAGAATGCTCGGGACGTGTGTGGCATGGTCTCGAAGCTTCCGAGCTATCGGCCATGCGGGTTTCGGCTCGGTGTTGGGCGGCTGCAAGGCAACAGGCGAGGCTTTGGTTCCGCGCGAGAGCTGCTGGTGTGCGTGGTTGGTGCGGAGCAACACGCGAGGTGTTGGTGCTGCAAAACTGGAAGCAGCAGACGAACAGGGGCGCGGCGGCGGGACTTGGCGGCTCGAAGAAGAGGAGCAGCAACGGACAGGCGCGGCGCCAGCAAAGGGACTTGGTGAGAGGGCCGGCAGGCGCGGGAACAGCAGGGATGGCCGGACTGCGCAAGGCAGAGGGCTGGGGAGGTGCGTCGGCAACTTGGCGTCCTTCTAGCGCTGCATCGGGAGGCATGGAACGGGAGCTTCCTGCAGTGAAAAGAAAAGGGATAGAGAGACGGCATGAGTGAGAGCTACGGGAGGAGACAGGAGAACAAGAGGGAAGGGAGAAGGCACGGCCTGATTCGGTGCTCCGGCGAGGTTGCTGCAGGGCCGGAGGAGCTCAGGAGGCCGGTGCGCAGCTGGCTGCGGGGATGAGGAGGCGCGTCCTCGGGTGGCTGTGCGAGGGGATCGAGGGCGATTGAATGAGGGGATCCCGATGTGGAAGATGAGACACAGGGTGGCGGCGGCAGAGAAAGGATGGATGGGACATCTCCCTAAAATTTAGGGTTTGGTCTGATTTGGTTAGGGCTGCCCACTATATATAGTAGGTGGCTAATATGAGAGGGGATTTGAGCCCCTGGATTTTGATCGGACGGCTTCGGGTGGTCTAACCAAAGAACGGATGATGTTTAGGATAACTCGGGATTGTTCCGGACCCACTGGTCATGACCGTGATGTTCGGGTTCGGGGAAGTTTCAGACGTGCCGGAGGGGTCTGAGAGAGGTCAACAAGGACAAGGGGGGTTTTGTTGGTCTCGGAGAAAGAGAGAAGAAAGGGGTCCAATTGGTCTGAGAGATGGTCAACAAGGGCAAGCGGTCTGATAACAGGTCAACGAAGAAAAAGAGAGAAGCGGTCACTACGAACGGATGCAAGTTTTATGAAAACATGCAGATGCAATGCGCATGATGCTATGATATGAGATGCATGACATGAACAAAATGCAAAACAAAAGACAAAAACCCAACCACAGAGGAAATAACATATCACATCTCCGGAAAAGGCAAGAGTTGGAGTTACTAATATGGAAAGTTGTATCCGGGGCGTTACAACACTCCACCACTACGAGAGGATCTCGTCCGGAGATCTAGGATGGCATCGGAGGGAAAAGGAAGAGGAAGATAAGAGGTAAACTAAGTTGCTTCTTCGACAAACGAGTGAAACCATGAACCTTGAGAGGTTGAGCAAAATGAATGAAAGAAAACAACGAAGATGAACAAAGCTGAAAACACTCCGTTAGAGAAGAGGAACAAGTGATACGACGAGAACCAAGAGGTTTAGTGATAAGATAGATACTGAAACCACTCCGGTTAAAATTAGATAAAGAAGGAATAAGATTGATATAATTTGGGCAGCACTCCGACTGAAGGAAGAAGTAAAATTTGATAAGATGAAAAGAACTTGAAGAGATGACACAACACTCCGGTTAAATGGATAAGCATGAAAAGAACACAGTCCTCACAATTCGAGGTGACGAGTGAAGAGAGCAACATCACCATGCCTCTGGAAGAAAGAATAGAAGATAGATCATTGGAATAAAAGAATGGAGAAGAAAATGCCAACTTCTGCCACAAATGAACTTGGAAAGCACCCTTGCAAAGAAGAATTGAACGGAGTTGTTGCAAAATCAACAACGAAAAGCACAAGCTTATTGTGGGCTTATGGCAAACATCTCAAAATGATGAGGTGACAACCGGCCACTAATGGAAACCATTGATTTGATTGAGAGCACTAAAACGATGAAAAAACTTCTTCACCAAGATGAGAAGGAGAAAATTGGATCATAGATACGCACCACAAATAGCAACATTCCTTAGGGAAGGCTATAGGTGAAATATGACCCAAGATAACTCCAACAAAGGGATTGATGGATTTAAAATACCTCATTCTTGACAACAGTATGAATCATGAAACATGAAGGAAATTGTCAAGAGTGACATAACACCATCTCAAAGATAAGGTAGAAAGAAGCACTTCAGAATGAAAGATGAAGAATGCTTGAACTCCTCAGAACAAAACATGTGTTGAGCACCATGTTTATTTTGAAGTATGGCTTGACGGATCATAACTTCGAGAGAAATCTTGAAGAACAATTGAATAATTAAAAGAATCCTTGACGAACCACCATGTAGAGCCTCTATGAAGAACTCCGGTAATAAAAATATGATAAAACGAAAGAGAAGTTGAGAACACAAGTTGAAGCCTTGCGATGATTTAGATGGAGCTTCGTGACGAGATAATGCGGAAAACTTGGAACTCCGGAAGAGGAATTAATCACTTGGATGAAATAAGAATAAGAATTATGTTATGTGTATCCTTCACCAATATAAATTGATGACAAGCAACGGATTTGGCATACTAATTATTCCCGTAGAAAGGATTAAGAGAGATATAGCGTAAACTTGAGAAGGTATTGATGGAACCACCGGTGGGATTTGGGAACAAAGAATGAAATGATATGATAGCAAAGGAAGAGGAATCTTGAACGAACCACCGTAAGAATTGAAAATGAAAGTAGCAAAGGCACAATTCACCGGGAAGAATTGGAGAAAAAGAAAACGAAGATACTTGAGAGGATTTAGATACATGAGAACGAAGAGATCATGAACTGATTAGAGGATATTTGAATGATGCACCATTAAGATTTGGAGAACGATAGCTACACGCTGAGAATGAAGAATTATGACATGATAGCCTTCGGAGGAAAGAAATGGAAACAACTCATGAAATGCTCCAGATGGGTGAAAAGAATTCCCACAATCGAAAACAATTATGAGAGGATGGCATCAAGCTAGAACCATGAATCTTGAAGAGAATGGAGCAAGATTTAAGAGAAACTCTTCTTTGGTCTTCAAATGTTGAGAATGATGATGAGAAACATCACCATGAATTGTTGAGATATTCCGGGATGAAAATTAGAAAGGTTGAACCAACGATAAAAAGAATTTGGAAGATCTTGGACAAAGGTATATGACCGATGAAATTCATTCTTACGTCAAACTTTGAAATGAATTTGAGAATAGTTCCAGGAAAATTAGAAGAGTCAGGTAAGATCCTGGGAAAAGACCTGTGGGTTAGGGCCCACTCGAAAGAAACATCGTTGAAGGATTGCTTGAAATAAAGATTGCACCGGTAGAATTAAATGACTTGAATGAGATAATAATATCCAAATAGCTTGAACAGATCTTGGAAGAAAAGACGAGCCTTCATAGATATCTTCAGCACTCCAGGACAAATGAATAGCTAGAAGTGAATGATTAAGAGGTGCATCGGCATGAGAAATCATTAGAAACGAGGAAAGGAATATGATGAATATCGAAAGCTTGAATTGGGTCCACCGGAGAAGAAACAACAAAGAAGGCTGATGAACTTGAAACTGTTGAGCATCTTCATGGGAAATCACCGGATAAGAACATTGAAAGAAAAGAATGAAGAGACTTGACATCAATAAGATGGATACCCGATTAGAAATCTGAGTCCTTGAAGAAAAAGGGTGGGAGGGTGGGAAAAACAAAGGCGACTTGGGATGGATGAAACGAACACCACTGAGAAAAAAGCATAGAATTGATCTGGCGAATGTTGGAATGATCGGATCCACTTGAAGAGAAGCACGCCGGTTGGAAAAGAATTAACATGGCAACCTCGATGATCAAGAAGGATTAGTATTCACATAGAAATATGAGAACACCGTTTAGGAAAGGTATGGATTCAACATTTGACTTCAAAGCAACTCGAATACCACAAGTAAAACAAAACAAAGTATTGGCTTGCAGAAATAAGCCGGAACAAATACATATGATAGAGATTTACACAATCCCATATCATGCATCTGTCAGAAAGGTATTCTAGGAGCTACTTGAATCCCCACCTATAAACTCCCAAAACTTTCTGGTTATGCAATCTGGTGTTGGGGATACAGGGGACACAAAATATATCACCCAAACTAACAATACCTAGATCCAGCTGTATCCATCCTTCAACACATAACCAAGAAAACTCCGAAATCGTGTACCTCAACCTTCAAAAGCATCCGTTATAATGAGTTATGGCAATACTCCCGAACTCCCCAATCTTGGGTGGCGTCGAGGTTATCTCACCAACAACTGCATAAAAGAGATTTTCAATGTCGGCAAAACTCGTATTCCGAATCGCAACAATAAAATTGTGGCGACAACACCTCGGAGCTCAACTCCCCGGGACACTGCCACAACCCCTAAATGTCAGGAGGCACCAAGAACAATGTTCTCGTCACAAGACTATCGGAATGATCCCAAGATACCCGCGTGATCCTAAAAAAAATTTCGTGAAATTCGAGGAGAGGAAAGACAAAACATCTACGTCAGGAGGCCTCACCAGAGCGTCGAAGGGACTGAGGAGTAAAAAGAATCCTACTCTCCGATATATATAATCCTAAGACTCAAAATAGTTTTCTTCTAGACTCAACAACGGCCAACAATCAAGGGGGCTCCTATGGTCGGTCGAGGCTCTAATACCAACTTGTCACGCCCAATATGCGATACTATCCTAAAGAGACTCGAAGGTCCCACCAAGGATATAACCGCATATTGATACGCTTTTGCAAGGTGGATATCATTACATCAACATTTCATAATAGTGGGGATACATCCAAGACATACAATGTCACATGAATACAACAATACAACATACATAAGATCAACATCCGACTACGGATGAAACATAAACAGAAACTCAAACAATATCCACCCTGCTAGCCCAGGGCTGCCGACCGAACCTATCCCCGATCGAAGAAGAAGCGTAAGAGAACTCCAAAACAAGCAAACATCGCCTCACGTCATGATCATCGCATAACCTGTACACGCAACTGTTGTTGTAGTAATCTGTGAGCCACGAGGACTCAGCAATCCCATTACCATGGGTATCAAGACTAGCAAAGCTTAATGGGAAAGGAAGGGGTAAAGTGGTGAGGTTGCAGCAGCGACTAAGCAATGTATGGTGGCTAACTTACGCAAATGAGAGCGAGAAGAGAAGCAAAGCAAGCGGCCGCCAACTAGTAATGATCAAGAAGTGATCCTGAACTCCTACTTACGTCAGACATAACCCAGAAACCGTGTTCTCCTCTCGATCAACCACGAAAAGAGACACTCACGGTTACGCACACAGTTGGTGTATTTTAGAAGAGTTTACTTCAAGTTTACTACAACCGGATATCAACAAATTCCCATCTGCCACATAACCGCGGGCACGGCTTTCGAAAGTTTATACCCTGCAGGGGTGTCCCAACTTAGCCCATGATAAGCTCTCGCGATCAATGAAGGATATTCCTTCTCCCGGGAAGACCCGATCAGTCTCGGAATCCCATTTACAAGGCATTTCGACAATGGTAAAACAAGACCAGCAAAGCCGCCCGAATGTGCTGACAAATCCCGATAGGAGCTGCACATATCTCGTTCTCGGGGCACACTGGATGAGCAAGACGATGGGTTCGCATAGACCCTGGTTGCCCAGGGGGCGCCGGACATCGCTCGGTTTGGACCAGCACTCAGAGGAGAACTGGCCCGGGGGGGCTAAAATAAAGATGACCCTCGGGCTCCGGAAACCCAAGGGAAAAACAGGGCATAGGTGAGGCAAATGGTAAAACCAATGTTGGGCCTTGCTGGAAGAGTTTTATTCAAAGCGAACTGTCAAGGGGGTCCCATAAATCACCCAACCGCGTTAGCGACGCAAAATCCGGGAACATAATACCGATATGACGGAAACTAGGGCGGCAAGAATGGAACAAAACACCAGGCATAAGGCCGAGCCTTCCACCCTTTACCAAGTATATAGATGCATTAATAATATAAGAGATATTGTGATATCCCAACATAAACATAATCCAACATGAGGCAATCTTCATCTTCACCTGCAACTAGCAACGCTATAAGAGGGGCTGAGCAAAAGCGGTAACATAGCCAAGCAACGGTTTGCTAGGAAGGGTGACAAAGGTTAGAGGTTAATGGCAATTTGGGAGGCTTGAAGAGCAAATGATAGGCAGCGCAGCATAGTGATAGAACGAAGCAACTGGCATAGCAATGATAGTAGTGAGATCCAAGGTGACGGTCTTCTTGCCTGAAATCCCGTTAGGAAGAAGAACGAGTCCATGAAGAAGACGAACGGGAGTAGTCGAACGAATCCTCACAATCGCAACATTACTGGAACTAAGAAGCAACACCGGAAAGAAACAAACAACATGGTAAATGCACAAGCATAAACATGGCATGATGCACAAACAAGTATGATGCATGTCCGGTTTAATCAGGCATGGCATGGCAAAGTGCACAAACGATACTACAAATTAAGTGGAGCTCAATATGCCACGAGTTGCATATTGACAAAACACCACATTCGAGTTATTTAGTTTAATATTGTTTAAGCTACCAAACAATATTAAATGTTGTTAAACATGGCAAGAGGTGAAGCATAATTAAACTACCTATCTAGCCAAGTTTAAATGAGGCCGGAAGTAACAAACAACAATTCCGGAAAATCCTCATGTCCATATTTCGAATTTGGTACTGTTCTGCCCTAAAACATATTTTATTGTTGTTAAACAGGAAAATAAAGTCCACCATGTTAAACTAGGCATTTTTCCACCCCATTTACCTATAAAGTTTCTTTAAAACCAAGCTACGGTTATTTAGTTATGAAATAGACCATTTTAACATGTCATTATACAAATTAAATGCAAACGTCCATTTTAAATATTTCAAACATGGATGAAAGATGCAGATTAAGAAAGTACATGAAAATCTGAGAATTTAACATATATAACATGTTTTATTTGGATGCATGGACATTTAGTTATGAGCATTTTAAAAAGATGGCATTGATGTGAATATGCAGAAAATGAATAAATGCTAAAACACATGGGAAAAGGAAAAAAATATATACACGGGCCGGATTGCAGCAACCTGCAACGGCCCAGGAGGACTTGGCCCGAGTGAGCGCTGAGTGTGTGTGCGTGTGCAACAGTAAAGAAAAATAGAGCAAAAACTGGGGCAGCTGGGAATCTAACCCAAGAACCCTCAGATGGATACTGGCTGCGCTAGCCACTGGACTAGCTTTGTGTTCTTGATGCAAAGGGAGATTGGCGCAACATAAAGCATGTGGGCAACGCGACCAGGAACGCGCCCGGGGATCTTAGCGGCGCCGGCAGCGAGCAAGCATGGCGCATGAGGTGGATGCAGAGCTACGGCGGGCGTGCGGAAAGGTTCAAGGTGCAGCGCACAGGTGTGGAGAATGCTCGGGACGTGTGTGGCATGGTCTCGAAGCTTCCGAGCTATCGGCCATGCGGGTTTCGGCTCGGTGCTGGGCGGCTGCAAGGCAACAGGCGAGGCTTTGGTTCCGGGCGAGAGCTGTTGGTGTGCGTGGTTGGTGCGGAGCAACACGCGAGGTGTTGGTGCTACAAAACTGGAAGCAGCAGACGAACAGGGGCGTGGCGGCGGGACTTGGCGGCTTGAAGAAGAGGAGCAGCAACGGACAGGCGCGGCGCCAGCAGAGGGACTTGGTGAGAGGGCCGGCAGGCGCGGGAACAGCGGGGATGGCTGGACTCCGCAAGGCAGAGGGTTGGGGAGGTGCGCCGGCAACTTGGCGTCCTCCTAGCGCTGCATCGGGAGGCATGGAACGGGAGCTTCCTGCAGTGAAAAGAAAAGGGATAGAGAGACGGCATGAGTGAGAGCTACGGGAGGAGACAGGAGAACAAGAGGGAAGGGAGAAGGCACGGCCTGATTCGGTGCTCCGGCGAGGTTGCTGCAGGGCCGGAGGAGCTGAGGAGGCCGGTGCGCCGCTGGCTGCGGGGACGAGGAGGCGCGTCCTCGGGTGGCTGCGCGAGGGGATCGAGGGTGATTGAATGAGGGGATCCCGATGTGGAAGATGAGACACGGGGTGGCGGCGATAGAGAAAGGATGGATGGGACATCTCCCTAAAATTTAGGGTTTTGTCTGATTTGGTTAGGGCTGCCCACTATATATAGTAGGTGGCTAATATGAGAGGGGATTTGAGCCCCTGGATTTTGACCGGACGGCTTCGGGTGGTCTAACCAAAGAACGGATGATGTTTAGGATAACTCGGGATTGTTCCAGACCCACTGGTCATGACCGTGTTGTTCGGGTTCGGGGAAGTTTCAGACGCGCCGGAGGGGTCTGAGAGAGGTCAACAAGGACAAGGGGGGTTTTGTTGGTCTCGGAGAAAGAGAGAAGAAAGGGGTCCAATTGGTCTGAGAGAGGGTCAACAAGGGCAAGCGGTCTGACAACAGGTCAACGAAGACAAAGAGAGAAGCGGTCACTACGAACAGATGCAAGTTTTATGAAAACATGCAGATGCAATGCGCATGATGCTATGATATGAGATGCATGACATGAACAAAATGCAAAACAAAAGACAAAAACCCAACCACGGAGGAAATAACATATCACATCTCCGGAAAAGGCAAGAGTTGGAGTTACTAATATGGAAAGTTGTATCCGGGGCGCTACACCGTTGCCCCCCGAGGGGCCGCCGCCATCCCTCAAGATGGGATCTCCAAGGGGGCATGGGCCCCCCTAGCCCCTGTATATAGTGGAGGGGTGGGAGGGCAACCGCACCCTAAGCCCTGGCTCCTCCCTCTCCCTCCCGTGACACCTTTTCCTCCTCCAGTAGCGCTTGACGAAGCCCTGCTGGAATCCCGCTGCTTCCACCACCACGCCATCGTGCTGCTGGATCTCCATCAACTTCTCCTCCCCCTTGCTGGATCAAGAAGGAGGAGACGTCTCTGCTCCGTACGTGTGTTGAACGCGGAGGTGCCGTCCGTTCAGCGCTAGGATCATCGGTGATTTGGATCACGACGAGTACGACTCCATCAACCCCGTTCTCTTGAACGCTTCCGCTCATGATCTACAAGGGTATGTAGATGCACTCCTCTCTCTCTCGTTCCTAGATGACTCCATAGATTGATCTTGGTGATGCGTAGGAAATTTTAAATTTCTGCTACGATCCCCAATTGTTTGTGGGACTATGCATTGTATGATAACTGTCCTAAAAGGTCCCTAGTCGAAAGGGCTGTGTGGACGCGCAGCCAACTAGACTAGCATATGACACGGTTGATGGCTTGGTCTCACTAGCCATGGAGCATTGGATGCTAACCGGATAATATGGACTTGGAAAGGTCTGGTCGGATTCGACATAGTCGGATCCGAGTCGAGATAAGGTCCGAGTCGGACAGACCCAACTATGAGGCGCAGCAATATGTCATCTGTGAGTCTCTAGTACAACATACGTTATATGTCCTAAGACATGAGCTGGCACATATACTCGAGATGGTGACAGACTTGCTTTGGGCCGACCAAACGCTACTCCGTGACTGGGTAGTTACAAAGGTAGGTTCCAGGCTTTTCCAGACCCATGCTGCGAGACATGGTCGAGCAAGATGGGATTTGCCCCTCCGACCAGGAGAGATATACTCTGGGCCCCTCGTGTGATCCGACAAGGATAAGCATGGCCATGCGACAAGGATTATGAGATAATCCGGATAGTGGTCGACATCACTTGAATGAGAAAGAGGCCGGGCTAGCTCAAGGATGACAGACTCTCCTTGAGCTCGACAACATATATCGTGTGGCAAAAGGAATGGAAGTGTGATGTACAGGTTTGCTAACCAGCTTCATAGTCTGCTTGGTGTTCGGTATGCCTTGCTAGGGGCCGCTGCCAACTGTGCAATTCGGAGGTGATCAAGCCGGCTTGAACCTAAGGGGTCGCGCGCTTAAGGGAAGGAACCTACGAGGTCGGATCCGAGGACACTGGTCGGATGTGATCCGAGCTGTATTCGGATTGTGGCCGAGTAGACTTGTGGGCTTTAGGGTCCGTGCGAGGCCCAAGTGCTGAGCCCGCGACGGACGCCTATATAAAGTGGAGGTGCAGAACACTCATGCGGCTGATCGCTTCGGCGTTGTCACTAGAATTTGCATGTGTTGCGAATAGACATCTCCACTCGCCGCCGACTGTGTGATCCAACCTAGCAGTCCGCCGCACGGTGTTCCTCCGGCGAACTTGTACGTGGGACCGGACAACCGGCTATTCGAGGGAGATCGCACGAGGAGGAGATGATCCACGTGGACGCGCTGCCCCAACTCTTCTTCCGCTACACGGCACTGCGCGTCTAGTGGTAACGAACTGTGATCCATCTCCCGTAGCATGTTCCTGTTGTTCTGCGCGTAGGAAATTTTTTAATTTTCAGCCGACGCACCCTACGGTAGAACCCAACAGTGGTATCGGAGCCTCTGCTATAGGATTTGGATTCAGATCGTATGCATATTAGATATGTGGAGGCGGCAGATGAGATCTGTCGTCGTTTATGAGATTGGCTATGTGCACGGTTGATGAGATCAACTGCACATGGGGATCGATGAGGCTATGTTTTCTGTCAATCGGGATTGATGAGGTCGTGACACGATCTACCCCTACCGGTCGGTTTTCCGCCATCAGGGTTAACAGTGAAACGTAAATCCGAATCCGATGGGACCGCCGTGTGCGTAGCGCCTTGTATTTCGTACACGGTCACACAAACCGGTAGAATGTGATTCTACGCATAACTTTGTTTTGCAGGTTTGATGTGAATAGTATGGCTCATGTGTATGTGATGCATGTGTGTAAATTATACATGGCCTGCGTGTCATGTTTGTCAGCCGGCAGGAGCCAAAGTGCTGTCATTATATTGTATAACGACCTACGTGTCGACTTGTGACTCTATGTAAAATTCATTACTAGTTGTAGTAGTTGGATAAAAGAGATCAGGTTGGTGGCTTGGCGTACCAGCGTGACAAACAAGATGGAGTTCCTAGATGGTCATCGGAGTCGGAGCCGACCTGGAAGAACGTCCATGAAGGAGCCATACTATTTCACAATATATGTTTATTTGTGATTGTTATGCTTCTTGTTTTCTATGCATGTTAGAATGGTAGAAAGATCCCTCATGAATATCAAGCGAGTTGCCATCCCCGATGTTGCGCCTTCGCACGTCAAGTACGTTTAGTAGTGGGCTCATAAAATTGGGGTGCTACTAGGTGTCCTTGAACTGAAGGGTTCGTGTCGGACACGGAAATGCACTGCATCCGGTTAACTTGACAAGGCTATCAAAACGGTTTTGGGCCTTGTGACAAAGAAGGTTGGGGCCGGGGTATGAGATACCTTCCCGACCGACAGGAGTCGTATAGAGATACAATTAGCCAGGAGTTGCTTACCGGATAGGCATGTTGTCTAGCAGTGATGCTAAAGATCACTAGTCGCATGTGCTAGTCGGATCCTGAATCACTGAAAGTTTGCGGAGGGATGCTAACTTCAGTGGGAGTATTTTCGTTTAAGGCTAGAATTACTCTACATTAACACATTGCTTAGTGCTTGCATATTTTCTGTTGTAGATCAATGGCACCACCTGCTCAACCCAACTTTGCATTGAAATCAATTCTGGAAAAGGATAAACTGAATGGAACAAACTTTACCACCTGGTATAGAAATCTGTGAATTGTTCTCAAGCATGATAAAAAGGAACATGTTCTAGAGGATCCACTTCCAGAGGAACCTGCCGATAATGCTAGTGCCCCTGCTAAGAATGCCTACCAAAAACTCGTTGATGAATCAACGGAGATCAGCTGTCTAATGCTGGCTTGTATGGAGCCCGACTTGCAACAACATTTCAAAAATGTTGAGGCTTACGATATGATCGAGAGTCTCAAGAGCATGTTTCAGACACAGGCTAGGACCGAAAGGTTCAACGTCTGGCGATCCTTGATGGATTGCAAGCTGAAGGAAGGTGATCCACTGAGCCCACATGTGATCAAGATGATCGGATATGTGCAATCTTTGGATCGGTTGGGCTTCCCGCTCTTGGATGAGCTGGCTACTGATGCAGTTCTGGGTTCTCTTCCGCCCAGCTATGGGACGCTCATCTCGAACTATCATACGCATGGCATGGATAAGAAGCTCACTGAATTGCATGGGATGCTCAAAGTGGCAGAGTAGGATATTAAGGAAGGCATGCATCAAGTGTTGATGGTGCATAAATCGGCTAAATTCAAGAAGAGTTGGTCTAAGAAGAAGGCTAAGGCAAGGGCATGGATATGGTAACCTCCGCCGCTGCGCCGAAGTCTGGACCGGACTCGAAGACCATTTGCTATCATTGCAAGGAAACAAGTCACTAGAAGAGGAACTGTAGCAAGTGGCTTGCAGAGCATGGCAAGAAGGCCGGGAATGCTGCTTCAGGAAAAGGTACACTTGTTGCATATGTTATAGACATTTACCTTCCTGACATACCTAGTAGCTCTTGGGTATTTGATACCGGATCGGTTGTTCATATTTGCAACTCGATGCAGGGGATGGTAAGAACTAGGTGTGTGGCACAAGGGGAGATCGACATCAGGGTCGGCAACAAAGCAAGAGTTGATGCGTTGGAGGCCGGCACGATGCAGCTCCAGCTTCCTTCTGGATTTATTTTGGAATTGAATAATTGTTATTACATTCCTGCACTTAGTCGGAACATTATTTCTACCTCATGTTTGATGAGTCAGGGTTATGAATTCAATTTAAAGGACAATGGTTGTTCATTTTATTTGAATGGTATGTTCCACGGCTATGCACCCATTGTTGATGGGCTATTTATATTGAATCTGGAACAGGAACCGGTCTATAACGTGAATGTCAAGAGGCATAAGCCTAATGAGATAAATCCGACATACTTCTGGCATTGCCGGCTTGGACACATTAGTCTGAAACGCATGAAGAAGCTCCATGATGATGGGCTCCTAACTTCGTCCGACTTCGGGTCGTTCGAGACATGTGAATCATGCTTGCTCGGCAAGATGACTAAGTATCCTTTCGCAAAGAGTTGCGAGAGGGCGTCCGAGCTGTTGGAGCTTATACATAGTGATGTGTGTGGTCCAATGAGCACAACTGCCAGAGGTGGCTATCACTACTTCGTGACTTTTACCGACGACTTGAGTAGATATGGATATATCTATTTGATGAGGCACAAGTCAGAAACTTTTGAAAAGTTCAAAGAGTTTCAGAACGAGGTTGAGAATCAGCTCGGCAAGACTATAAAGCTTCTACGATCTGATCGTGGAGGCGAGTACATGAGCCAGGAGTTTGATGATCATCTGAAAAGCCGAGGTATAGTACCTCAGCTCACACCTCCGGGTACGCCACAGAGAAACGGCGTGTCGGAACGGAGGAATCGTACCTTGTTGGATATGGTCCGGTCTATGATGAGCAAATCGGATTTACCCTTGTCATTCTGGGGATACGCTCTAGAAACTGCAGCTTTCACACTTAACAGGTACCATCAAAGTCCATAGACAAGACACCACATGAGAGGTGGACCGGGAAGAGTCGTAGTTTGTCTTTTCTAAAGATTTGGGGTTGTGAAGCATTTGTCAAGCGACTTATGTCAGACAAGCTTACACCTAAGTCGGATAAATGCATATTCGTGGGATATCTGAGGGAAACCTTGGGATATAGCTTCTACAACCGTGAGGAGAACAAAGTGTTTTTTTCTCGGAACGGGGTTTTCCTTGAGAAAGAGTTTCTCAGTCGGGAGGCCAGTGGGAGGACAGTCCGACTCGAAGAAATTCGAGGACCACTCGGAGACGGCTCGACTGGTGATGAGATCATATCAGAGTCAGTCAGGGAAACCGTAGTGGAAGCGGCACAGGAACCACGGAGGTCGGAAAGATTGTGTAGAGTGTGCGATGTATTGTTGCAAGAAAGCGACGAGCCGGCCACGTATGCGGAAGCGATGGTGAGCCCAGATTCCAAGGCATGGTTAGAGGCCATGAGATCTGAGTTAAAGTCCATGGATGAGAATCAAGTCTGGGACTTGGTTGATTCGCCGCCTGGCGTAACAGCCATTGGTTGCAAATGGGTCTTTAAGAACAAAACCGATGTGGATGGAAATGTTCAGATCCACAAAGCTCGGCTTGTCGCTAAGGGTTATGGACAAGTTCAAGGAATTGACTACGACGAAACTTACTCGCCGGTAGCGATGCTGAAGTCGGTGAGGATCGTACTAGCTATAGCTGCATATTTCGATTATGAGATATGGCAGCTGGATGTCAAGACGGCTTTCCTTCACGGAAATTTAACCGAGGACGTGTATATGATACAGCCCGAGGGTTTTGTCGATCCGACTAGCACTAGTAAGGTATGTAAGCTCAAGAGATCCATTTATGGGTTGAGGCAAGCATCTCGGAGTTGGAACATTCGTTTTGATGAGGTCGTCACTGCTTTTGGTTTCATCAAAAGCGAAGAGGACTCTTGTTTATACAAGAAGTTAAGTGGGAGCTCTATAGTGTTTTTGATCTTGTATGTGGATGACATACTACTGATTTGAAATGATGTTTCGATGCTGAACTCGGTCAAGGAGTCATTGAATGGAAAGTTTTCGATGAAGGACCTTGGTGAGGCAATGTATATTTTAGGCATTAAGATCTATAGAGATAGATCGAGGAGGCTGCTCGGCTTAAGCCAAAGCACGTACATAGATGAAGTGTTGAAGCGGTTCAATATGAGTGAGGCAAAGAAAGGGTTCTTGCCACTCTCACATGGTATAAGGCTAAGCGAGACTCATAGTCCTTTGACATCTGATGAGCGAAGCAAGATGAGTAGGATTCCGTATGCCTCGGCAATCGGATCCATCATGTATGCCATGATATGTACAAGGCCAGATGTTGCTTTTGCGATAAGCCTAACAAGCAGATACCAGGCCAACCTGGTGAGAGTCCTTTGGGCAGCGGTAAAGACTATTTTGAAGTACCTGAAAAGGACTAAAGAGATGTTCCTAGTTTATGGAGGTGAGGAAGAGCTCGTCGTAAGGGGTTACGCCGATGCTAGTTTCCAAACCGACAGAGATGATTGTCGATCACAGTCCGGGTTCGTGTACGTCATGAATGGAGGAGCAGTGAGCTGGATGAGTTCCAAGCAAGATATGGTGGCCGATTCTACCACAGAAGCCGAATACATTGCGGCTTGTGAAGCTGCGAAGGAAGGTGTTTGGATCTGGAACTTTCTAGACGATCTTGGTATTTTCCCAGCCTCGGTAAAACCACTGGACCTTTATTGTGATAATTCTGGTGCCATCGCACAAGCCAAGGAGCCGAGGAATCACCACAAGGTCAGACACATAGATCGGAAATATCACCTGATACGAAAGATCGTAAAGAATGGTGATGTAGAGTTATGCAAGATTCACACAGATGCAAATGTTGCAGATCCGTTGACTAAGCCGCTTCCACAACCCAAGCATGAGGGGCACGTTAGAGCTATGGGCATTCGATGTATATTTGATTAACTCTAGTGCAAGTGGGAGACTGTTGGAGATATGCCCTAGAGGCAATCATGTATGATGATATTTCCTATGTGTTTATGAATAAAGATAGTCCTTGGACATTATCAGTGATGTGTATCAGCAAGTATGTGACTTGTTTGTGGGACTATGCATTGTATGATAATTGTCCTAAAAGTTCCCTACTCGAAAGGGTTGTGTGACGCGCAGCCAACTAGACTAGCATATGACACGGTTGATGGCTTGGTCTCACTAGCCATGGAGCATTGGATGCTAACCGGATGATATGGACTTGGAAAGGTCTGGTCGGATTCGACATAGTCGGATCCGAGTCGAGATAAGGTCCGAGTCGGACAGACCCAACTATGAGATGCAGCGATATGTCATATGTGAGTCTCTAGTACAACATACGTTCTATGTCCTAAGACCTGAGCTGGCACATATACTCGAGATGGTGACAGACTTGCTTTGGGCCGACCAAACGCTACTCCGTGACTGGGTAGTTACAAAGGTAGGTTTCAGGCTTGTCCAGACCCATGCTGCGAGACATGGTCGAGCAAGATGGGATTTGCCCCTCCGACCAGGAGAGATATACTCTGGACCCCTTGTGTGGTCCGACCAGGATAAGCACGGCCATGCAACAAGAATTGTGAGATAATCCGGATAGTGGTCGGCATCACTTGAACGAGAAAGAGGCCGGGCTAGCACAAGGATGACAGACTCGCCTTGAGCTCGACAACATATATCGTGTGGCAAAAGGAATGGAAGTGTGATGTACAGGTTTGCTAACCATCTTCGTAGTCTGCTTGGTGTTCGGTATGCCTTGCTAGAGGCCGCTGCCAACTGTGCAGTTCTGAGGTGATCCGAACTGCGACCAAGCCGGATTGAACCTAACGGGTCGCGCGCTTAAGGGAAGGAACCTAGAGGTCGGATCCAAGGACACTTGTCGGATGTGATCCGAGCTGTATTCGGATTGTGGCCGAGTAGACTTGTGGGCTTTAGGGTCCGTGCGAGGCCCAAGTGTTGAGCCCGCGGCGGACGCCTATATAAAGTGGAGGTGCGGCACACTCATGCGGTTGATCGCTTCGGCGTTGTCACTAGGGTTTGCATGTGTTGCGAATAGACATCTCCACTCGCGCCGACTGTGTGATCGGACCTAGCAGTCCGCCGCACGGTGTTCCTCCTGCACGCGCGGATACCGTTAGAGGCGGTGCACCTGCGCCGCTCCGACGAACTTGTATGTGGGACCGGACGATCGGCTGTTCGAGGGAGATCGCACGAGGAGGAGACGATCCACCGGACGCCCTACCCCAACTCTTCTTCCGCTGCACGGCACTGCGCGTCTAGTGGTAACGAACTGTGATCCATCTCCCGTAGCATGTTCCTGTTGTTCAGCGCGTAGGAAAATTTTAATTTGCAGTCGACGCACCCTACGGTAGAAGCCAACATGCGCACCACGTCCGCCCGTCGATAATGAGCCGGGATGAGGACCTGACCACAACTAAAGAATGGGCCCTAGATGCCTTGGACCTCGACCTACTCAAGATGGAATCCTCTACAAGCAGGACGTAGGGTATTACCTCTTCGAGAGGGTTCGAACCTGGGTAAAATTATGTCCCCTTTACCTCCTATTCACCATCGTACCAAGATCACCTACTCGGGAACCCCTACCCGAGATGCGCCGATTTTAGCACCGACGGCTGGCCAACACCCAGACGGTCATGCAACATGCCAACACCCAGACGGGCACACAACAGCCGGATTGGGCCACCGGGCAACAGCGGGAGGAGGAGGAAGACGAGGGCGAGGACGATAATCGAATGATCTTGCCGATGATCCAAAGAAGAGGGCTAGAGGAGAAAGCTTCAACATGCGGGAGGACAAGCTGTTGTGCGATGCATGGTTGGCCACTAGCCTCGATCTGATCCATGTCATGGAGCAAAAGGGCACAACCTTTTGGAACAACGTTCTCATATGGTTTCATGAACACAAGTATTTCACGCCTACTCCAATGTGGTCATCCGCAACCGTGAATTAAAGTCCCTTAACCATCAATGGTACACCATCCAAGAGGTCATCCCGAAGTATTGCGGCCACTTGAAGGATCTCATCGCACGATGGCATAGCGCTGTGCAAATACACGAGCAAGTAAGTTCATTTGGCCGGATGTGCATACTTTTGTTGATCACTAGTGGATATGCATAGTATTGTAGCCGGGCATGCATAGTTTCGTAGCCGGATATGCATTGTGTTCATCACCACACATACATGCATACTTTTGTTGATCACTAGCCGGATATGCAAATTATTGTCGATCAACACCTGCATATGCATACTTTTGTTAATCACTATCTGGATATACATAGTTTCATAGCCGGATATGCAAAATATTTTCAATCACTACCCGGATATGTATGCATAGGTCTTGACAATGTTTTATTTTGTAGCCAACTCGGGCGTGTACGGTGTTCAAGAAGTTGGAGAAGAAAAACTTCACCGTCATGCATTGCTGGTTGAAATTGATTGGGCAACCGAAGTGGATTCTATTCATAGCCAAGACCGCCACCTAAGTCAACAAGGAAGAAACCGGGGACCCAACCAACCCAACAAAAGAACCGCCCAAGAAGATTAGAAGAGGGTTTCGGGAAAAAAGTGGAAGGAGGAGAGGGCAAAGCGAGAAGGTGCGGCTGCCAAGTTGACGGAGAAGTTCGAGGAAATCTTGTCGAAAAAGGAGGAAGCATACATCAAGCGGTCCGACATCAAGGAGGAGAAAAAGGCAGAGAGGTTCAAACTGTTGATGGAGGCGACCGATAAGAAGCTGACGCTCGAAAAGAAGAGGGGCTTGATTGAAGAGAAGAAGGCCATACTCGAAGAGAAGAAGGCGGAGCTCGAAGAAAAGAAGGTTAAGATCGTAGCCAATGTGAAGGACGCCAAGATGTTGTCTTTGAAGATGGAGTCTTTGGATGGGTACACAAGAATGATCGTACAAGCCGTCCGCTACAGGATGTTGCAGCGGCAACATGAGAAGTTGGAGGCGGCGGACAAGGAGGATGAGGAGGCAGCGTAGATAGAGGCTGCATACGCGGCAGCGGCGACACCTTGACTGTGGAGGAGGGTCAGATTGCCGGTTCGGCGGGAAAAAAAATCGTTTTTTTTTTTGCACGCACTGCAGAATGGATATTCTTTTATCATCGGACATGTAAAACTTAAGCATACTTGCCTCTTTTTGATGTGATCGGACATGTGATCCGGCGCTCGTGTGATCCGGCGCGCATTATAGATCGGACTTTTATTTGAATTTCAAATTGTCTTTTACCGCGGGAGCAAATTTGCGGGTCGAGATGCCCTAACACGTTATACCTTTTTTTTTAGCGACGCAACCAAGATAACTCTGGGGTTTCTAGCCAGCTCCGCTTCCAAGCTGCCCTGCTGGCTCCAGCGTCGTTCCGCGGTCCTCACAAATTCATCCATGACCTCCCCAGACGACCCAAAATGTTGGGCTATTATCGGCTCAAACCCAGCTCTCAGCAGATTGGCCGTCTTGCTCGGGGAGATCAGCGTGCTTTCCACATTGCTTGTAGGCTCATTCACTTGCATCTCTCTTATTGAAAAAGAACCCTCTGCCTGGATGATCTTCCTCAGCTCTTCATCGGAAGGCCCATATATCGGTATGTAGAAAGTATCAAACTTCGCTCTGTTAATCATACCCTATTGATTTTTTCAGAAGATCAAGATGTCACAGTCACATACACGACCTTATTCCGTTTAGGAATGGTTCAGAAATGAAACAAAACTACTAGATCAATGTACCTTTGAGGCCATCTCACTTAATATAAGGGCGACTGATTCCCAGGCATGAGTGAATTCGGCAGCAGGTTCTTCGGAGCGCCTCCCAGCAAGGGAAACAACCAACCGACCTCCTGCGACCAACTCTTTGGCTCTCAGCTCAAGGAAAAGAGTGAAATCTTTCCTGAACTGCCGCGCATAGGCTCCGATGACCACACGCCGTCTTTCTCGCCTGACATGCTCGTCGATGTCGTATGCCGGGATCTTGTTCCTCCTCAGTTCTTCAGGAGCCTGGAGTCACCTCCAAAGTCAAACTTACTGCACAAAAAGAAACAAGTCGAGCCGTGTAAAATTCATACCTCGGAGAGCCAGTGGAGGCTGTTGGCCGAGCAGGCGAGATGCAAGGAGCCAGTGGTGAAGAGCCTCCCGTAGAACGACCCTGGTATAACACCGGTGACGACCGACCTGTGGCTTTGCTGGAACGCCACCAAGCTCTTCACCACCATGTTGAAGTCGTTGTCGGGAAGATCGTTGAGGAAGACGCAGACCTCCACCGGTAGCTGCCGGGAACGAAGACACTGGCTGCGGATGGCGTCAACGCAGATCGACACCAGAGTGAGCGCGTTTGGGCCGGTGGAGCATCCCAGGTCCGCGACCGCCATGCTTCTCGGCAAGGAGGCGCCGGTGCTGAGTAGATCGGCGATGGCCTCTTCTATGAGGGGCCTCGTCCTGTTCTGCTCAGCGTTCTGCAAGTGAGTTCCATGGTAACAGCTAAGGTAAATCAGTTCTGGGGGAACAAGACATGAGAAACTCGACGGCTGTGAATCAAGCAAGAACGGAGAAGATACCTGTAGGCTGGAGTTGCGAGCATAGCTTGTGTCCCCTTGTCCTCCGTTCATATGCACCGTGTGCTCGGAAGCCATGGATCTTGCTCAAGCAGGAGCTTCCGATCTCGTGCCTGCAAGATCCAGAATAATAAGGCAGGCGATGCTGGTAAAGTCTCTGGGTTTTCAGAACTTACAATTTTTGTATGCCAATCACATGGAGGTAACTATTCTGCCGGCTTATTGGCACCAATAATTAGGCCACTGTTCTTTCTTTTCTTTTCCTTTTTTTTGAGAATACTGTTCTTTCTTTTCAATCACTATTAGGACCAGCCAATCGAGGGCGATAAAGGTTTGAGTCAAATCAAGATAAGGATATACTAGCACTGTGAAGTTGTCAGCACATGAGCCCATCTTTGGTTTCAGTTGACGAAACAGTGATTTCTGTTTGGTGAATTTGTTCAACCGTTGGTTCAGTACCAGAAGCAAACGTTTCAGAATTTTAATCAGCACAGATACCAACTTAGTATCTTCTAATGTTTTTTAGTGATGACTTCTGTATTTGCGAGTGTTTCTTTAGTGTTTATGTTGTTATGCGATGATGAAGTCTTTCTGAATCCTTTTCCTTGTCCGTTGAGCTAATCTGGAATGCACAACAGCAGCTCTACGTATAAAAAAAAAAACCTGTGAAATAGCTTGGCACAACTTACTCAGGATCATCTTCTTATCCCAAGAAATACACATATCTCGCTAGTCTTTCAGTGCAAGCTATGTATTTTGAAGGTTCCTACTTCAGTACGTATGTATGTATTGGAGGTACCTTTTCTGTGACAAATTCCTGGAACAATAATCAGTTTGATCTGTCCATCTATCATATGACAAAAATTTCACAAGAAAAATACTGTATATACATGAGCGTTTCATCACTCGTACAAACTCTTATTATTACCTCTACGTAGGGACACACATAGATACAGAGTATTTCAGGCGCACAAAACAGAGCAGCATGGAAAGGCCGACGGCACGGGCAAACTAATAACAACTGTCTGCTGCGTATCATGGACAGACACGAGCAGCTGGGCCAGCTCGCCATGGCGGCGATCACATGGACTTGAGCATGGCGGTGGTGCATGAGCCGCCGGACTTGTACGGCAGCGCGGGGCGGCTGTAGTGGCAGCCGATGAGGTAGAGCGCCAGCCGCTTCTTGACCCTGCGGAGCAGCAGCAGCTTGTCCTCCCCCCACTCCACCACCGCCACCACCACCTGCCGCTTCCACCGCCTGTCGCGGCCGCCGCCGTCGTACCGCTCCTCGTCGTCCTCCGCCTCGCCCTGCTTCTCGCCGCCGGGCGCCGGCGATTCCCACTGCAGAGGGTAGCTGCGCAGGAACACCCGCCTTGTGCTGTAGTCCTCGTACCGGAAGCTCCTCGTCGGCTTCACCACCGCCTCCTCCTCCCTGGATATCTTCCGGCCGAAGTGATCCTCCATTTTGGCGGCGATCGTTGGCTTTGGCTACTTGGGTTGCTGCGCCGCTCGCTGGCTGAGCCCACAATGCGGTCGACGCGGTGTATATATGGGCGGTTAAGCGGCGGGCGGCCACGTCGGCTTTCATCTCATTTTTCTTCTCTGCCTTTCTCTTGTCGTGCGTGACTGTGGCCCGTGTCCGTGTGGGCGAGCGGGTTAACAATTCGGGTGGCTTGATGGGCCTGGCACGGAGGTGTTTTTCAATGCTTTCCGGGCGAAGGATTTCCTTTGCCGGTAATCTGATGGCAACCACTCGGAGGGGCGACTTTACTTGACCATTTTTCTGCTTCTAATAAACAAATGCTATTCAATTTTGTGCTTCCATGACATATTCTTGCAAAAGATCCATCTGCTTTTGCTCAACTAGTAAAATGGTAGACAAGCTCTTTCTTACCGTCAAAAGCTGTGCTCAAGCACAAACACATTTTAAAGATTTCGCATCGCTGATCTCCTCATAACGAAATAAATGGGCGCAATGGCCCCAAGGACGAGCGGGTCCCCCTGTCAGGTACACATAACAATGTCCGCATGAATCAGGTCAGTTTATTCACGAGAGAAACCGCGAGCGCGTGAGACCCGACCCCGAGCTCCCTCCTCCGCCTAGGGTTCTGCGCCGCCCGGCTTTCCCATGTGAGCCGCGCGCCATGACCGAGCCCGCCGTCGCCAGCGCCTCTCCTCTCCTCTCCGCCCTCACGCCCGTACCGCGTCGCCTTCCGGGCGGCGTAGAAAACTTCCTCCCGCTTCCCTCGGGCTCTCTCCTCGCATCTCCTTCCTCCGTCGCCGCCCGGCGTCTTGCTGCCAGACCTCGGCTGCGATGGTCTTTGGCGATGTGCTTCTCTCCGTCTGTGACCCATGCCCGGCCGGTGGGGGTGGGCGGCGGTGCTCCTCGGCGGCGTCGGTGTGGCCGTTAAGCGGCGATCTGCGTGCCAGTGGTGCTTTCGGCAATGGTCGGCCGTTAGCCGTGAAGCGGGCGGCGGCTGGTGGTGGCGGCGCCCGCCCCCGAGATCTGGGCCCTTTGGGCCTCATCTAGGTTTGGGTGGGCGGTGGCTCGGTGTTCATGGCGTCGTTTCTGGTGATGGCATGGTGGCGGCGGTCTCGGGTGGTGAGGATTTAAATCGGTCGGCGAGCTGCGGCGTGGCGGCAGGATTGTCCGGGTCAAGTGGACGGCCGGCCGTCGAGGCCCGCAAGTCCTCGTCGCCGTGTCCGTGAAGCTCAACTTGCTTCAGCGATGGAGGTTGTCCCTTCCCCGTCCGAGTTGTGCTCGCTCCGTGGCGGGGTCTCCTTACTGAGCTAGGCCTCGTGTTGGCGACTCGAGAGGCGGGGGTGTCCGATAACAAGTGGTGCCACAGTGGTGGGCTAATTTGTTGTGGTGGTGCATCTCGAAGTTCCTCGGGTGATGGTGGTGGTTGTGGATCGGGAGAAATCGCTTGTCGGCTTGTCCGGCACCGACGCCTGTGATGGCGCTTGCGGCGCCATTGGACCCTCTGAGGGCGTCGGATATATCTCTTCCCGCCATCCCTCGCGTCTGGGAAAACCCTAGAACTTGTTGAGGGCGGCAATGCGGCGTCGTCGCATTCTTTCTTGAAGGTGTTGCTTGGTGCGAGGCGCTTCGAGATGCTGGAAGCACGGTGGCACTTCGTCGGAGGGTGCAGCGGTTGCCGGTCTTTCTTTCGTCGTTGATCTGCCGGTGTCGGCATTCATTTCTCTTCATTTTCTTTTGTTTTTTTTGGGCTTATCTGTGCTGCTGCCCCAGCGTGCTGGATGTATCGGAGATTTGCTTCATAATATAAAGCGGGGGAAATCTTTTTCTCTAACAATGTCCGCATCTACGAGCGTGGTTCCCAGCAGGACGAAATGGGTTCATTCACCGGCATCTCTTTCCCAAATTACTTTGGGCCAGCTTAACGAGAAAGTAATACTGTGCGTTAGGCCATTTGATCCACATTTCCCCCTTTTCTGCTTTCACTTTGGCAAGGCGGGCCAGGAAAAGCTTTCCAAAGCCAGGATGGAGTGGCTCTGCAGCCCCGGGGCTTTTCACCGGATAACGCACATGACGCGCGGCGCGGCCGCACAAAGCCAGGCGGCGGTGACACGGCCGGCCAGAGCTTTCGCCGCTTTTGGCCAATCCTCGCGATATGCGAAGAGATTTCACGTCAAATCCTGCCTTTTTCTCGCACCCGCGGGAGAAATTTAATTAAGCAGAACTCTTCGGGCTGGCTTTTCCCTGCTGATCTGATCCGCCGCGCCGTGTCGATATGGTATGACCTCGACTGCAACGGGGTTCCTTGGAGTGTTGGGTGGCGGCGTGGGCGTACTCGACGGTGGGAGCTGCGTGTGCGGGGCTGGCTGTGCGATGTGCACAGCTAGCTGTTGGAGCGCGGTGCGTCCGTCGATGTTTTGTTTGGTTTCTGCGTTGGCATGTGGAGATGTCGATGTCGGGTACGGCTCTTGGGTCTCCACGCTAAGTTGTTCGTCAGATTAGAGAACGAGATGTGGCTAGAGAGAGCGAGAGAGGTAGGCTCGTCTGATCCTAACCGGACTGACTAACCGGATTGATTTTGCCTTTTTTTGAGTATATTGTGTACGTGTATATTTGTGTGTAGGGCCGACCTTCGGTTTCCTTTGTATAGTTGAGGTTGTGGCGCATTTATCTTATATATCGTGCTGGTGCACCGATGTCCGAGATTACGCGGCCGTATCTTGTCCTTCTACATGGTATCTATCGTATACGATCCTAACCCTAACCGCCGCCGCCGCCTCCATCGCCGCCGCTTGACTCCTCACGCCGCCGTCCCCGCCGCCGCCGCCGCCGCCCTCGCTTCATTGCGGCTGTATCGCCCCGCCCCTCACTCCGCGCCGCTTCGCCGTAATCGCCGCCTCCCTCTGAGGCCGCCGCCCCAGGTCCCGCTTCCTTTCCCTCCCTCGCGCGCACCTCCCCCTCCCTACTACCGCGCGCCGCGCCCTCCCTCCCCTTCCAACCGCGCGCCACCTCCTCCCTTCCTCCTTCCACCACGCCAACCAGCCATGAGCTCCTCCTCGTCCACGTTTCTAACCCGTTTGCGGTCCGATGTCACCCTCGTCGCGACCTCAACATCCATGGCGCGTTCGGTCAAGCTCGATCACACCATCGCCTCCTACTTCGCTTGGGCGGTATTTTTCGCTTGTGTTCCGTGAGTACCTCCTACTGCGGCCACGTGGGCGGCACCGTGGACTCGGCGCTCATGATCAACGACGAGTGGATGATCCTCGGCGCCACCATCATCCGCTGGTTCTACCTCACCATCTCCAACGACCTCTTCCACACGTGATGAGCAGCGAGGGCAGCGCCTATGCGGTATGGACCAAGCTCAGCGGCCTCTTCAGCGACAATCGGCTGCGGCGCAAGGTCCTCCTCTATGGTAAGTTTCTACGGTGCCGGCAACAGCTCATCCATCCATGATTTTTGCATGCGCCTCAAGAAGCTCGCCGATGAGCTCCGTGATCTCGGGGAAAAGATCGTGACGAGCTCCTCATCGGCACCCTCTCCGGTGGCCTCAACGAGGACTTGAGAACGCCGCCTCAACCTCACCTCATCCGGAGCCCACCTTCGCCAAGGTGGTCGCGTACCTCAAGCTGGAGGCCGGGGATCACGGGTGGCGCGACTTCATGCGACCCACCGCCATCGTCGCGAGCACCACCGGGTTCGGCCCGCCGCGCCCGCCAGCCTTCTGGCCAGTGGCGCCCGCCTTCCGCCCGGATTCCCTTTGCACCAGCCGCCCCTTCCCGCCGCCCGGCAAGCCGGCAGAAATCGTCAGCGATCGCCGGGTGGCATAGCAGAAGCGGCGGTGCTCGAGGAGCACCCGCCCGCAGCGAGCCTCGGCCCGCCCGTGGTACGCCGCGCGGAACCCATGGACGGCGTTGTCCACGCCTACTCCATGCAGTTCCTCGGGCCCTTCTCCGGGCCTTCTCGACTGGCCTCGATCACACTGGCGTACTACGCGCGCCGCAGCCCTATCACGGTGCCCTACGGTCGGCAACCGCCGCCGGGTGAGCGCCGCCGCTGCCCTGCCGGTTGCGCCGCCTCTCCCTTGACACCGTGGGACCCGGCCCTTCAGCGGCTCTCCACAACGCTCCTTCCCGTCCGGCTACACGGCGGTGGCGATTGGTACATGGACAGTGGCGCCACCGCTCACATGGCGGCGTGCCCAGTAACCTCCACACCCCCATCATGTCCACACCTCCAACGCATCACCGTCGGTGGCAGTTCTTCTCTTCCATCACCCATATTGGACATACATATTTTCCGTCTAACTCCACTCCTATATCCATGTCTAATATTCTCGTTTCTCTGAACTTATTAAAAATCTTGTTTACATTCGTTCTCTTACGTGAAAATCCGATTCTTGTTGAATTTGTGAATGTGGTTTTTCCATTAAGGAAGCTCCTGCGCGGATGGTGCTCCACCGATGTGACAGCCCGACGAGCTCTACCGGTTCACTCCGCCACCTCCACCACTTCCGCCGCCCTGTCGCTCTACGCCACGGAGTGGATCTTTGGCATGCTCACTTGGGTCATCCTAATCCTGCCACACTTAGCCACATACTTGAGTTTTTCTTTCCGTGTAATAAGAATGAGGATCACTCGTGTCATGCATGTCGCCTCGGCAAACATGCTCGTCTTCCGTTAGGCCTTCTTCCTTTGTTGCATCGTACCCATTTGAGTTAATTCATAGTGATGTTTGGACATCTCTGTTGCAAATGTCTGGGCTTTCTTTATTATCTTGTCATACTTGCGATTTTCGCATTATGTGTGGACCTTCTCGTTCGCCGCAAGTCGGATGTTATATCCACTCTCGCGCTTTCTATTCTTATGTTCTCACGCAGTTTAGTCGACCCATTCTTGCGTTGCGAGACAGAACAACGGAAGGAGTTTGACAACATCGCTGTTCGTAATCTTCTCGCCACACATGACATGATTTTTCGTCTCACTTGCCCGTACACCTCGCAGCGAGCAGTCGTCTTTGGCGCATCCTTCGCACTCTAAATGACTGCGTTAGGATTCTTCTCTTTCATGCCAATGTGCCTCCGCGCTTTTGGCCCGGCGCTCTAGCCACCGCTTCTCTCCTCATCAACATCCGCCCATATCGTACTCATGGGAACTTTACACCTCACCATCTTCTCTTGGTGCACCTCCTTCTTATGCCGGGCTTCGCATCTTAATACGCCTTTGCTATCCTAGCGTCGCCGCCACTGCGCCTCATAAACTTGCACCCCGCTCCGTCGCCTGCATCTCTCTTGGCTACCCACCTAACACTAAGGGCTACCGCTGCTATGATCCCGTTTCTCATCGTGTTTTCACCTCCCGACACGTTTACTTTGATGAGATGGTGTTTCCGTTTCAGCAGCGACCCCTTAATCGTCTCGTCGCTGCGGCCACGGCGGCCCTTCGACGACCTCGTCAGTGGACAATCCCGTCTGGCGTGGACCGCCTCCGGGCTGGCGGTCCCATGCCTCCTGCCGGCGCCCGCACTCGGCCTCCTCGGCCGCTCCGACAGCGCAGCAGCGCCCGCCTCACCCGCCACCCCAACTTGGCGCGCCAAGGATCGGCGCTGCGAGCTCGGCCGCCTCCTCCGGCCTCGGCGCCCGCCTCCTCGCCCGGCCACAGCGCGGCCCCTCGCCGACTCCGATGCGGCCCCTCGCCCGGCTCCCACGCTGCCCCAGCGCCATCCGCCTCGCCCGGCCCGGCGCGGCCGCCTCGCCGACCCGGCGCCCGGCCGTCTCGCCGGTGGCTCGGCGGCGCCTCCTAGCCAGTCACCGCGCTTCGCACCGGCGTTCATCGTCCGAGCCTCCGATACTCGCGCAGCGAAATGCGTCCTCGCCGCCTCGCCCGCGGCCGTCGCCCATTCTGCGTCCGCTTCGCGCCGCCTCCGTGATCCTCACGGCTTGCGGCGTGCAGAAGAGTTCGATGCTCTTCAGCGGAACCGCACTGGACCACTGGTTCCCGGCCTCCTCGCGCCGCGTCATCACCGGCAAGTGGGTCTTTCGCCATAAGACCCGCTCGGCGGTACACTCGAGCGCCATAAGGCTCGTTGGGTGGTCGCGGTTTCCGCCCGGTAGCGCTGAGTGGACTTCATCGAGACTTTGCCCGGTTGTCAAACCGGTGCGATCCGCGACCGTCCTCCGGCTCGCCGTCTCCCGCAGCTGGCCTGTTCACCGATGGATGTCTCCAACGCCTTTCTCCACGGCCATCTTGAGGCAGGTGTATTGTGAGCAACCCACCGGCCGTCGGCGCCTCACTTCCGGCCATGTGTATGCTGTCCCGCTCTCTCTACGGGCTCAAGCAGGCACCCCGAGCCTGGTACCAGCGGATCGCCAGGTTTCTTCAGACACTGGGCTTCAGCGTTACTCGCTCGGACGCCTCACTGTTCGTCTATCGCCACGGTGACACGACTGCATATTTGCTTCTTTACGTCGACGACATCATCCTGACAGCCTCCTCCGCAACCGTTCTTCAGCAGATTACTCTCAAGGACCTGGGTGCTCTACATTATTTCCTTGGCATTGAGGTCGTTCGGCGTCCGGACGGTTTCTTTCTTCATCAGCAGAAGTATGCACATGAGCTTCTTGAGCGTCTTGGCATGCTCAATCTGTCATCTGTTGCTACTCCTGTGGACACGAAGGCCAATGTCTCTGCTCTTGAGGGTTCACTGCGTCGGATGCTCCTTTCTACCGGTCTATTATCGGCACTCTCTGATGTTGACTCTCACGGACGGATCTTGATATCTTTGTACAGCAGTGTGTCTCCACATGCCGCCCCTCGTGACTCTCATTGGACTCGTGAAGAGGATCCTTCGCTACATCCACGACACGATGTCCCTCGGGTTGACACTTACGGCGTCCACTTCTCTGGAGATGGTGGCTTACTCCGATCTGTTGTCTTGGCTGCCCGATACTCGTCGGTCCACCTCGCTCTGCGTCTACCTCGGTCCTTCACTCGTCTCGTGGTCGTCCAGCGACAACCCACGGTTCGCTCTAGCGCGGAGGCTGAGTACCGAGCTGTGGCCAATCTTTGCCGCCGAGTGCACCTAGCTACGACAGCTACTTGAGGAGCTACATCACGGCGTCTCCCAGGCTACGGTTGTCTACTACGACAACGTCTGCGATGTACCTCTCCTCAACCCGTTCATCATCGCCGGACTAAACACATCGAGCTGGACATTCACTTTGTGCGCGAGCAGGTGGCTCTTGGATGCATCGGTTCTCCATGTGCCGACCGCTCAGCGGTTGCCGATGTGATGACGAAGGATTGCCGACTTCTACCTTGAGGAGTTTCGTTCCGATCTGCGTCCTGGCGCCCGCCGATTGCGAAGTGTTGAGTATATTTTGTACGTGTATATTTGTGTGTAGGGCCTACCTCCTGTTTTCTTTGTATAGTTGAGGTTGTGGCCCACCTTTGTACTTATATATACGTGTGCGGTGCACCGATCAAAACATCGAGATTGCACAGCCCGTATCTTGTCCTTCTACACTTTTCAAAAGAGAAAATAGGATTACACATGTTTTTGCGACGAACAAAGATGATTAATTAAAGCTCCCAAGCTCAATACGCACATGCGGTAACAAGCTTCCATCCCGAAAGCTATTTATGAAGAGGAGTCGAATACGTCATTAGTACATTAACTCGAACTGATTACATGGTTTAGGCCAATAATTTGGAAATTGGTCGATTTAGGTCATAAACTCAAAACCGATCCAGCTAGCTTCAAGTTGGGAATCATTTTCTGTGAGGCGAAGACCCAGTCAGCTCGCGACTAGGTTTCCTAAGCCTTTCGCTGGCCGCCGCTGGTCCGCCTAGTCTCCTTGGGCCTAGGACCATGGAAGGCGTAGTGGATCCCGGTCCTTAACGGCTAGACGGCTCCCTTGTTAGGTGTTTTTTAATCTCGTTAGGGTTTGTGCCATGTTTAGAAACCAAGTTGGTGGCGGCTACCTAAAGATGAAATAAGGTTCTCCCCGCCTACCCCGTCCCGTGGTGCTTCTAGTGTCGTCGGAGGACGTGTGAAGATGTGTCTCCGGTAGATCTCGTGGGATCTGGTCCTCCTCCTTGTTCGATTGCTTTAGATAAACTAAAAATGAATAGAAGGTCACACGAGTCTAGGACAGAACCAATGCTCAATTACCACTATGATGCTAAGAGATTTGTGTTGAAAATATGCCCTTGAGGCAACAATATTTTTGTATTATTTGTTTCCACGTCTATAATAATAGTTTTGCATCTACGACTGACTCAAGTGTTGTGGTGACGATTATGTTTTCCTAATCATGGGCAAGTGTAACGAGGATGCTAAACAACATTTAGAGTATGATGTTAGTAGAACCATCATATTTAATTAACTCAACTGTTTGTTATACTTTGAGATGATATAACACGGAGAGTTAATGTATGTTTTAGTTCCTTAGAACATGAGAGTATCGTAGTCACTTCATATCAGATGGTAATCTTTGTGGTTCTTCAAAGTCATTTGTAACAGGGTGATCATAATGACAACTTACATGTTCATCGAAAGGTGTGACAAGGGGCTAGGTAGCTCAAGACTAGGATTTGCTCCTTCGACGATGGAGAGATATTCTTAGAACCCTCTCGGTGTAACGACATTCATCGTCGTCTAGCCAGACCCAACTGACTAGGTTATAGGGATGCCAGAACATGTCAATGGGAAAGAAGAACAAATCTGGTAACGACGAGACCAGTATAATGAGCATGAGAATGATCAAGTGGATAACGATATATGTCACCTCGGGTTTTGTAAAGTATGGTTGAGGGAGTCCCAGATTAGGGGGTGTCCGGATAGCCGAACTATAACCTTTGGCCGGACTCCTGGACTATGAAGATACAAGATTGAGGACTTAGTCCCGTGTCAGGAAGGACTTTCCTTGGCGTGGAAGGCAAGCTTGGCGTCTGAGATATGTAGATCTCCTCCCATTATGGCTGACTCATGTAACCCTAGCCCTCTCCGGTGTCTATATAAACCGGAGGGTTTTAATCCGTGGGGCGAACAACAATCATACCATAGGCTAGCTTCTAGGGTTTAGCCTCTCTGATCTCGTGGTAGATCTACTCTTGTACTACCCATATCATCAAGATCAATCAAGCAAGAAGTAGGGTATTACCTCCATCGAGAGGGCTCGAACCCGGGTAAAAACATCGTGTCCCTTGTCTCCTGTTACCATCCGCCTAGACGCACAGTTCGGGACCCCGTACTCGAGATCCGCCGATTTTGACACCGACATTGGTGCTTTCATTGAGAGTTCCTCTGCGTGTTGTCGCCATCGGGAAGGATGCCTCATCCGTCTTTAAAAGACGACATTTGTTGCTAAAGGAGCTCGGCTATCAGCCAAACTCTCCGCCTAGGCGGTTTCTTATGACCGCTTTGTTCGGCCGCTACCTTGATGATGACTTCTCGGGTCGCCGGAAGCAATCTTCACGTCAACTCGGAACTCGCCGAGCAGTTAGATCCGACGGAGCTTGTCGGTGTCAAAACCGGCGGATCTCGGATAGGGGTCCCGAATCGCGTGCGTCTAGGCGGATGGTAATAGGAGACAAGGGACACGATGTTTTTACCTGGTTGGGCCTCTCGATGGAGGTAATACCCTACTCCTTCTTGATTAATATTGATGATATGGGTAGTACAAGAGTAGATCTACAACGAGATCGAGAGGCTAAACCCTAGAAGCTAGCCTATGGTATGATTGTTGTTCGCCCCACGAATAAAACCCTCCGGTTTATATAGACACCGGATAGGGTTAGGGTTACACAGAGTCGGTTACAATGGTAGGAGATCTACATATCCGTATCGCCAAGCTTGCCTTCCACGCCAAGGAAAGTCCCATCCGGACAAGGGACGAAGTCTTCAATCTTGTATCTTCATAGTCTTGGAGTCCGCCAAAGATGATAGTTCGCTATCCGACACCCCTAGTCCAGACTCCTCAAGAGCCTGAACCAGGCTTCAATGGCGATTTAGTCCGCACGCATATTGTCTTCGGCATTGCAAGGCGGGTTCCTTCTCCTAATACTTCATAGAAGGTTTTGAACACAAGGATAGTGTCCGCTCGCAAAACAAGTTCCACATACCACCGTAGAGAATAATTTTGCACAGATCTGGTGATGTATTCATGGCGTGACATCACACCACGGCCAAGCTTTTATCTGAATCGTTTTTCTTGTCCTGCCTCGGCGTGTTTAGCGAGGCGTTTCATGGCACGTCTTATCAAAGCGGAGATCGTGCCCCTTATTCCGGATTCCCATCAATACGGACGTGGGTAACCCATCCGCGCCATTGATTACGGCGCTTGGGGATAAGCGAGTTTTACCGAGGCTGGTGGGGGCGCATAGCCGTCCGTCCATATAAGGGATAAGGATCCACCTTTTCACCTCGCCTTCTTCCTCCTTTGCTCATCCATTTCACAGCCTCAAGCTCCAGCGCCAGAGTCCGCACATCCCACCTCAACCTTCTCCAACTATGTCCGGGCGGGAGGCAGGTGGATGGCCTCCTCCGTCACGGAGGGGCACATCACAAAGCTGCGGGAGGCGGATACTTGTCCCGGCGACATCGCGTGTCGGCTCCCCAACAACAGGCAGCTCGTCCCCACCCCGGGCCCCATGAGAGGTGGTGTTCCTCACCCACTTCCTCCATGGACTAGGTTTTCCACTTCACCCATTTGTCCGGGGGCTCATGTGAAACGCCCCCGATGCGGCTATATCTCCCGTGTCGAGGCACGACTTAGAGGCATAACCGCATTGAAAGCAATGTCGCAAGTGAGGTAATCTTCACACAACCCATGTAATAAATAAGGAAAGAGATACATAGTTGGCTTACATCGCCACTTCACACAAGACATAAATAAACATCCATCATTCAGAGTACACTCAAGGTCCGACTACGGAACCAAAATAAAAGAAGATACCCCAAATGCTACACAGATCCCGAATCGTCCCAAGCTGGGCACCACTCACGATCATCGAGAAAAAGACACATAGTAACGACCACGTTCCTCGTCGAACTCCCACTTGAGCTCGGCTGAGTCACCTGCCCGCATCGTCGGAACCTGCAACTGTTTTGGAAGTATCACATGAGTCACGGGACTCAGCAATCTCACACCCGCGAGATCAAGACTATTTAAGCTTATAGGAAGGACAGGGTAGTAAAGTGGAGCTGCGACAGCGACTAGCATATATGGTGGCTACATCGCAAAAAGAGAGCGAGAAGAGGAGCAAAGCACGGTCGTGAAACTAGTAGCGATCAAGAAGTGATCCTGAACTACTTCCCGGACTCCGCCGAGAGGAGACCATCACGGTTACACACGCGGTTGATGTGTGTTTTATTTGAGGTCAACTTCGGGTTTTCTACAACCGGACATTAACAAATTCCCATCTGCCTCATAACCGCGGGCACGGCTTTCGAAAGATATTACCCTGCAGGGGTGTCCCAACTTAGCCCATTATAAGCTCTCACGGTCAACGAAGGATAAATCCTTCTACCGGGAAGACCCGATCAAAAACTGATAACAAGTAGGCATGTTTACAAGCTCAATGCACTCACTACAGAGCCTTAAATGATAAACTAAGCATACATACATCAAGAAGACATGGCATAGAAGACATACATGGCAAGAACAATAACATAGCCTACATGGATCAACCACAACAACCTTGGCAAAATTGAATAACCTGTAAACAATCTGCCAGGAAACATTTGATAGCAAAAGTAGAGCTCGATTGACTCAAGCTATGGCACTCCATAATTACAAACAAAGGCATGGATGGATAGAGAAAGACATTTTTTACAAAACATCCTTACTGAAGTATCTCAAAATATGCATGGATCTCTCGGTATCATCAAGTTAACATGGCATCAAAATCAGCTAAAACAGGGCTGAAATCAGCAACATCAGGACACCTACTTTGCATGCTTGTGCTAGTCACCACATAGATCACAAAAATACATGGCATACACCCCTGGAAATATGGCATGGCATATTGCAAAACACATGTAGGACTCAAATTCATAGGGTGCACAAAATAATCATGGCAAAAATAACAAAAGTGCAAGTTCTGTTAAGAAACAGAAACTAACATCACATAGCACTCTTCCAACAGCATTTCGGGCATCAATATGAGCTCAAATGAAAATGATGCAATGAGATGAAATGATCTAATCTTCGAGACGAACATTTTTATGTATTATACGTGCAAAATGGATCTACAGATGCAAAGATATAGCATGAAGAAAATGACACAAAATATCATCAGAGTTAACACTTAGAAGAAAAACGAGGGGGAAGAAGTCAGCGGGCGGGCGCGAAACGAGGTCGGATCGGGCTCCTCCCGACCGGATCGGGCGACAATGCGCGGCGGCCTGGCTCGCTGGAGGAGAGGAGGAGGCGCCGGGCGGGGTGGCCGAGCGGGCGCCGAGGCGGCGCGGACGACGGGCGGAGGGCGGCGGCGACAGGCGGTGGCAGTGGTGGTGGCGCCTTGTGTGGCCTTGGCGGCGAGCGGCCGGCGGGCGGCGTGGAGGCGAGGCGCGGCCCGCGCCCGGCGGCGCTGGCGGGCGCTGGCCATGGGCAGCCAGCTGGCTCTGCTGGCAGGCGGCCTACAAGGCGGCCGAGTGCCACGTGGCGGCTCCAGTTGGCGGCGGAGGCGGGCGGACGTCCGTCTCGCCGGACGTGTCCGGCGCGAGGAGGGAAATTTTTAGGGTTAGGGGAATTGATCCGGATTTTGGGAGGTGCTTAAATAGGCATAGAGGGAGCTAGGAGAGTCCAAATGAGGTGTAGTTTTCGCCACGATCGTGATCGAGCGACGGAGAGCATGGAAGTGACTTAGATGGGTTATTGGGCTGTTTTGGAGGGGTGTTGGGCAGCAACTTAAAAGAGGCCTTTGCGAGAGTCGGTTAACCGTTGGAGTACCAAACGAGCTCAAATGACCGAAACTTGACCGGTGGTCTACGGGTGGTATACCAAGGCCACTAGACAAACCTCGGTCCATTTCGAGAAGGTTTAGTACCCTTTGCGGAAAAAGCGTAAAAGGGCCGCGGGGAGATAGGAGTGCGGGATTGCAAAAGCGGACAACGGGAAAAATGCTCGAATCATGAGATGAACACGTATGCAAATCGATGCACATGATGACATGATAAAATGCATGACATGGACAAAATGCAAAATGAAGAAAAACCCAACCACGGAGGAATATCATATCACAATGCCGAAAATGGCAAGAGTTGGAGTTACAAATATGGAAAGTTACTTCCGGGTGTTACAACACTCCACCACTACAAGAGGATCTCGTCCGAGATCTAGGACTGAAAGAACTCCGGATATTCGAGCGGAGGTGATCCTCGCGCTCCTGGTAGCTTCTCGGTCGGAATGGTGTGACCATTTCACTTTCAGGAATTTGATTGACTTGTTGCGAGTCTTGCGCTCGGTTTCTTCAAGAATAGCAGCGGGTGCTCATGATAAGAGATCTTCTTGAAGGTCAATCTCTTCGAAGTTGATAGTGCGTTCAGGAGTCTTGAAGCACTTGCGAAGCTGTGACACGTGAAACACATCGTGCACGTTTGCAAAGTTGGATGGAAGCTCAAGTTGATAGGCGAGATCGCCTCTTTTCCCAATGATCTTGAAAGGACCCACGTATCTAGGGGCAAGCTTCCCTTTGATACCGAGCGGCAGTGCCTTTCATTGGAGAGACGCGAGGTAGACATGGTCTCCGATTTCAAAAGCCACATCACGGTGCTTATCATCATAATAGCTCTTAAAGGCGCGATTATGCGGCTTTGAGATTCTCACGAATGACTTTGCACATTTCTTACATACGTGATCAAGTCATTGCCAAGAAGTTGGCGTTCACTGTCTCGGACCAATTGAGAGAAGTCGACACTTTACGCCATAGAGAATTTCGAATGGGGCCTTGCCGAACTCGCTTGGAAGCTGTTGTTGTAGGAGAACTTCGGCATATGGAAGACAATCTTCCCAATTCATACCGAAGGAAATGACACAAGCCCCGAGCATATCTTCAAGGATTTGATTTACTCGCTCAACTTGGCCACTTGTTTGAGGATGGAAAGCTGTCTTTGAAACGAAAGTTGGTGCCCATGGCCTTACGAAAAGAATCCCAAAACTTGGAGGTAAAGATGCTGCCACGGTGCAGAAGAGATCACTTGAGGAATGCCGTGCAAAGAGACAATCTGGAGGTGTATAGCTCGCCAACCGAGCTGCTGTGATGGATTCTTTGATAGGAAGAAAATGAGCCACTTTAGTAAGCTTGTCAATGACAACGAAGATAGCATCATTTCCACGCTTGGACTTTGGAAAGCCAGATCCACGAAGTCCATTTCAATATGATCAAACTTCCATTCGGAATAGCAAGAGGTTGGAGGAGACCAGCTGGTCTTTGGTGTTCTCGCTTTCACTCTTCTGCAGACATCACACTCATTCACGAATTGAGCAATTTCTCGCTTCATTCGAGTCCACCAATATGACTGCTTGAGGTCATGGTACATCTTCGTACTTCGGGATGAATGGATAGAAGCGAATTGTGAGCCTCGTTCATAATGACTTTTCTCGAGATCACCCTTAGGAACCACAATCCGGTCCTCGAAGAAAAGAGTATCTTTGTCATCAACGTGGAAGCACTTGTACTTGGAAATGCCCTTGTCGATACCACGTTTCACCTTTTTCACCATGGTATCCGAAGTTGAGCCTCACGAATCTTATCTTCCAAAGTAGGAGAGACTATGAGGTTGGCAAGAAAGCCTTGAGGAACAACTTGAAGATTCAGCTTGCGGAAAGCTTCACGGAGATCCGCCGAAAAGGCTTGAGGATTAGGCTGCTGCGATAAGCTTTCCTGCTCAAAGCATCTGCAATGACATTGGCCTTGCCGGAGTATATTCAATACTTGGGTTGTACTCTTGAATCATTTCGACCCATCGAGTCTGCTGAGGTTGAGGTTGGGCTGGGTGAAGATATACTTGAGACTCTTGTGATCGGTGAAAATGTCCACTTTCCTTCCCAACAAGAGATGTCTCCACGTTATCAATGCATGGACAATTGCCGCCAACTCAAGATCGTGAGTGGGGTAGTTCTTTTCGTTGGGCTTCAACTGACGAGAGGTATAAGCCACAACTCTCTTCTCTTGCATTAACACAGCACCGAGACCTTGAAGAGAAGCATCACGAAAAACTTCAAATGGCTTGGATTCATCGGGAGGAGTCAAGGCAGAGCTGTGACGAGTTTCTCTTTGAGGGTATTGAAAGCAACGTCACACTCAGGAGACCATACATACTTCACATGCTTCTGGAGAAGGTTGGAAAGAGGCTTTGCAATCTTGGAGAAGTTCTCAACGAATCTTCGGCAATAGCTTGCAAGACCAAGAAAACTGCGGAGCTGCTTGACATTCTGAGGAGGTTCCCAATTCACAATTGCGGACACCTTCTCGGGATTAACAGCGATGCCCTTGGCGGAGATGATATGACCAAGATAAAGCACTTCATCAAGCCAAAATTCACATTTGGAGAACTTAGCATAGAATTGATACTCTACGAGCTTGTCTAGCACCAATCGCAAATGTTTGGCATGATCCTTCTTATTCTTGGAAAGACCAAAATATCATCAAGATAGACCAAGGCGAATTCATTGGTGTAGGGGTTGAAAATGAAGTTCATCATCCGAGAGAATGTTGGAGGAGCATTGACAAGGCGAAAGACATGACAATATATTCATAAGAACCAAAGCTTGTTCGAATCTGTCTTGGGAATATCTTGTTCACGAATCGAATCTGATGATAACCCATACGAAGGTCAAGCTTGGAGAACACTTTAGCACCTTTGAGTTGCTCGAAAATCTCATTGATGTTGGGAAGTGGATACTTGTTCTTGATTGTCTTCTTATTCAATGGACGATAATCGGCGCAAAGTCGGTCCGTGCCATCCTTCTTCGGACAAAAGAACACCACAACCCCAAGGAGATGAACTCGGTCCGATCAAACCAGGGCGCTTTTGTTCATCGAGCTGCTTCTTTAATTCCTTCAGCTCATCAGGTCCAAGCTTGTATGGGCGCTTGCAAGCGGGTTCGATGCGGGCTCAAGATCGATAACGAACTCAAGCGGCGATGAGGAGGCATACCGGAAGCTCTTACGGAAAGACATCTTGGTACTCACAAGCGATGGAATCGAGAGATAGCATTCAGTTCGCCCTTCTCATTGAGAGAAAACAACCGAATGGTTTCATCACGAGCAGCATAGATGATCACATCATTAGAAGAGTGAGTCAATTGAATTTCCACAGCAGCACAATCAAGCTGAGCTTTGTCTTGATAAAGCCATCCATTCGAGAATAAGATCAATATCCGAGTCACCAAGAACAATTGGTTTAGACAGAAATCTATAATCGCCCATCTTGATAGAGACATCCGGAACCATGTAGCTTGCATTCATGCATTTACCCGGAGAGACAACTGCTAATGGTCTAGGCAAATCTTGGAAAGACAAGTCATGCTTAGATGCAAAAGGTTTAGAGATGAAACTAAGCGATGCACCAGTATCAAATAGGACTTTTGCAGGAATATCATTAACAAGAAGATTACCCATGATCACATCTGAAGAATCCTCTGCCTGAGCTGCATTCATCATGTTGACCTTTGCAAACTTGGGATTATGCTTGACCACTGCATTGCTGGAAGATTTCACAAGAGGAGGAGGCGGAAGGCGCCTCTGGTTGAAGCACTTGTTCGCATAGTGACCTTCTGCCGACATTTGTTGCAAGTCACCTCGAGAGCGGACGGTGGTAAGGAGCATTTGACCTTGGAGCTTGAGAATTAGACTTGTTACGATAGCTTGGGTTGGGTGGGTGGGAAGATCCACGGCCACCTGAGTTCTTCTCACGATAAGGCCGACGGAGCGGAGGAGGAGGAAGGTAGAACTTCTCTGCTTAGCTGCCACTTGAGAGGAAGAAGAAGACTGAACCGCATCCTGATTCTCTTCTTAGAAGCCTCACATTTGAGCTGGGCAGCTTCTTGCTTGAGTGCCATGTTGTAGAAATCATCATACTTATCTCGCTCAAAAGCACAAGAGCTAATTGCAGATCTTCTCTCGGACCACCTCTGAATTGATAGATCATACTCTTTTCATCGTGCACGTCTTGCTTAGCAAAGCAGCGAGCTTCAGAACTGGATATTGTATTGATAGACAGACATGTTGCCCTGCTTGAGATTGCGGAACTCCTCACGCTTGCTCTCAACAACACTTTTGGAATGTGATGAGCTCTGAAATCACGGCGGAACTCATCCTGTAATGACACGACCTCCTCTGGAATCTTTGTATTGTTGGTACCACTCAACAGCTTGATCCTTGAGTTGAAGCGATGCAAACTTGACAAAGTCCTCGGTCCGACATTGCTACAATCAAAGTGCTTGCAGATGTCCACAAGCCAATCGTCGGCGTCTGTGGCCTCGACACGTAAACCCCGAAAGACTTGGCTGATTAGCGAGGAACCGGTCGAGAGTAGCAAAGTGCGGCTGATTGTTGCCTTGACCTTGATTTCCTTGATTGCCTTGCCCTGATACGTTCTTGCAAAAGCTGCAAAATCATCGAGCATTGGCATTGGTGGCTGCCATGATAGCTTGCCGGGCCTCTGGAGGCGGAGGTGGAGGTGGAGGTTCGTGATCCCCATCATTGCGATCCGGATTCGAGACGCGTTGGCGGAGCCATCTGAAGAGGGTGACATCCGTTAGTCCTTTGATAGACAAAAGATAAGTAGAATCAGCGGATAGAAATTGCAACATATAGTCTTCACAATAAACATTGAACAAGAATGAGCGAATGAATTCAAAGTTAATCATCACCGTCCATTAAGGTGAGAAGCCACTTAGATAAAGATATGGAAACAACATCGCCTTAGAAACAATTCAATATCTGGCGAAAACAAAAGATTGGCTTCTAGAATGAGCGGAACAAACACATGATAGAGATTTACGCCCAAAGTGTTAGTGGTGGGGCCCACACGGACCTGACGTATAGCGGACGTCACGAATGACAAACAAGGCGTCCCGAATCAGCATAGCCAAGGATTCTTTAAGGCGTCTCGCGACCACTCATAAATCGACCGTGAATGGGCGGACCACTAGACGTTGAACCCCAATCTCAAATCATACATCCGCCGGAAAGAATATCCTATAAGCTACTAGAATTCCCACCTATAAACTCCGAAACTTTCTGGTTATGCAATCTGGTGTTGGGGATACATGGGACACAAAATATATCACCCAAACTAACAATACCTAGATCCACTGTATCCATCCGTCAACACATAACCAAGAAATCCTCGGAAATCGTGTACCTCGACCTTGAAAAACATCCGTTATACAAGTCATGGCAATACTCCCTTTTCGCCTCGATCTTTGGGCTATCGGGTTATCTCACCAACAACTGCACAAAAGAGATTTCGATGTCGGCAAAACTCGGTATTCGAGAATCAGCGATAAAATTGTGGCGACAACACCTTGGAGCTCAACTCCCGGGACACCGCCACAACCCCTAAATGTCGAGGCACCAAGAACAATGTTCTCGTCACAAAACCATCGAACGATTCCAAGATACCCACGTGATCCTAAATTTTTTTAGTGAAATTTGAGGAGAGAAGAGTCAAAACTCTCGTCGGGATACCTCACCAGAGCGACGAAGGACTGGGGAGTAAAAAGAATCCTACTCTCGATATATATAATCCTAAGACTCAAAACATTTTCCATTCTAGACTCAACAACGCCAACAAACAATCAAGTAGGGGCTCCTAAGTCGGGAAGGCTCGATTACCAACTTGAACGCCCCGATGCGGCTATATCTCCCACGTGTCGAGGCACGACTTAGAGGCATAACCGCATTGAAAGCAATGTCGCAAGTGAGGTAATCTTCACACAACCCATGTAATAAATAAGGAAAGAGATACATAGTTGGCTTACGATCGCCACTTCACACAAGTACATAAATAAACATCCATCATTCAGAGTACACTCAAGGTCCGACTCGGAACCAAAATAAAAGAAGATACCCCAAATGCTACACAGATCCCGAATCGTCCCAACTGGGCACCACTCTGATCATCGGGAAAAGACACATAATGTGACCACGTTCCTCGTCGAACTCCCACTTGAGCTCGGTTGAGTCACCGCCTTGCATCGTCGGAACACTGCAACTGTTTTGGAAGTATCTGTGAGTCACGGGACTCAGCAATCTCACACCAGCGAGATCAAGACTATTTAAGCTTATAGGAAGGACAGGGTAGTAAAGTGGAGCTGCAGCAAGCGACTAGCATATATGGTGGCTACATCGCAAAAGAGAGCGAGAAGAGGAGCAAAGCACGGTCGTGAAACTAGTAGCGATCAAGAAGTGATCTGAACTACTTCCCGGACTCACGAGAGGAGACCATCACGGTTACACACGGTTGATGTGTGTTTTATTTGAGGTCAACTTCGGTTTTCTACAACGGACATTAACAAATTCCCATCTGCCTCATAACCGCGGGCACGGCTTTGAAAGATATTACCTGCAGGGTGTCCCAACAAGCCCATTATAAGCTCTCACGGTCAACGAAGGATATTCCTTCTACCGGAAGACCCGATCAATCTCGGAATCCGGACTACAAGACATTTCGACAGCAATAAAACAAGACCAGCAAAGCCGCCCGAATGTGCCGACAAATCCCGATAGGAGCTGCACATATCTCGTTCTCGGGGCACACCGGATTGTCCAAACTTCCGATAAACCAGCTCGAGTTGCCCTGATGGCCACGGCGGTGACAGTTTGGACCAGCACTCGAGGAGAACTGGCCCGGGTTAAAATAAAGATGACCCTCGGGCTCGCGAAAACCGAGGAAAAAGGCTTAGGTGGCAAATGGTAAAACCAAAGTTGGGCCTTGCTGGACGAGTCTTATTCAAAGCGAACTGTCAAGGGGTCCCATAAATCACCCAACCGTGTAAGGAACGCGAAATCAAGGAACATAACACCGGTATGACGGAAACTAGGGTGGCAAGAGTGGAACAAAACACCAGGCATAAGGCCGAGCCTTCCACCCTTTACCAAATATATAGATGTATTAAATATAGCAGATATATATATTGTGATATCCCCAACAAGTAAACATGTTCCAACAAGGAACAACATCTCCATGTTCCAACAAGGAACAAACTTCAGCTTCACCTGCAACTAGCAACGCTATAAGAGGGCTGAGCAAAGCGGTAACATAGCCAATCAACGGTTTGCTAGGAAAAGGATGGTTAGGGGCTGACATGGCAATATGGGTGGCATGATATAGCAAGTGGTAGGCATCGCAACATAGGCATAGCAAAAGAGCGAGCAACTAGCATAGCAAAGATAGAAGTGATTTCGAGGTATGGTCATCTTGCGCAATGTTCTCGAGTTGTCGAAAGCTTGATCCTCGTAAGCGTTCTCAACAGGTTCCTCATTCACGTACTCGTCTCCGGCTCTACCCAAAGCAACAACACAAACAAAGGAACCACAATAAATCACGGTGCAATGCACAATCAACATGATGCAAAACATGGCATGATATGCGAGATGCGATATGCAATGCGTATGTGCGCTCCGGAAGGTAAATGATGAACCAGACATCAACATGGCAAACCAAGTATGCCACTGGAAAGATGAGATGATTTCGGTTGAAATCGATATAAAGATCACCGGAATCGGATGCACGGTTTGGAAAAGACAAGCAAAACAAGAATGGCACAAATCTGCCATTAACAGCATGATGCCACTTAGCAAGCAACAAATAATTAAGCTACTGCACCCAAACGTACCAACAAAGTATATGGCAGTGAGCTACACAAGATGCTCGACAAAAGATGAGCACTGAGCTACGGCTAGTTCACATCATAACAGGTTCAAACAAGCATGGCAAAAGTGCACAAAATATCAGGCTGGACATGGCAAAAACAGCATCAGGTTGCAATGTTCAGAGCAACAAAACTACATGCTACAGGAACTTAAAATAGCAAAACATGGCATGGAATGAATCTACTCAAAGCATAGAACAAAAGTCCCTTAATGACCATAAGCCAAAAAGGATCATAAAATATAGTAACACCCATGTCAATATTGAAAGTTTCGTTAACAGATTCAGCAACATGACATGTCAAAAACTGATAACAAGTAGGCATGTTTACAAGCTCAATGCACTCACTACAAAGCCTTAAATGATAAACTAAGAATACATACATCAAGAAGACATGGCATAGAAGACATACATGGCAAGAACAATAACATAGCCTACATGGATCAACCACAACAACCTTGGCAAAATTGAATAACCTGTAAACAATCTGCCAGGAAACATTTGATAGCAAAAGTAGAGCTCGATTGACTCAAGCTATGGCACTCCATAATTGCAAAAAAAGGCATGGATGGATAGATAAAGACATGTTTTACAAAACATCCTTACTGAAGTATCTCAAAATATGCATGGATCTCTCGGTATCATCAAGTTAACATGGCATCAAAATCAGCTAAAACAGGGCTGAAATCAGCAACATCAGGACACCTACTTTGCATGCTTGTGCTAGTCACCACATAGATCACAAAAATACATGGCATACACCCCTGGAAAGATGGCATGGCATATTGCAAAACACATGTAGGACTCAAATTCATAGGGTGCACACAATAATCATGGCAAAAATAACAAAAGTGCAAGTTCTGTTAAGAAACAGAAACTAACATCACATAGCACTCTTCCAACAGCATTTCGGGCATCAATATGAGCTCAAATGAAAATGATGCAATGAGATGAAATGATCTACTCTTCGAGGTGAACATTTTGATATATTATACGCGCAAAATGGATCTACAGATGCAAAGATATAGCATGAAGAAAATGACACAAAATATCATCAGTGTTAACACAGAAGAAAAACGAGGGGGAAGAAGTGAACGGGCGGGCGCGCGAACCGAGGTCCGGATCGGGCTCCTCCCGACCGGATCGGGCGACGGCGGCTCGGGCGCTGGCTCGCCGGAGGAGGAGGAGGCGCCCGGCGGCGGGTCGGCCGAGGCGGGCGCCGAGCGGAGCCGGAGGCGTGAGACGACAGCGGCATCGGGCGCGGCCGCGCGACACGACGGCGGTGTATTCTGCAGCGCGTGGCGGGCCTTGGCGGCGTGGCGGCGCAGGGCGGCGGCGTGGAGGCGGAGGCGCTGCTGGCCTTGGCGCGGCCGAAGCGGCGGGCGGCGGCGTCTGAGCAGACATGAGGGCCGCTGCAGGCTCAGCCGGGCAGCGGCCTACAAGGGCGGCCGGTGCCACGTGGCGGCTCCAGTTGGCAGGAGGCGGGCGGATGCGTCCGCTCGCCGGGACGTGTCCGGCGGCGGAGGGGAAATTTTTAGGGTTAGGGGGGAATTGATCCGGGATTCTCGGGGGAGGTGCTTAAATAGGCATAGAGGAAGCTAGGAGAGTCCAAATGAGGTGTAGTTTTCGCCCACGATCGTGATCGAGCGACGGAGAGCATGGAAGTGACTTAGATGGGTTATTGAGCTGTTTTGGAGGGTGTTGGGCTGCAACTTAAAAGAGGCCTTTGTGAGAGTCACGGTTAACCGTTGGAGTACCAAACGAGCTCCAAATGACCAAACTTGACCGGTGGTCTCGGGTGGTATACCAAGGCCACTAGACAAACCTTGGTCCATTTCGAGAAGGTTTAGTACCCGCACACGGAAAACGTAAAAGGGCCGCCGGGGAGATAGGAGTGCCGGATTGCAAAACGGACAACGGGAAAAATGCTCGGAATCATGAGGCGAACACGTATGCAAATGCGATGCACATGATGACATGATAAAATGCATGACATGGACAAAATGCAAAATGAAGAAAACCCAACCACGGAGGAATATCATATCACAATGCGAAAATGGCAAGAGTTGGAGTTACAAATATGGAAAGTTACTTCGGGTGTTACATCATGTTCTACTACGGCCTGGATTTCCATGATCCGCCCCAAAATTCATCCTCAATATTTCGACGTTTATCGTCGGTAATGCGGCTTTCCTCTGCATCCAACCCCACTTCGTTTATGGTTGAAGACCTTTAGCGTCAAGTCAAGATAGTGGGTGGCCGACGGGAGTCTTGGAGGCGCCATGGCGGGCAGGATGCCCAATGTTCTATGGCTCGAGGGCTCCTTCGTGGAGACAATAAAGGGGTGGCAATCGGGGTGGTTCTACATCACCGAGCCGCGCGACTCCAAATGGGCGGCGGCCCCCGAATTCAGATCTGGCTCCCCCACACGGCTCACATCATGGAAAGAGACGGGCCTGACGTGGGGTGATTCGGAAGAGCTGACCGGACTCCAAACCTGTGTCCGAAATCTGGTGGACAAGAAGCTCAAGCTTGTCAACGTAGTCCAAGTTATTCTCATCCGCCGGATTCTCCCATGCCAGCAACGGGCCTTTAATTTGTGGGAGTTTGATCCGGCACAGCACTGGACCTTGAGCCGCTCTTGACACTACATACGAAGATGCCCGAAGGTGCTGTTCAAGGGCGCCGAAGCCCCCGCATCCGCTACCGAAGATCGCGGATACAGCTTGCGCGTCAAGCCAGCGAGGTAAGTTACTTTACCCTTTACGGGACTCTTTTTCATAGATTGACTCTATGTGGGATCTAAAACTCCCTAACCTTTGGCAGATCGGCTGAAGACGTCCCGACAGATTAATCGTCCGCTCCTTTGCCGAAGACCAGCCAGACGCCTTGATTGGCGGGACTATCTGCTCGCACCTCACGTGGTGACGGAGAAGAAGGCCAAGAAGGAGGCCACGGAACTCGAAGGAGCTCCCGACGCCAAGCGCTGTCGATTCTGAAGCGAATCCTCTCCTAAAACGAGGAGGAGGAAAAAAGCCTCTCCCAGTGAAGAAGAGAGGAAAGGAAGGCCGCCCCAACCGGGAGGCGGAGGGTCAAGAAGGAAGGAACCTTCCTCCGGACTTCTCCACCAACGCCGACAACGACGAGGAGGAGTGGCCAACAAGGGCCAAGCCCCTGGCGAGATCGTAAGTGTCCGGACACCCATGGCTTTTTTCCATTGCATAATGTTCTCTAATGCCGAACAATCATGCAGCCCGCCCAAGGGCGAGCTCGCCGCTTCGTCGAGCGGGTCCCTGAGTTCGCCGGAATGGAGAGTACTTCACTTCCGACCGCATCCTCACCTCATGCTGCGGACGACGCCGAGGTGGGGCCCCAAGGGGGGCCTGGTCAAGAGAGGTGGCGCAGGAGGCGCCGCAAGGCAATCTCCCGGACTCCAAGCGCGAGGGGAGCGAGACCCCCAGGGGCTCTAAGCCGACCCTCATCCGGACTCCATACCGGAACCTTCAGCGGTTCCGAAGTCCGGCAAGCGGCCCCTTCGTAGGAAGGGTAAGACGCCGGTGTCCTTCGTCCAACCGGAGGCACCGGATAGCTTACTCGGGGCGCTTAACGCCTCCATCAACGAGGAGCACCGCCTTTGTCATGAGTGTGGTGATCCAGAAGTTCAGTCCGCCAAGAGCGGGCTGGCTGAAGCTTGTACCAGCCTTCTAACGAGGCTTTGAGGTAAGTTTAGAATATGTAAAAATATTACCGCATAGATAGTAGCCCTCGATGCTTAGTTCGGTGTTCGGAAAGAAAAGCCGGACTAAGGATCTAAAAGATATACGCAGGAGTCTAACATAAGTATGTCAATATGCGCATGCACGCTCTTCTTGACCTCTGCCGCCTTGTTGCTGCGGAGGTCAATGCATTGAAGCAGAGCCTCGGCGGTCCGAGAACGAGCTCGGCCTTGCCAAGAAGCAGCTCGAGGACAAGGAAGGTAAGTAATACCTTATTAAAGAAATATCTTATAGAAAGGATTTGGTTGCAAAAAATAACAGGAGTAACATGGGTACTGCAGGAGCCACGAGCGAGGTGGCGACCCTGAAGGAGGCGGTGTCCGTGGCCGAAAACAACGCGGCCGCGGAGCGCACCGAGCGAGAGAAGGGGGAGGCGCAGCTGGCGGAGGTACGGCAAGAGCTCCAGGCTCTCGTGAAAAAACACGAGGGTTTGGAGCGTGACTCGAAGACCCGAGAGTCCGAGCTTGCCTTGGCTCTTGAGAGTGCCAAAGCTGCTAAGGCCGAGGCCCAAAAAGCCCTCCAAGAAATTGAATCATTAAAGAAGATAGCGGCGGGTAAGGCATTCTTTATGCAAAGCAAGCATGTGAAAGTGAATTACCTATTACTTACCCGGATTTGGAGCTCTCCGGAGCATTCGCAGATCTGCCCGTGGTGTATACGATGCTTGCCGCGTTCTCTGCGCCAAGGAGGGAGCTCGACGGAGAAGGTGTTCGGTCTCGGTATCTTTGAGGCCGACCGTCCGATGCCCCTGAGCAACCAGTTGAAGCAGCTGGTCGAGCTCCACAAGGTCGCCGAACAGGCCATGAAGGGCCTCATAGTTCGGCCAGGCCATTGGAAGCCATGCATGGAGCTACTTGGGTTAGTGCAGCGGCTGGTGGGCCTTTGTCCATGGATTGAAGTCATCAAGCGCTCCGTCTACATCGAAGGTGCCTGTCGGGCCTTGCCCGTGCTAAAGTGCACCGGGGCAAGCTGGATCTTGGAGAAGCTTGTGATGGACGGGCCACCGAAGGGCAAGGAGCATCGCATACCGAAAAATGTACTATGAGGGCGTCTGAAGGGTGCCCGCCAGATAGCGGATGAGTGCTCCAAAGATGTAATTTTGAATAGACTCGCGTTTTGTTATCAGACGCTGAAAACTTGTTCATATCGCTAAGCAACGCTTGTTAATTTAAAATATTACCTTCAGGCGGCCGTTTATCAAATTTGAGAGATGGCAAGTCGTTGGCTTCAGCCCCATGCCACGAGTCTTTGGGGTGTTCGGGATAAACTTGAGCACTCTTGTTCCCATTCTTGGGTCCATCTAGGAGGCGCTCAGCATAGCGAACAAGGCAACCGGACTTATAGTGCTTGAACACTCTCACTTAGCCATAGAATTCTATAAGTTTAAATTTCGTGAAGCCCCTAGTATTCGAAGACCGAGTTCGGGCGCTATCACGCCTTGGCGGACAATGCCGGTTCCTCGCTCTAAGCGGCATAAGTCTTTAGGGACCGGAAAAACCTCTTGAACAGCGACCGGCTCTCGCCCTATCATGACGGTCAGTTTAGCTTTCTCCACCGAGGTGCTCAACCCAGCTCAACCGGGCACAATCGCGGTGGTTCTCCCGGTGCTACCTTAGCCGATATAACGCACGTAAGGTACCAAAACATGGGAGCAGGAAAACCCAACTATTGACCCAAGACATGATTGAAGCCGATGCATATAATGCTATAAGTTCGGGGTGCCGCACTTGTGAAAGTGTTCGGTCTTATCACACCATACTTTTGGGGTACTTAAGCCCCTGGTGTATGGGCCGTACCAAATTGTACGGTTGCGCAATGTCATAAATGAACATATATAATGGGAAAGAATGCAATAATAGGCAAGAGCTATATATTGGTTATTAAAAAGAAACTGCAAATAAAAGCAGAACGATACAAATTGTGCGATAAGCAAGGGATGTGATTATTTAACATGTCCCCCTCCAGGGGTAAGCTGCGGGATGGTATGTAAAACAGGTATAATGCTCATAGTAGAGACCACCTGAACACTCGACGTAGCTTTCTGCTTCCCTGGCTGTTGCATCGTGAGTTCGGCAATTCTAGTGCCGGACAGGACTTCTGGAAAACGGAGTCCTGAAAGTAAAAAAAAAAGGAAAAGAATGACATAATCGGGAGCCCCTGGTGCGGTTGAGCCGTATTCTGGGCGTGCCGTGGTCGTGCCCCTCCCCTTATGCCCATGGTATCTCCAGAGCGTGGTTATGTACGCGTAGTACTGGCTTCTCAATTTCGCGAGGGCTGGGGTTGGGGCGGATTACTCTGCGATGCTTGGATCGTGCGAGCGGTCTTGTTGTAGGTTACTCGGCTGCTTGCGGTGTCCGGACGTTTAATGGCGGACTCGAGAATTGTTGTGAGAGGCTGCTTTGCACCTCCGCCAGGAGGGTCGCCATGTGCTCCTCCGTTCGGAGAGAGCGTTCGGTGTTTCCATTGACCGTGATTACTCCTCGAGGGCCTGGCATCTTGAGCTTGAGGTATGCGTAGTGCGACACCGCATTGAACTTTGCAAATGCGGTTCGTCCAAGCGATCGCGTGATAGCCGTGTGAAGCGGGACTATGTCAAGATTAACTCTTAAGCGAAAGTTATCCGGGATCGAAGACCACTTCGAGTGTAATCGAGCCTGTACAATTGGCCTCTACACCCGGTATGACGCCTTTAAAGGTCGTCTTTGTAGGTTTAATCCTTGAGGGGTCTATGCCCATTTTGCACACTGTATCCTGATAAAGCAGGTTCAGGCTGCTACCGCCGTCCATCAGGACTCTGGTGAGGTGAAATCCGTCAATAATTGGGTCAAGAACCAATGCGGCGAAACCGCCATGACGAATGCTAGTGGGGTGGTCCCTTCGATCGAAGGTGATCGGGCAGGAAGACCATGGGTTGAACTTTGGGGTGATTGGCTCCATCGCATATACGTCCCTTAGTGCATGCTTCTGCTCCCTTTTGGGTATGTGGGTTGCGTATATCATATTCACCGTCCGCACTTGTGGGGGAAAGCCCTTCTGTCCTCTATTGTTCCGTGGCCGGGGCTCTTCCTCGTCATCGCTATGCAGCCTCTTGTCCTTGAGTTCGGCACTTAACTTGCCTGCTTCCTTGAACACCCAACAATCCCTGTTGGTGTGGTTGGCTGGTTTTTCGGGGGTGCCATGTATCTGGCACAAGCGATCGAGTATTCGGTCCAAGTTGGGCCAGGGCCTGGGTATTTCTTTTGAATGGCTTCTTCCGCTGACCGGGTTTAGAGCCTCTGAATCCGGCATTGACTCTGTATCTTCAGCATTATCGCCGCACGCGGCGCTTGTTCTTATTCTTGTGCGACTTGCCATTGCTGTCCTTGGTATCCGAACTACCGGGTGTTTGGCCAAGTTGTTGCTTCGAGCTAGCCAGCTGTCTTCTCCCACGCAAAGCGGGTCATGAGTGTGGTGAGGGCTGCCATGGATTTGGCTTTTCCTATCCTAGGTGCCGGGCTAGCCACTCGTCATGGATGTTATGTTTGAAGGCTGCAAGGGCCTCTGCATCCGGACGATCAACGATTTGATTTTTCTTGGTTAGGAGCCGTGTCGAGATTGTCCGGCGATTCTTCCGCTGCTGAATTATATGGCTAAGGTCATCGGCGTCGGTGGTCGCACATATGTGCCCCGGAAGTTATCAAGGAATGCGGCTTCGGGTCCTCCCAACAACCAATTGATTCTGGCCGGCAAGCTGTTAAGCCAATGCCGAGCTGGTCCTTTAAGCTTGAGTGGGAGGTATTTGATGGCGTGTAGATCATCACCGCGGGCCATGTGGATATGGAGGAGGTAGTCCTCGATCCAAACCGCAGGATCTGTTGTGCCATCGTATGATTCGATGTTCTGGGTTTGAAACCCTCGAGGATTTGATGATCCATTACTTCATGTGTGAAGCATAGTGGGTGTCTTGGCGCCTCAGATATTGGGCTATATCACGGCGCAGCTCAAATGAGCTTTGTCTCATGGTTCGGCCCGGCGGAGTTGCGATATCCGGCGTGACGGTTATCATCACGTGTCGTGGGCGCCCACGTGATCCGTAGATCGATCTTGTATGTTTTGCCTTATCCTCCAATATATCTAAAAGTCCGGTAGCGTTTTCCGTGCCTTGGTACTTTTTGAGCGGCGTTGGGGTGCGGCTTGAATGGAGGGTCTAGAGGCCTCTCTGTCGCGGCCACGGGGTGGCCGGTCGGCCGCGTCATGCGCTGGTGATGTAGGTTTGGGTGCAGCTTCCTCTGATTGAGGCAACGGCCTGCGTTTGGGGTAGCTTTTGGAGGGGCGTTTGAGTTCATATTCTTCGGCTGCAAGGACTTCAGTCCATCTGTCAGCTAGCAGGTCTTGGTCAGCTCTAAGCTGTTGCTGCTTTTTCTTGAGGCTGCTTGCCATGGCCATAAGCCTTCGTTTGAAATGCTCCTGTTCGGCGGGATCCTCAGGCACGACAAATTCGTCGTCGTCGAGGCTTGCCTCGTCTTCGGAGGGAGGTGCATAATTATCGTCCTCTACCTCTCTTTTTGCCGCACTGTCGTGCGGACTTGCTTCTCCCTCCTCCTGTGCTAAGTCCTGCTGGAGAGGGTCATCTTCGGCACTGTCCGGGGTGTTATTGTCTCCCGTTCTGGAATCGCCGTTTTTACTGTGGCGGGATTTAGAACGGCGCCGCTGACGTTGGCGTTTGGGTTGTTTCTTGGAGGGGTCATCCTCCGCCGTTCCATCGCCATTCCCATCTTTTGGGATGTCCACCATGTCTATGTCGTATGACGAGGTGGCCTTCCAGTGCCCTGTAGGCGCTGGGTCTTGGTCGTCTTCGGCATCGTCGTCCATACCGTCGATGTCTTCGGAGTCTAAGTCGAGCATGTCGGTTAAATCATCGACAGTGGCTACAAAGTGGGTGGTGGGTGGGCGTTTAATTTCTTCGTCGTCCGCATCCCAACCTTCCTGTCCCTAGTCTGGCCAGGGCTCTCCGGATAAAGAGAGAGACTTTAGTGAATTCAGAATGTCACCAAAGGGCGAGTGCTGAAATATGTCCGCGGCAGTGAACTCCATGACCGGCGCCCAATCGGATTCGATTGGCAGGGGCGCGGAGGGTTCGGAATCTGGAGAGGAGTCCGGCACCTTGGAGTCACAATCTTCACAAAGGACAGGGATGGAGTTCGGCTCAATCGCCGTTGAGATCGTAGCCCCCGAGGCGGTGTCCAACCACTCGTCCTCGATCGGGGGAGTCGGCTCCGAGCTAAGGGTCGGAGCGGACGCTGGTGCGGCCTCGAGGACACTGTTCGGCAGCAGAGCTAGATCGTGCCCATCGAGACAGTGCGGCGCGCTTGGCTGTGGCTCAAATCCGTCGAAGATCAAGTCTCCGCAGACATTGGCCGTATAGTTTAAGCTTCCAAATCTGACCTGATGGCCAGGGGTGTAGCTTTCGATCTGCTCTAGATGCCCAAGTGAATTGGCCCGCAGTGCAAAGCCGCCAAATACGAAGATCTGTCCGGGGAGAAAAGTCTCACCCTGGACCGCGTTGTTGTTGATGATCGAAGGAGCCATCGGGCCTATAGGTGACGACACAGAGGAACTCTCAATGAAAGCACCAATGTCGGTGTCAAAACCGGCGGATCTCGGGTAGGGGGTCCCGAACTGTGCGTCTAGGCGGATGGTAACAGGAGACAAGGGACACGATGTTTTTACCCAGGTTCGGGCCCTCTCGATGGAGGTAATACCCTACTCTTGCTTGATTAATATTGATGAGATGGGTAGTACAAGAGTAGATCTACCACGAGATCAGAGAGGCTAAACCCTAGAAGCTAGCCTATGGTATGATTGTTGTTCGTCCTACAGACTAAAACCCTCCGGTTTATATAGACACCGGTTAGGGTGTCACGCCCAATATGCGACCCTATCCGAAAGGAACTCGAAGGTCCCACCAAGGATAGACCCGCATATTGAAACGCTTTTGCAAGGTGGATATCATTACATCAACATTACATAATAGATGGGGATACATACATAAGTCACAAATGCCACAAGAATACAACATCACAATACATGAGAACAACATCCGACTACAGATGAAACATAAACAGAAACTCGAACGACATCCACCCTGCTAGCCCAGGCTGCCGACCTGGAACCTATCCCCTGATCGAAGAAGAAGCAGAAGAAGAACTCCAATACAAGCAAACATCGCTCTCGCGTCAAGATCATCGCACAACCTGTACACCTGCAATCGGTGTTGTAGTAATCTGTGAGCCACGAGGACTCAAAGAATCCCATTACCATGGGTATCAAGACTAGCAAAGCTTAAAGGGAAATGAAGGGATAAAGTGGTGAGGTTGCAGCAGCGACTAAGCATGTATGGTGGCTAACATACGCAAATGAGAGCGAGAAGAGAAGCAAAGGAACGGTCGTCAACTAGTAATGATCAAGAAGTGATCCTGAACTCCTACTTACGTCAAACATAACCCAGAAACCGTGTTCTCCTCTCGATCAACCCCGAAAAGAGACACTCACGGTTACGCACACGGTTGGTGTATTTTAGAAGAGTTTACTTCGAGTTTACTACAACCGGATATCAACAAATTCCCATCTGCCACATAACTGCGGGCATGGCTCTCGAAAGTTTATACCCTGCAGGGGTGTCCCAACTTAGCCCATGATAAGCTCTCGCGATCAACGAAGGATATTCCTTCTCCCCGGGAAGACTCGATCAGTCTCGGAATCCCGGCTACAAGACATTTTGACAGCAATAAAACAAGACCAACAAAGCCGCCCGGATGTGCCGACAAATCCTGATAGGAGCTGCACATATCTCGGTCTCTGGGCACACCGGATGAGCAAGACGTCGGGTTGGTATAGACCCTGATTGCCCAGGGGGCGCCGGACATCGCTCGGTTTGGGCCAGCACTTGGAGAAGCACTGGTCCGAGGGGGGGGGGTAAAATAAAGATGACCCTTGAGAGCGCGACTCCCAAGGGAAAAAGGGCTAGGTGAGGCAAATGGTAAAACCAATGTTGGGCCTTGCTGGAAAAGTCTTATTCAAAGCGAACTGTCAAGGGGGTCCCATAAATCACCCGACCGCGTTAGGGACGCAAAATCCGGGAACATAATACCGATATGACGGAAACTAGGGCGGCAAGAGTGGAACAAAACACCAGGCATAAGGCCGAGCCTTCCATCCTTTACCAAATATATAGATGCATTAATTAAATAAGATATATTATGATATCCCAACAAGTAAACATGTTCCAACAAGGAACAACATCTCCATGTTCCAACAAGGAACAAACTTCATCTTCACCAGCAACTAACAACGCTATAAGAGGGCTGAGCAAAGCGGTAACATAGCCAAACAACAGTTTGCTAGGAAGGGTGCAAAAGGTTAGAGGCTGACATGGCAATTGGGAGGCTTGAGCAGCAAGTGATAGGTAGCGCAGCATAGCGAAAGAACGAAGAAACTAGCATAGCAATGATAGTAGTGAGATCCAGGGTAGCGGTCATCTTGCCTGAAATCCCGCAAGGAAGAAGAACGAGTCCATGAAGAAGACTAACGGATGAAGCCGAACCAAGCGTAGACGAACGAATCCTCACGATCGCAACGAAACAGGAACTAACAAGAAGAAGCACACAACATAGTAAACACACCACACATGAACAAGGCATGATGCACAACAAGCATGATGCATGACAAAGCTAGATGAGGCTACTCATGGCAAGGGATGATGCAAACAAGAGCAATACATCAAGGCAAGTTTAAATGAGGCCGGAAACAACATATAACAATTCCGGTAAGTCCTCATATGCAAATTTCGAAATTGGTCCAGATCTGAACAAACCTTATGTTCAAGTTGTTAAACAACAAGTTAAGATGCACCATGATGATCTACACAAAATTCTAGTCAAGTTACATATAAAGTTCATTAGATTCGGAGCTACGGCCTAGAAGATATGAGCAAAACAAGTTAAACATGGCATTGATGCAAAATGCATGCAAACATCAAGCAAACACCTCAAAACAAGGATTCAACATGATAATATGAAACTACATGCAAAATCAAGCAAGTTTCATATAGAGCACACTCAAAACGGAGCAACGGTTCAACACATACACACAATACAAGTTATAGCAACAATCTGTTCAAAAGAGCAACTAGGCATATTGCAAGCATCAAAACAACAAGCTACAGGACCTCAACAAGAAAACAAAAGGCATGGGCATAAAGTACAGGTAAAGCATGACAAAACATGAACACTGAGCTATCTCCAGAAATCACTAGAACATGCTCAAAAACACATGGCAAGATTGCAAATAATAACAGCTTTAGGACTTATCGGAAATAACATCGAGGTTGCAATGTTTAGAGCTATGAAACAACATGTTACAGGAACTTATCATGGCAAACAAAGGCATGGCATGAATCTACTAAATGCATAGATCAAATGTCCTTTAGTGACCATGAGCCAAAAGGATCGAAGATATGATGGCACCCATGTAAACATAGCAAGTTATATTACAGATTCATACATGGCAGGAACAACAATAAGTAGGCATGTTGGTGAGCTTGAACCACTCACCACAGAGCAATACATGGCATGGCAAGGCACCCAATAGCAAGAAGACATGGCATAGAAGCTATACATGGAAAGAACAACATCATAGCATGCAAGGATCAACTACAACAACCTTGGCAAAATTGAATAACATGTAAACAATCTGCCAGGAAACATTTTATAGCAAAAGTAGAGCTCGATTGACTCAAGCTATGGCACTCCATAATTGCAAACAAGGACATGGATGGATAGAGCATAACCATATGTTCAAAACATCCTTACTGAAGTATCTCAAAATAAGCATGGATCTCTCGGTAGCATCAAGTTTACATGGCATAGAAATATCAGCAAAACAGGGCTGAAATCAGCAACATCATGAAGCCTAGTTTCCATGCTTGTGCTAGTCACCACAGAGATCACAAAAATACATGCCATACACCCCTGTAAATATGGCATGGCATATTACAAAACACATGTAGGACTCAAGTCCATAGGGTGCACACATCAATCATGGCAAAAATGACAAAAGTGCATGTTCTGATAAGAATCTGGAACTAACATCACATAGCACTCTTCCAACAGCATTTCGGGCATCAAGATGAGCTCAAATGAAAATGATGCAATGATATGAAATGATGTACTCTTCGAGGCGAACATTTTGACATATTACACGCACGAAACGGAGCAACGGATGCAGAGTTATGGCATGATGAACATGGGCACATGAGATGAAAATATCAGGACTTAGCAGATTTCGGGGGAGAGGAAAGTCAACCTTCAAAAGGATCTGGATCTGGGCACGGTTCTCGAGGCAGGCGGCGGCTCGCCGGAGAAGACGACGGGACGGCGGCCGGAGCTTCACGGAGGAGGGCAGCGATGGTTCCGGCAAGCCCGGACGCAGGCGCCTTTCGGCGAGGGTGACCGTGGAGGCGGGAGAGACACGGCGCGCCAGCGGCGAAGCTAAGCGGCGGGTCCGCGAGGGAAGGCGGCGGCAGCGCAGCGCCGCCGGCGACGGGTGGCGGAGGGCGGCGGCGCGGGCGCGCGGCGGGCGGCGAGGCGAAGGGCGCCGGGGCGCCATGAGAGGCGGCGGCGATGACGATGGGCTTGGGGGCCCGACCGTGCTCGGGCGGGCGGCGTGGCGCTGGTGGCGAGGAGGCCACGTGGCGGCTTGGGACTGGCGGAGGCCGGCGGCGCGAGGCGTGTCCGTGGCAACGCGGACGCGTCCGTGCCGGAGGAAGAAGAAGGCTAGGGTTGGACTGCGCGAAAAATCCGGAGGGGATCACATATTTATAGGTAGAGGGAGCTAGGAGAGTCCAAATGAGGTGCGGTTTTCGGCCACACGATCGTGATCGAACGACCGAGAGCATAGAGGGGAGTTTGCTGGGTTTTGGGCCACTTTGAAAGGGGTGTTGGGCTGCAAAGAAAAGGGGGCTTTTGCGGTTACCCGGTTAACCGTTGGAGTACCAAACGACCTCCAAATGATCTGAAACTTGACCGGCGGTCTACCGGTGCTATACCAAGGCTGCTTGACAAACATCGGTCCATTCCGAGAACGTTTAATACCCGCATACGAAAATAGGTAAAAGGGGGCGCCGGGAGACATAGGAGTGCCGGATTGCAAAACGGACAACGGGGAAAATGCTCGGATGCATGAGACGAACCCGTATGCAAAATGAAATGCACATGATGACATGATATGAAATGCAAATGATGACATGGCAAAGTGCAACACGCAAGCAAATGACATGGCAACAACGACGAATAACTGGCAGACACCTGGCGCATCGAATCCGGGGCGTTACAACACTCCTCCACTAACAAGAGATCTCGTCCTGAGATCTTAGGACCGAGACAGAAGGGAAAAGGGTTGAGGTGAAACAAAAACTCAAAAGAAGAAGCAAAGAATCGAGAGCACTTGAGAAGAAGAGAAAGCAGCGAGAATGACGAAAGCAGCTCACTGAATCGGATAGACTATGAAATCACTCAGGTTAGAATGAGATGAGAAACGAATAAGATTGAAAGGATTTAGGTAGCACTCCGGCTGAACATGGAAGGAGTTGGAACTGAGTTTGAAAAAAATGGAACGATAGTTGATGAGAGGAACAACACAATGCCTCCGGAAGAATTGAAAGATTTGAAAGAAGAGAACTTAGAAAGAAGGATTGAACGGAGTTGTTGAGAAAATCAACAGCGAAAAAAATAAGCTTGTTGTGGGCTTATAGGTAACATCTCAAGATCATAAGGTGATAACCGGCCACAAACGGAAATGATTGGATAGTTGAGAAGAACGAAGAAATGCAAAACTCCACTGCAAAAGAAAATGAAGAATTATTTGCACTTCAAGACGCGAGAAGAAAAGGATACTTGAACTCCACCGACAAGAATCTTGATGAACACTTGAAGAATGAATTAAATCATGAAGAACCACCATGAAGAACTCCGGTAACAGAAGGATGATAAGATAGAATGAAGGAAGAAAGAATAAGATGAGCGTTGTGATGATTTAGATGGAGGATTCCGACGAAATGGCGGAGGAAATTTGAACTCCGGAAAAGAAAAGATGATAACACTTGTAACTAGAATTTATTCCTCAAGAACAAACTCTGAAGGAAGGGATTAATCACTTGGAGGAAATAAGAATAAGATTTATTGTATGCTTATCCTCCACCAATTAAATTGATGAGAAGCAATGGATTTGCATACTACTTATTCTTGATAAAAAAGGATTGAGAAGTGACATATCGCAAACTTGAGAAGGTCTTCATGAACCACCGGTAGGATTCGAAAGAACGAATGGATTAAAATGATAATCATGGAAAAAGAGTCTTGAACGAACCACCGTAAGAATTCGAAAATGACTGACGAAAAAGAAATAATCACCGTAAGAATTAGAAGGGCGATAGCTGGAATGATGAGGGCGAAGAATTCTTCTGGAATGATGGCCTCCAGTGAAAAGAAACGGGAAAGCAACTCCTGACATACTCCGGATGGATGAAAAGAATTTGCATGACTAGAAACAATTAGATAGGATAACATCGAGCTAGGACCGCGAATCTTCGAGAGAACAGACAAGATATAGAGGAAAGACTCTTCTTCGATCTTCAAAGGACGACGATAAACACCACCAAAATTAATGAGATACTCCGGAAGAAAGAAAAAAAAACAGAGAGGTTGAGCCAACAATGAAATGATTTGAAATTGATCTTGGAAAGGCGTCTGACTGATGAAATTCGTTCTTACGTCTAACTTGAAAAGAATTAGAGAATAGCTCCGCATAATTAGAAGAGTCAGGTAAGATCCTGGGAAAAGACCTGTGGGTTAGGGCCCACTGAAAGAAAACACCGTTGGAAAGGATTGTTGAACAGATAGATGATGCACCGGAACAATTGAAATATTTGAATGAGGTGACAACCTCGAATTAATTGGAACACGCATTTAATCTCACAGGATGTCTTGAACTCCGGAATGATAAAGCTGGCGAGAGGCGAACAAAGAAAGAACACTTGAGGAAAAGAATATGATTAACCCGAAAAACTTGAATTGAATCCACCAGAAAAGAAAAGAGATGAAGAATGACGAACTAGACGAGAAACCACCGGTTGAAATAATTGATGGAAGACTGAAGAGGCTCCACACGAATGGAATAGATGGTCGGAAGAAACTCGAACTCCGGGAAGAAGAGGTTGGGAGGGCGGGAAAAACAAAGGCAACTTTGAAGGGGAAATCGACGAATATCTTGAAGAGAAACACGGTTGAAATCATTGAGGAGAGAGCAAAACCTTCACACGAGTAGGATCGATACTCGATTCGAACTCCGGTTCGAGATGAAAAGGGTGGGCGGTGGGAAAAACAAGGACAACTTCGGACAAGGAAAAACAACGACGTCGGAGGAAGAACTGAGGATTGAACTTGGCAAAGATGAAGAGGCTCGAGTCAACTTGACGAGAAAAGCACCGGATGAAAAGAGCTGAGGAACAACTACCGGAAAACCAACAGCGTGAACCTAAAGAAAAATTTGAATGGGAAGAGGAGTAGTTCAAAACACCTACGTCAAGATTCCTGACCAGAGCGACGAAGGGGCTGAGGAGTAAAAAGAATTCCTAATCTCCGATATAACTAGACTCAGAAAACAGTTTTTCTTCTAGACTCGACAACGACCAAACTACACGATCAATCAAGGGGGCTCCTAGGGTCGGTCGAGGCTCTGATACCAACTTGTCACGCCCAATATGCGACCCTATCCAAAAGGAACTCGAAGGTCCCACCAAGGATAGACCCGCATATTGAAACGCTTTTGCAAGGTGGATATCATTACATCAACATTACATAATAGATGGGGATACATACATAAGTCACAAATGCCACAAGAATACAACATCACAATACATGAGAACAACATCCGACTACGGATGAAACATAAACAGAAACTCGAACGACATCCACCCTGCTAGCCCAGGCTGCCGACCTGGAACCTATCCCCTGATCGAAGAAGAAGGAGAAGAAGAACTCCAATACAAGCAAATATCGCTCTCGCGTCAAGATCATCGCACAACCTGTACCTGCAACTGGTGTTGTAGTAATCTGTGAGCCACGAGGACTCAGCATCCCATTACCATGGGTATCAAGACTAGCAAAGCTTAAAGGGAAAGGAAGGGATAAAGTGGTGAGGTTGCAGCAGCGACTAAGCATGTATGGTGGCTAACATACGCAAATGAGAGCGAGAAGAGAAGCAAAGGAACGGTCGTCAACTAGTAATGATCAAGAAGTGATCCTGAACTCCTACTTACGTCAAACATAACCCAGAAACCGTGTTCTCCTCTCGATCAACCCGAAAAGAGACACTCACGATTCGCACACGGTTGGTGCATTTTAGAAGAGTTTACTTCAGTTTACTACAACGGATATCAACAAATTCCCATCTGCCACATAACCGCGGGCACGGCTCTCGAAAGTTTATACCTGCGGGTGTCCCAACAGCCCATGATAAGCTCTCGCGATCAACGAAGGATATTCCTTCTCCCGGGAAGACCCGATCAGTCTCGGAATCCGGCTACAAGACATTTTGACAGCAATAAAACAAGACCAACAAAGCCGCCCGGATGTGCCGACAAATCCTGATAGGAGCTGCACATATCTCGGTCTCAGGGCACACCGGACGAGCAAGGCGTCGGGTTGGCATAGACCCCGATTGCCCGAGGCGTCGGACATCGCTTCGGTTTGGGCCATCACTTGGAGAAGCACTGGTCCGGGGGGTAAAATAAAGATGACCCTTGAGAGCGCGACTCCCAAGGGAAAAAGGGCTAGGTGAGGCAAATGGTAAAACCAATGTTGGGCCTTGCTGGAAAAGTCTTATTCAAAGCGAACTGTCAAGGGGGTCCCATAAATCACCCGACCGCGTTAGGGACGCAAAATCCGGGAACATAATACCGATATGACGGAAACTAGGGCGGCAAGAGTGGAACAAAACACCAGGCATAAGGCCGAGCCTTCCACCCTTTACCAAATATATAGATGCATTAATTAAATAAGATATATTGTGATATCCCAACAAGTAAACATGTTCCAACAAGGAACAACATCTCCATGTTCCAACAAGGAACAAATTTCATCTTCACCTGCAACTAACAACGCTATAAGAGGGCTGAGCAAAGCGGTAACATAGCCAAACAACGGTTTGCTAGGAAGGGTGCAAAAGGTTAGAGGCTGACATGGCAATTGGGAGGCTTGAGCAGCAAGTGATAGGTAGCGCAGCATAGCGAAAGAACGAAGCAACTAGCATAGCAATGATAGTAGTGAGATCCAGGGTAGCGGTCATCTTGCCTGAAATCCCGCAAAGAAGAAGAACGAGTCCATGAAGAAGACGAACGGATGAAGCCGAACCAAGCGTAGACGAACGAATCCTCATGATCGCAATGAAACAGGAACTAACAAGAAGAAGCACACAACATAGTAAACACACCACACATGAACAAGGCATGATGCACAACAAGCATGATGCATGACAAAGCTAGATGAGGCTACTCATGGCAAGGGATGATGCAAACAAGAGCAACACATCAAGGCAAGTTTAAATGAGGCCGGAAACAACATATAACAATTCCGGTAAGTCCTCATATGCAAATTTCGAAATTGGTCCAGATCTGAACAAACCTTATGTTCAAGTTGTTAAACAGCAAGTTAAGATGCACCACGATGATCTACACGAAATTCTAGTCAAGTTACATATAAAGTTCATTAGATTCGGAGCTACGGCCTAGAAGATATGAGCAAAACAAGTTAAACATGGCATTGATGCAAAATGCATGCAAACATCAAGCAAACACCTCAAAACAAGGATGCAAAATGATAATATGAAACTACATGCAAAATCAAGCAAGTTTCATATAGAGCACACTCAAAACGGAGCAACGGTTCAACACATACACACAATACAAGTTATAGCAACAATCTGTTCAAAAGAGCAACTAGGCATATTGCAAGCATCAAAACAACAAGCTACAGGAGCTCAACAAGAAAACAAAAGGCATGGGCATGAAGTACAGGTAAAGCATGACAAAACATGAACACTGAGATATCTCCAGAAATCACTAGAACATGCTCAAAAACACATGGCAAGATTGCAAATAATAACAGTTTCAGACTTATCAGGAAATAACATCAGGTTGCAATGTTTAGAGCTATGAAACAACATGTTACAGGAACTTATCATGGCAAACAAAGGCATGGCATGAATCTACTAAATGCATAGATCAAATGTCCTTTAGTGACCATGAGCCAAAAAGGATCAGAAGATATGATGGCACCCATGTAAACATAGCAAGTTATATTACAGATTCATACATGGCAGGAACAACAATAAGTAGGCATGTTGGTGAGCTTGAACCACTCACCACAGAGCAATACATGGCATGGCAAGGCACCCAATAGCAAGAAGACATGGCATAGAAGCTATACATGGAAAGAACAACATCATAGCATGCAAGGATCAACTACAACAACCTTGGCAAAATTGAATAACATGTAAACAATCTACCAGGAAACATTTTATAGCAAAAGTAGAGCTCGATTGACTCAAGCTATGGCACTCCATAATTGCAAACAAGGACATGGATGGATAGAGCATAACCATATGTTCAAAACATCCTTACTGAAGTATCTCAAAATAAGCATGGATCTCTCGGTAGCATCAAGTTTACATGGCATAAAAATATCAGCAAAACAGGGCTGAAATCAGCAACATCATGAAGCCTAGTTTGCATGCTTGTGCTAGTCACCACAGAGGTCACAAAAATACATGGCATACACCCCTGTAAATATGGCATGGCATATTACAAAAACACATGTAGGACTCAAGTCCATAGGGTGCACAGATCAATCATGGCAAAAATGACAAAAGTGCATGTTCTGATAAGAATCTGGAACTAACATCACATAGCACTCTTCCAACAGCATTTCGGGCATCAAGATGAGCTCAAATGAAAATGATGCAATGAGATGAAATGATGGACTCTTCGAGACGAACATTTTGACATATTACACGCACGAAACGGAGCAACGGATGCAGAGTTATATCATGATGAACATGGGCACATGAGATGAAAATATCAGGACTTAGCAGATTTCGGGGGAGAGGAAAGTCAACCTTCAAACGGATCTGGATCTGGGCACGGTTCTCGAGGCAGGCGGCGGCTCGCCGGAGAAGACAACAGACGGCGGCGGAGCTCCACCGGAGGAGGGCAGCGAGGGTTCAGCGAGCCCGGACGAGGCGCCCGGCGAGGGGTGACCGCGGAGGCGGGAGACACGGCGGCAACGGCGAAGCTAGGGCGGCGGAGGTCAGCGAGGGGCGGCGCGGCGCAGGTCACCAGCAACGGGTGGCGGAGGCGGCGAGGGCGGGCGCCGCCAGGCGAGGGCGAAAAGGCGCCCGTGCGCCGGAGGAGGCGGCGGCGCGATGATGATGGGCTTGGGGCCCGACCAGGCTCGGGCGGCCGGGCGCGCGCTGTGGCGAGGAGGCCACGTGGCGGCTTGGGACTGGCCGTCTTGTGGCGCTGAGGCGTGTCCGTGCAACCGCACGGACGCGTCCGCCATGGAGGAAGAAGAAGGCTAGGGTTGGACTGAAAAAAATCCGGAGGGATCACATATTTATAGGTAGAGGGAGCTAGGAGAGTCAAATGAGGTGTGGTTTTCGGCCACGCGATCGTGATCGAACGACCGAGAGCATAGAGGGGAGTTTGCTGGGTTTTGGGCCACTTTGAAAGTGGTGTTGGGCTGCAAAGAGAAGGGGGCTTTTGCGGTTACACGGTTAACCGTTGGAGTACCAAACGACCTCCAAATGATCCGAAACTTGACAGGCGGTCTACCGGTGCTATACCAAGGCCGCTTGACAAACATCGGTCCATTCCGAGAACGTTTAATACCCGCACACGAAAATAGGTAAAAGGGGGCGCCGGGAGACATAGGAGTGCCGGATTGCAAAACGGACAACGGGGAAAATGCTCGGATGCATGAGACGAACCCGTATGCAAAATGAAATGCACATGATGACATGATATGAAATGCAAATGATGACATGGCAAAGTGCAACACGGAAGCAAATGACATGGCAACAACGACGAATAACTGGCAGACACCTGGCGCATCGAATCCGGGGCGTTACATAGAGTTAGGGTTACACAGAGTCGGTTACAATGGTAGGAGATCTACATATCCGTATCGCCAAGCTTGCCTTCCACGCCAAGGAAAGTCCCTTCCGGACAAGGGACGAAGTCTTAAATCTTGTATCTGCATAGTCTTGGAGTCCGACCAAAGATGATAGTTCGGCTATCCGGACACCCCCTAGTCCAGGACTCCCTCAGAGCTCTCTTCCTTAAACGAGCTCCTGGATCGCATCGCCGCCCTGGGAGTCGCTACAGACTACGATCAGATTGGGCCTAAACCCGATCTGAGAGAAATTAACTCTCCCCAGGTCACCCATCACGTTGCCGTGGTGGAGGAACAATGCGGCGACCCTTCATCTATCTTAAGGACTAGCTATGTCCGGATTCGATCCTCAAGCGGATACCCGCGGAGGGGAGGACGACACTCAAGACCTGAACTTAGAGTCAGGCAACGGGCTAGATTCATTGGACAACATCAAAGAATCCAAGCTTCCGAGTTCGGAAACTCCTTGGCCCTTGAGCCTCAGATTGGGTGAGGTTTCGGATGTAATTCCACCCACCCACCCGAACATAGGCGATCTATCCAAAATTAGGCAAGAGCCCGAGGAAACAGTACATCATTACTGGGCCAGATTCCTCCTGATTATGAACAGGATAAAGGACTACCGTGAGGAAGACACAATTTCATTCTTCTGCAATAATTGCACGGACAAGGGAATCCTCAACGCCATAGGTCGCCGTGAAATTACACGCTTTGCTGACTTGGCGTCCATAGTGCGAAAATCTTGTGCGATGGAAAGCGCTGAAAAACCAAGTAAGATTTTGGGACAATCCGCCCTGAATACAAACCAGTCCGAAATAAAAGGGTGCATTATCGCCAATCACCGGGTTAAACACCAAAAACAAAAAACCCCTACGGGGCATGGAACCGTCTTGGAGGGATGGCTCAAGGGACCTGTAAAATTCATAGTCTGAGAAGCCACACCAACTCATAGCCTTAGAGCATGTTGGATACTCGGCGGTGGCCAAAAGTGGCGAAGAGCTTCTAACCCCAAAGATCCACAGAGCACCAGCCCGGGATACCAATGACAGTATTAATAGTCTTGAGACTTTTGCATCAAACAATATGCAACGAACACTCCATGATCTTGCGAAGTCTACCAAGTAGCAACAATAAATCCATGGGTGACACGGCTATTACCTTTAATGCCGATGATGAACATAAATTCGAACAGCCCGAGCACCAGCAACATTGGTCCTCGGTCCAATAGTGGGCTGCCGCCTTACCAAGGTACTCATGGGCGGTGGCAGCGGATTGAACCTCATCTATGAGGAAACCCTTGAAAAATGGAAATAGATGTAGCCGCATTGAGCGAAGCAGCACAACCTTTAGAGGAATAATACCCGATCGGAAGCGCGCTGCACAGGAAAAATCACACCGGATGTGGTGTTCGCACGTTGGATAATTACAGGTCCGAGGAGGTCACGTTCCAAGTGGCCCCGTTCAGCAGCGGATACCACGCTCTATTAGGGCGAGAGGCATTCACAATTTTTCAAGCTATACCCCATTATGGGTACATGAAGCTCAAAATGCCCGGGCCCAATGGAATCATCATTCTTGCTAGTGACCCGGACATAGCACTCCGCGCCGAAAATAAGACAGCCGCACTAGCCCTCGAGGCACTATCCGAAGCCCTAGCGGCCGAGGAACTGACTGCGCTGTGCTCCACATAAAAGATCCAAGTCCACCTCCTTTAAACCAGCGGACGAAATAGTCAAATTCCAAGTCCACCCAACGAACCCTACAAAAACGGCCTCCATCGGGGCACAATTAAACCCTAATGTAGACGCCGCACTACGAGAATTCCTACGTGAAAATTGGGACATTTTTGCCTGGCACCCTTCAGACATGCCAGGAATCCCACGCCGGCTGGTCGAGCATAGCCTAAACATTCTAAAAGGATTCAAGCCAGTCAAACAGGCTCTTTGACGTTTCTCCGAACCTAAGAGACAAGCCATGGGAGAGGAGCTAGCCAAACTATTGGAGGCCGGATTCATCAGAGATATAAAACATCCGGACTGGCTAGCAAACCTGGTGATGGTACCAAAGAAGGACAAATCCTGGAGCCTATGCGTCGATTTCAAGGACCTGAACAAGGCTTGCCCAAAGGATCCCTTCCCACTCCCCCGCATCGATCAAATTATCGACGCTACCGCAGGACACGATTCATTGTGTTTCCTCGACGCATACTCCGGCTACCATCAAATCAAGATGGCAGAGCCTGACCAAGCGGCAACGGCATTTATCACCCCATACGGCCCATTCTGCTTTAACACAATGCCCTTCGGGCTCAAAAACGCCGGCGCAACATATCAGCGCATGATTCAGACATGTCTGGCAAACCAGATCAACAAAACAGTGGAGGCATACGTAGATGATGTGGTCGTCAAAACCAAGCACGTCGAAACTCTAGTAGACGACTTGAGGCTCACATTCGATAATCTTCGAACATATGACATCAAGCTTAACCCGGAAAAATGCGTTTTCAGCGTACCAGCCGGAAAGCTCTGGGGCTTCATTGTATCCGATAGAGGAATTGAAGCAAACCCAGCCAAGATCCGAGCTCTATCACAATTGGATATCCCAAAGGACCTCAAACAAATACAAAAATTGACTGGATGCGTGGCGGCTCTAAGCCGCTTTATCTCCCGTCTAGGAGAAAAGGCATTACCCCTCTATCGCCTCCTCCGGCGCACCGAACACTTTGAGTGGACGGATGCCGCCACGACCGGACTCGAAGAAATAAAGGCCATATTGGCAACAAACCCGGTCCTGGCCGCGCCCAACATGGGCGAACCAATGCTATTATACATCGCCGCAACTCATCAAGTTGTAAGCGCGGTGCTCGTTGTCGAACGAGAAACGGATGGACACAAGTTCCCCCTTCAAAAACCAGTTTACTACGTGTCCACTGTCCTCACTCCATGCAAGGCACGGTATCCGCATTATCAAAAGATAGCGTACGCGGTGTACATGGCATCCCGGAAGCTGCGACACTACTTTCAAGAGTGTTCGGTAACAGTAGCCTCGGAAGTACCTCTTAACGACATTATAAACAACCGCGACGCCACGGGCCGGATCGCCAAATGGGCCATTGAGCTCCTCCCGTTCGACATAACCTATAAGCCATGGCGAGCCATTAAGTCGCAAGTTTTGGCCGACTTAAATGCGAATGGACTGAAGTCGAACTCCTAAAGAGTATGACACATATTCCAACTGGATCATGCACTTCGACGGCTCCAAAATGTTGGCTGTCAGAAATTGGCGTCGTTCGACGTCCCCAACAGGAGATCTGATTCAATATGTACTCGAGATAATGTATACGGACTCCAACAACACAGCCGAATCTGAGGCCCTTCTAGATGGTCTCCGGATGGCGGTATCCATGGGCATTCAACGCCTAGAGGTGCGCGGGATTGAACCTCGCGATATCCCAAATAAATGGAGACTTTGATGCCAAGGATCCGAAAATGGCAGCTTATCGCAACGCCGTCCTAAAATGTCAGCTCGGTTGAAGGGCTCGAATTTCACCATATAGCCCGGAAAACAATCAGCATGACGTCTTGGCACGCATTGGCGCAAAGCGCGATTCGTCCCCAATATCTTCTTAGAGGCTGTTCAAGCCATCCGTATTATGGGAAGGAGTCCGGAAATAACAGCCCGACCCAACAGACCGCCCGACACTCAACATTACGGCATAATTGGAGGCTCTTCCAGCGAAGTAACATCTTCAGCCCACGTAATAATGGCAGTCATTGCCCCATGGACGGAACCATTCCTAGCCTACCTAACCAGGCAGGAACTTCCGAGGACCAAAACGAGGCACGCTGCATAGTGCGGCGATCTAAAGCCTATAAAGTCCATGAGGAGAACTTTATAAGAAAAGCACCACCGAGTCCTTGAAAGGTGTATCTCCGAAGAGGAAGGCGGAATCTTCTGGCGAAATTCATGCGGACTCAGCGGGCACCACGCCGCAGCCGGGCCCTTGTAAGCATGGCCTTCCGTGCAGGATTTATTGGCGCCGCCCGGCAGATCTCAGGACTTAGTCCAACGATCGTCGGTTGCCAGCTCTTTGCTAATCAAAGCCACATGCCACCCACCGCCCTCAAACTATACCCATCACCTGGCCCTTGGCAGTGCAGGGGCTTGACATGGTTGGACCCCTTAAAGGAGGAACCCACAAGCAAAAATACCTACTGGTCATGGTGGATAAATTCACCAAATGGATAGAGGCCAAGCACATTAAGGCGGCAAATCCGGACGGTGATAGACTTCATATCGAGGGTGCGTTACACGTTCTGGCGTCCCCACAGCATCATCATCGATAACGATCACGAACTTCACGGCCGGCGAGGTCAAACTCGGTGCAAAACATGGGCATCAAGCTCGACTATGCTTGATCTATCACCCTCAAACTAACGGTCAAGTCGAGCGAGCAAATGGTCTAATCATGAGCGGCATCAAACCCAGATTAGTGCGGTCCCTCAAGGAATCTAACATGCACTGGGTAGAGGAGCTCGACTCCGTACTCTGGGGGCTGCGGACCACGCCGAATCGCACCACCGGATTCACACCATTCTTTATGGTATACGGCGCAGAGGCAGTTCTGCCCTGCGACATAATTCATGACTCACCTCGCGTGCGCATGTACGAAGAAAGAGAAGCGGAGCTTGATCGGCAGGACAGTTTGGATGCCTTGGAGGAGGAGCGTGATGTGGCAAAAGTCCGTTCCGCATTCTACCAACAGCAGGCTCGAAGATATCAAAGCAGAGAAGTACGAGCCAAAACTTACAATGTTGGCGAGTTAGTTCTCGCTTTGCCGGACAAGAAAAGGACAAACTCAAGCCCAAATGGGAAGGTCCCTTTATTATCGACCAAGTCGACGGTGGAGTGTACCGTCTGCGAGATGCATCGGATAACCGACTCGAGCCGAACCCATCGAGCATAGCCCGTCTCCGAAGATTCTCGCCTAGCGCGGATTTAGAGTTCGTCTCCTTCCTCTGTCTATTTTTACACATTAGTTGTCTTATATTTCTCTCCTCCCCTCTTTTCTCTTACAACCTTTAAAGGCTCGCTCGCGCATTGTTACTTTTACACACTTGGCGCGCTATCCGCGCTCATTATACACAGGGCTTCTTTAATGAAGCTTATTTGTCTGGGCTTCATGCCTAACACATGTGTAACGCCGCATGTACCTTTTATTCACCATTATATGCATCGATATGACTTAAGTTTTGGCCAAGCTGGGTTGCACGGCTCACATGCTTACCCCTCGTTCCCGATTGTTCGGCTAGGTGGTAAAGGAGCACCTCTGCGTTTATTACTGCCGGGTCAGCGGATGTGTACCTCGACTGGGTGAAGCCGAAAGCTAAGCGTTCTTAAGGGAATATTCGGTCGGTGAACTAAAGATGATTTCTCGCTTATTTATTTATCTGCCCCGGATGCTTTTACCTTTTTTGCAGTCCGGACATGCACTTTAAGGCATGCCTCCCATGAAAGGAACCCCTAACGGAACTATTCTCCCTGGAAGATGTTTCTTACTAACCATGTAATATAACATAACTAGTTGGTCACTTGTCTGTTCAAGCACTAATGACCCCTATGCCTGGTTTCCACGCATGCCCCGGTTCTTACATAACCGTGAGGGTATTCGGACACACTCCGTACTATAGGGTCCCGAGGTTGAAGCGAAAAGGTCCGCCATGACAAACGATCTACAATCCGTCTAGAAGGCATTTTTTACATGTCATCTTCAATTAGATAGTCAATTTGACTGGGTGTATTCCTCCTCAATACCATCTAATAGGTTGTCTAGTTTACAGTCCTGTTGGGAATACTTTGCGGCCAATTCTACTTGGCCGTACACTAAGCTCACAGGGATCTCCTTCCCATCGGGCCCCACAGGTCCGACCTCGGCCATGTGTTTTGGGTCAGCCTTCGTGTACCGTGTCTTCACCATGGCCCAGGCCTCCCTGGTGCCTTGACGGCAGGCCGATATCTTCCATAATCAAAAGCGCCGGCGCGCTACCTTAAGCCTCTCTGCAAGCTCTCCAAGGCCTTCGGGCAGGGAGACAGATGGCCACAAGGCCTGGGCGACGCCTTTCATCACCTGCCGAACTCGTTCCTGTAGTTGCAAGAGCTCGGGAAGAAGGTCACCCGTAGAACCGGGCATTTCCTCTGCAGGACGACCTATGAGCATACCTACAGACATAACTCTATTAGTCGACTTCCTCGCCGAACTCTTTTTCAAAGTTCGTTCAAGCACTTACTAAAAATGCCGCGTCGAAGCCGTCGATTCTCCTTCACGGAGTCCGACAGCTGGGCACGAACATCCTTTAGTTCCTCGCCTAGCTGGGTGTTGGCATCTTGGAGATTATTCTTCTCCTGCCTCACCCTCGTAAGCATGCTCTCCCCGGCCTTTAACCGGTGCAAGATTTGTTGCGTGTCCGGATCTACTCCGGCGCCATCTGCAATGATATTGTCAGATTTACACACACGCCGCACTTCACAACATACTTATCTTTGAGCGTATATTACGGAGGGGTCTCTTGGCCTCCCTGCGGTGGCTAGTCTTGACCTCAAGTTGGGCTTTGCACTCTTCCAGCTCTGGGACAGTTGGGTATTCTTTTTGTAAGATCCTGCATAACAAATGATCCTTAAATCAGTTATTCTAACTATTTCATGTCTCGGGAGCTCTTGGTATATATAACCATCAAATTTTCTCACCGTATGTCTTTCACATCTTGCTCAGTAGCTCTGGCTAGACCATTTTGGCGGCACGGAGTGCGCATCTCCCGAATTGAATGCATCCAATGCCTCTTGGGAGAAACATGCGTCACGAAGAACTGTCCGGCGACGCCTATGATTCATGGCACTCTCCACCTCAGAATTGGTGGCAGATAGTCCGTCGGCATCCTCTGTCAGAGGAGTGTCCGACGCACGCCTCGTGTCCGACGCACGCCTCGTGTCCGACGCACGCCTCGTGTCCGCCTCCGCTTCTGGACCTGGCGTTGGAGCCTGGCTGGTGGAGGCTCGATTGGCAACCTTGCCGGATATAGTCCGGCGAGCGCTCTTTTTCCTGAAGGGAGCACGAGCGTTAGTATACCTTCCGGGAATAAAACCTGGGAATAAGATGGCACGCCATACCGTTGCGCCGGCGTCTCAATCCGGACCGCACTTCTTTTCAGCCTGCTGGGCCTTGCTGCCCCTTGTTGGCTAGCCACCGCAGGCTCGGCCTTCCGCCTCAAGGGCCCCCCCTGCAAAACACCATTGATATACGGTGATCAAAAATAAGCACGGATGGATCATTTTCATAGTATTGGGACTTGGTCTCGATTACGTGAGGCGGAAGTATTCCGGGGTAATCGGCCGTAATGGCGACCAAGGCATTGTCAATGCTCAGTTGGTAAAATACCCCATCGATCAACTCCACGGAGATGTTCGGATCCTCTTGGGAGGCCGGATCGAGGGACCGTTCTGGATCCTCAGGTTGTGGAGGAGGGCTGTTTATATCCTTTACGGCCCGACGCAATTCCTGCATCGAAATCACAAGATAAGGTACTTAACTATGGGAATATGGAACAGATGGGCAAAAAGAAGTGTCCGCTTACCCAGCTTGGAGGATTGTACATAGAAAATCCGCCCTGTGGATTGATGCGGAGGAACTCGTCCTCTTCTCCCTTGTACACTGCGAACAAGGCCTTCGTCAGAGCAGCAACCGATCCCGGCCCCTTACAGCCGCAGCGGGTGGCATCATCCTCCCCGTTGAAATCCCACATGGGGTGGCCTCTATACTGAAGCGGTTGCACCCCCCGCATAATGCATGTGGCCATGACCCCGATCATGGTCAGTCCGGAATGAGCTAACAACCTTATCCGGCTCATCAGGTAGAGGACGTCCTTGTCATTTTCCCTCTGAGGGCTCCGTGGGCGCCAAGGCGCTTCTTCAAGGGAGCATTATTGAACTCGGGAGGCCGATCCGAACAGGTCCGGCAGAGGACATCTTCTATATAAAACCAATCTGAAGGCCAGTCTTGGACGCCTTCCTTGGGGTTCGGATAGATATCCGGTCCCGCGATGCACCATAGTTCGGCTCCGCCCACTTGATATATCGACCCCTCCACGAGAGCGGGGCACAAGGCGTAACAACTTCTTCCATGGCCTTGAAATGAGCCTCGACGCCCAAGAACAGCTCGCAAAGGGCTACGAAGCCCGCAATATGCAATATGGAGGCAGGCGTAAGGTTGTGCAGCTGGAGGCCGTAGAACTCTAGGAGCTCCCAGAGAAACGGATGAATTGGAAATCCGAGCCCTCTTATTAAATAAGGGACAAGGCATACCCGCTCTCCTTTGGAGGGATTGGGGATGCTCTCCTCCTGCTTTCCTCCATTATAGGTAGCGAGTCCGGCTCGAACCGGGACCATGAAGGCTGGGGGAAGAAATCCCATTGTTTGGAGCGTCACTAGCTCGCTGTGTGGGATGGAACATCTCTCCCAATCTCCAGGCTGAGGGCTGGGAGGGCGAGAGGAGGAGCTGCGTCGGTAGCCATGATGGAATGGATTTACATCCGGATGCGCTCCGATGAATGCTCACGAAGGGAAGATGGTGTGATTCGGATCTAAATCCCCATCTCTTTTATAAGGCAGCTTATTTGCGCATCTAGGGGGGTAAAAGTAAAAACACCCTGGCTTTTCGCATTCGTTTGACACGTGGAAGACGACCATTATTGGGCGTGGAAGCCAAGGAGCATAATATTCATGAGAAGCGGACACTATTCAACAGGTACACATAATTTGGAGAAGAACCCGCCTTGCAATGCTGAAGACAAATCTGCTGCGCGGACTCGTCGTCATTGAAGCCTGGTTAGGGGCTCTTGAGGAGTCCTTGATTAGGGGTGTCCGGATAGCGAACTATAACCTTTGGCGGACTCTGGACTATGAAGATACAAGATTGAAGACTTCGTCCGTGTCGGAAGGACTTTCCTTGGCGTGGAAGGCAAGCTTGGCGATCTGGATATGTAGATCTCCTCCCATTGTAACCGACTCTGTGTAACCCTAGCCCTCTCCGGTGTCTATATAAACCGGAGGGTTTTAATCCGTGGGGCGAACAACAATCATACCATAGGCTAGCTTCTAGGGTTTAGCCTCTCGATCTCGTGGTAGATCTACTCTTGTACTACCCATATCATCAATATTAATCAAGCAGGAGTAGGGTTTTACCTCCATCGAGAAGGCCCGAACCTGGTAAAAACATCGTGTCCCTTGTCTCCTGTTACCATCCGCCTAGGCGCATAGATTAAGGACCCCTACCGAGATCCACCGGTTTTGACACCGACAATGGTGAAGCAAAAGGAATAGCATATGATAACCAAAAGTTCACTCGAGTATCATTCGTGTAATCATAAGGGTCAATATGGATGTCACTGTTCTGCTATTGATCATTGAACGAAAAGGAGTTTCATTCATGTCTATGCTTTACCGAACCTACAGGGTCGCATGCTTAAGGAAACTATGATATGTGAGTATTAGTGGAGTGAGAGTTATATGAAAATATATTTTCAAAATAGTTTCGTCAATATAAGAAATAGTTTTAAGAGAAACCAGAAGCGTTTTGGGGTTACTGGAAGAGTTTCGGGGTTTACCGGGTAATACCGGGAATTTACATATAGGTGGAAAAAGTTTCCTGAGACATTAAATAAATGATAAAAGGTTCTAATATTGATTGAGAGACTTTTAGAATATGTTTAATATCAATGAGCTAAAGAAATTACTAAAATGCCTAAAGGAGGCACCCCCGTTAGCCTCTTTGAAGGCCTAGGGATGCCGAATTGGAGGGAGGAGGACTCTTCCTTTAGGGTCGGCGCAAGGGGGAGGAGTCCTTCCTTCCCTTGCGGTGCCTCCTCCCCATTCCCTACACCTATATATACTAGAGGTTTTGGCCCTTGGAGACACATAAGTCTTGGAGCCTCCTCTAGTTCTCTAGTTCTATTTCTAATTTAGAGTTGTTATAGATTAGAGCTAGACCTAGTTACCTCAAGTACTCATAATAGAGAAGCTCTGTGTGGTTCTCTTCTCCTCCCTCTAATTCTCGGGCAACGACGAAGCACTACCGGATCGTAAATCCCGAACACGTGCAATCCATAGAGAGGTCGTGCTTTCGGTCTTTGGTTCAAGGGATCGTTCATGAACGGTTGGATGGACTTCATCAAAGATCTACAGCAACTCTTCTTCCACTACAAATCGAAGTGGGTAATTATCCGATCTAAACATTTTATGCATATTCATAGTGTTTTTTTGAGGGTTAAGACAGCAGGAGAGCTTCCTACTGCATGTATATATAAATAAGCAAAAGAGCAGTTACATGGTGATTTTACAATGGGGGGGGGGAGGGTTAGCAGGAAGACACAATCCTAACTAAGTTGTGGTAGATTTTGTAAAAAGGAGGTGACAACATGTCTCTTTCTACTAGGCAACCTAAAGCTGATATTGCCAAAGTCTTCCTTGAATCTAGTGAACCAAGAGGGGACGGAGGGCAACACCCGTCTAAAGTAATTGTTGTTGCGTTCCTTCCAAAGGCTCCAAGCAGCAGTGAGGAATATTTCCATGATCATTTTCCTGGGTTGTTGTGGCTTTAGGTTCTCCAGCAGATGCAACCGATCCCCGTGTGCGGCCCAGGATATATTCAGCAGGCCCCAACATTCCTGACTGAAGGTACAATGAAAGAAGAGATGCTCCACCGTTTATTCAATGTGCTGCCCGCAAAGAAGACAATCAAAGTTGTTACCAATATTGTAGTGACGCCGTTTGAGCATGTTCCTTGTGTTGAGCCGATCCGAGAGCAGAAACCAACCAAATACTTTGATTTTTGTTATGGATTTAGTCTTCCAAAGCCATTGGAATGTCATGTGTGCGACCACATCACGGAAAACAAAATGATAGTACGCTGTGGTTTTGAACACAGTAGATCCCCAACAATAGGACCAGACATCGTCACGATCTTCCAAACTCATGGCAGCCAAATCAGCTTGTAGGATCTTGAGCTCGTCATGAGCTTGCACTGACAGAGGCAGCTGAAAGGTTTCGTGGAGGGCGGGGGCAGTCAAGAAACCATGCACAGACAAATCCTCATTAATGACATAAGAGAAAGCGCGTGGATACTTCTCTGCTAAGATGGACTGATTCCAGTAATCATTCCAGAACAGGACCGAATCGCCACGTTTAACCTACACTTGGGTAATGCCACGGTATATCGACATAAGATTTGCAATGTCACGCCACCAAAAGGAGCCACAATTTTCTGAAGCATGCGAGATGGAGTCAACATAATATGTTTCCCAAATAAGCCGAACCCAAGGGACATCCATTCTATTGTAGAATTTGTGCAGGAATTTGAGCAAGAGGGCGTCATTCTGAATTTTAAGGTTAATGATGCCCAAACCACTACACTTCTTTGGTGACAAACCATGTCCCAAGCATGATTAATTCGCTTATCCCCATCCGCCGTGCGTTTGTTCCATAAGCAGTGTCTACGGATTTTATCAAGTTGAGCCAGGATCTTGGGCGGCAGTCTGAGAGTCCCCATTGGGTAGATAGCCAATGAGGTGATGAGCGAGTTGACCAAAGCAAGCTTGCCCGCGTAGGACATTAGGGACATAGCAGCGGTGATTTTCCTTTACGCTTCTGGACAAGCGGCGTCAGATCAATGACAGAAGGCCGGGTAGTGCCCAGGGGCAGACCGAGATAAGTAAAGGGCATGTTGGCCTATGTACATCCAAAGAGACGGGACAAGTCATCACATTTGGTCTGCGGCGTATTAATCAACACAAGCGTGGATTTTTGAAAGTTGATCTTCAAGCCAATGGAGGTGGCATAATCTTCGAGGATGAGCTTGATCCTAGCTGCTTGGTCCATGCAGGCCGGTAGGACGAGAATAGTATCGTCAGCGTATTGGATTACAGGGTAGTTAGCGTCACCCGTAGGAGGGATGGGATGTGCGATCAAGCCTTGCTGGAGTACTGCGTTGATAGCACTTTGAAGTAGGTCCGCTGCAAGCACAAAAATCAGGGGGGATATCGGATCGCCTTGACGAACACCACATTTACACCAGAACTGTCTCCCTGGCACCCCATTAAGTAACACAGAGGATTTACCCGACGCGAAGATGCTCTCCATCCAGGCCAACCATTTGGGCGGGAAACCCATGTTCTTCAAAATTAGCAGCATGGCAGAATGCTCGATCGTGTCAAAGGCCTTCGCAAAGTCAAGTTTAAGGAGAACAATCTCTCTTTTGGAGGCCTGACACTGGTGGATATATTCAAAAGCCCAGGCAAGGCAGTCATGAATCGATCGGCCACGAAGAAAACCATATTGATTTCGGTGCACAATGCTGAGAATAATTTTTTGGAGCCTATTCGCCAAGAGTTTGGTGATCAACTTTAAACATCAGTTAAGAAGAGTGATCGGATGGAAGTCATTAACACCTTCAGGCAAATTAACCTTGGGGATCAAAGTGATGAAACCTGCATTGATGCTTTCAAGATTGAGGCCGCCATGATGGAACTCATCACATAGAAGATAAAAGTCATTTTTAATGATTGGCCAACATGCTTTTAAGAAAGCCCCATTGAAACCATCAAGGCCAGGTGCCCGATCTGGTGGCATTTCCGAGACCACATCATCAATTTCTTTACGTGTGAAAGGGGCAATCAGGTCTGAGAAATCCACGTCCTTTTTCAGTAAAAATTTTAAGTTGAATTTCATGGGCTGAGTATTTGCTTGACCCATTCTTCCTCTGAAGGTTTCAAAAAGGATGGACTCTTTCCCAGCATGGTCACTTACAACCACTCCATCGGAAGTTTTGAGCGAGCTAATGCAGTTCTTCCTGAAGCGCTCGGTGGCAATAGTTTGGAAGAATTTGGAATTCTCATCCCCAAATTGAATCCATCGAACCATACATCTCTTATTCCAATAATCCTTTTGGTATTTCAGAAGACGTAGCAAATGTTTTTTGAGAATGCGTCTAAAGTTTCTTTCGGGTGTGGTCAGAGTCCGACGATCCTCAATATTGTCAAGTTCCAAGAGAGCTTTGTTCGTGTTTTCAATGGCTGTTTTAAGGCGGGAGATGTTCTTACTCCATTGCTTGAGAGCATGGCGAACATGCTTGAGCTTTTGTCCAATTCTAGCCGCACAATTATGGCTTTTATCGAATCTGATAGGTTTATTCCAAGCACGCTCCACCACTTCCATAAAACCAGGGTGAGCAAGCCAATATGTTTCAAACCTGAAGATCTTGCTTTTGGGGATTGAAGTTTGGATAACCACGGAACATGGAGTATGATCAGAAACGGGTTTGCCAAGGGGATTTACCAATGTGTTGGGGAAGGTGGTAGTCCAGTTTAACATGGTGAAGAACCAGTCGAGTTGCTCTAGGAGGGGCTGCAGTTGCATATTTGACCAAGTATAAGAACGCCCTTTGATGGGGAGTTCAGTAAGGTTTTGTTCCCGAATAAAGTCATTAAAAGTGAACATGTCTTGGACATTAGCCCCAGGTTTGTTGCGATTATCAGGTGAACGAATGTAGTTGAAATCACCTAATAATAACCAGTCTTGACCGCGGTATATTCATGTCAAACAACCAGTTAAATGAGCGTGACACGATGTTCACCACGACAAGGACCATAGACATTGACAAGTTTCCAACAATGATTGGACTGTGTGGATGTAAATTCGACACCAAGTGCAAAGTGTTCAGATAGAAAGACCCGGCCCGTAAATATACTGCTATTCCAGACCGTGATAATTCCCCCCGAAGATCCTTGGGATGGGATGTACGCAAAATGATCAAAACGGTGCGGGAAAATTGATTTCAGGACAGCAGAATCAAAGAAAGGCATTTTGGATTCTTGCAAGCAAACGATCGCACAGCCACTAGTATTGATCGCATTACCAAGGGCTAAGTGTTTATCGGGCGCATTAAGACCGCGTACATTCCAGCATAACACGTTCCAGTTACGCAAAAGCATTGGGAAGTAAATCAAGGTTCAGTAGTAACAAAAGCAGAGATAAACTGAAGAAGCTACTCTTCAATGAGGGCCGAAGTAGACAGCTCTTCAGCAGGTATTGCGCAAAGATTCATGCCAATTGCCTGCATAGTAGGGATGGATGTGGGTGGAGGAGCTGCAGCATCATCATCATCTCCAGAAGAAGGCATTGAAGCTCCAATAGCAGCAGAAGGAATTATGCGAGGCTTGACTTTATATTTGGTGGGGCGAGCATCAGAAGGTTGAGGAACCTTAAAACCATCATATTTGTTATTCTTGATGCTTTGCGGCGCAAGGTGGATGTATCAACAGGAGCTGGCATCTTACCTTTGCGTTGTTTACGAGTCGATGAGCGGAGGTCATGCATACTGATCCTCAACAGTCAAGGCCATTGAGGTGTGTGAAGAATTCAGCAATGCTGGCGCAGAGATGGCGTCCAAAGGGACAGAGAGAGCAAGTTGGTCAGCCTGCTGATCAACCACTGACAAACTCGGTGCCCTCAAGGGCTCAGACGGCTCCCAGGTGAGGAGTAGAGGCATCGGGGCAGAATGCACATGGGAGCCCAAAACTGAATGTTCATCAGGCAGAGCAGACAGAGCAAGCATTTCTGAAGCAGGTACCTATTGAGTTGCTAGCTGTGAAATCTGAATGTTCCCCCTCATCAAAGAAACCTGAAACTCCACCTGAAACGAGTGCTGCTGCATACCCAGACCAGAGCGCCAAGGTCCAAAAGAAGCCATCATCGGGCGAAGGGCCGAGAAAATAGCACTGTTAAGCTGCTAACAAGGGATGGTGTTTTCTAACAGCAAAGCCATGAGGGCATCTCCATTTGCCGAGAGGCCAAAGCACAGACCCTGGTTATGGATTTCCACAGAAATGGTGAGCGAATCATCAACCAAAGGAGCAGCATCAGTCACCTGATCTGGAATCACCAAAAGATCAAAAGTAGAACTGCCAGAGTCAGTCTCAGTCTCCTCAGAGGAAGTTATGGAGTCGTGCCAGGCCTGCATGGCATTGTCAGAGATGTTATTGTCAGGCACAATGCCGTCTTGCACTTGCAGACCCTGAGCAGCGAGCGATGCTTGAAAGTTCATCAGATACGGTGGCAGTTGAGGCAGAGGAGGGGCAGCCGTCGCTGGCCAAGCTTCCCATCCTGCATTGTCCTGCTCCAGGTTCACATCAGTCTCATCTGGGGCGCCATTGGGAGGTGCTGCATTCTGTACCATCCAATTGTGCACCTGCTGCTGATACAATTGTTCCGCAGTCAGGTCCAAACCAAGTTGGGGGTGCGGGATGCCATCAGATGGTGGAGGTTCCTCTCTGGCAGGCAGAACTTCAGGCAAAAGACCATTCCAATCATTGCTCCGGAGGATTGTGATCGGCACAGATCCAGCGATCCACGAGCTCCACCAAGCTGCCAAACAACAAAGCTTTTGGCACCAGATTGAGCGCAAAACTCTAGCTTTGATTAACACGGCGGCGATCTTGGCGGGGTTATACCATGAAACGAGCACCGAAACCACTGGCGACTTATTGATGTAATAATCTGTCGGTAATCATAGAAACCAAAGTACATAAGCGGATCTCGGGACCGAAGGAAGTGGTGCGACGGTTCGATTGCCGTTGTGAGCAACGAAAGTAATAAGCAAATCTTAGTCCTCAAGCTCTAATGGAGTGGCAACTGCGGTATCTACGATGAAAGAGTCCGAAATCCAAAAATCCCTATACCAAACGGATGATCACTCACTTCAGTAGTGAAGAGTTGGGCCTCATGAAGCAAACCTCGGATGGCATGGCGGATGGTGGCGCGGCGATGCATATGAACGTAATGGCTGGACTCCACAATGGCCAGGAAGTCATGGTTGAGCAGCGGAATCGGCCTGACCACCATGCCACTGCGGACAACTCGATCCGCCGGGCCTTGCTCGACGGCGAATCAGGGCGGGAGGAACGGCACCAGATTGAAGGTGAAGTTCGCCATGGTGGTGGTGGTGCGGATGGAGAGCTGAGGTGACGGGGGTGGCAGTGGTGACGAATGGTTGAGGCGGGGCGGTGGCGTTTGGGGAAGCCGAGGAGAAGCGGAAATGCGAGGGGCATTTTTGGTAAGTTGGGGATTTTTAGGAATCCACTGCCAACGTTCACGCCACCGCTTGGAGCGACAGGATCGGGCCACGTGCCCATAGTGGCTGCATGCCTCACATCGGATGGCCCTTTTGCGGGTATGTTTCTGCACCGGTGCGACCGGAGCAATGGGAAAGCTGGAAGAATTGATATTAGGGGGCTGGACAGTATCAGCGAATCCAAAATGTTCCTTAGCAACCCGAGTCGGGCAATTATCTACCTTGTGATCAGGTGCTGAGCATTTAATTCAAATCAATCTAGCTTGGCATTGAATCTTAGGATGACCCCATTGTAGGCAACGAGCACATAATACCACCCAATTAGTAGCAAGGTTGGTAATATCCTCCTCAGAGTAGGAAGCTTGGGCTAAATCCGCCTTATGCTGGGCCGAAAGTGTAGGGGGCCAAGAATTATGGGCCGGGGCATATTTGAATGCTGAACTAAGGAAACATTGCGGTGGTTCAGGATAAGGAGCATTAATGGGGCATTTAAACTGTCCCAAATCAAGAGACACCAAATTATGCTCATCCTCCAATTGCGCGTCCCGCAGATATTTCTTCATTAATGAGATCCTCGGTGATTCCGGAATTATGGGCTCCTCCGTTTGTGTTGCCAAAAAAGATCCAAACTGAATTTGAATACCATGAGTGTCCGTCGGTATGGATGAAGAAGAAGAAGCTTCCTTAGCATTATTGTTGGAGAAAACCATACGATCCATGGGTACCAAAGAAAATTTGCCAAGCTCAGAGGAAGAATCTTAACCATAGGGATGAGGTTTCAGAAAATCCAAAGTCGATTTAATGGCAATTGGGTGGCGAGCTGAAATTTCTGGTAATTCCTCATCAACATGCCAAGTATCAATCGACGTGTGTACCCGGGCAAAAACTCCCTTGAGCAGATGGAAATGACAGATGAAGTCCGGCCAAATACGATCTTTAAGACCGTAAAAAAAATGACCCACCTTATTATTGGCCACCGAAAAATGAAACACACGAGGTTTGATCTTGTGCACTCGAAAACCAGCACTAATGCTTCCAATGCAGCATTGAAGAGCAATACCCACAGAATCTTCATGGAGAGGAAAAGAGGCCGAAGAAAAGGAGACAACCAGGAAGAATTCCTTGTCGCCTCGGGAGGGAGAAAAATGCACTGTGGAACCAAATTTCCTTCTCACCTGGTCTGCAAGGGCTAAGCCAGGGGCAAAATCCCAATGCAAAAGGCCTTCCATCATGATTCACCTTAGAGATCGCCATGAATTTGGGTGGAGCAGGTGGGAGAGGAGAGGGAGAGGAGAGGAGAGGTGGGAGGAGCCATCGAAAAAAGCCAGCCTTGATGTCATTGCTACGCTAGATCATTGCACATCCCAGTACACTCCTGGGATCGTGATCGTAGGGCAGATTTTTTACTACATTTCCCAACAATTTGTGTACATATTAGGTTAAATAATAAATATTATATAATTTTATTGTGGCACACTGGTTTTTAGAGTTTTTTTGCAAGGGGGCAGCATGATCCAGTCACATGACAATTTCCCTCTATTGCAATCGTTGGAGAGTTTATTTGTATCACGCACGTCTAATGGCATGTAGATTTCTGACCGTCCGATCGACTCATGATTCTGAAATTTGTTTGCTCTTCGCATGTGCTTTAGCCCTTTACTATCTTAGATGGGGTCCATGAGTGCAGATTTTCGCAATTTTTGGTAGCTCTGTCCATCGCACCTCTCACGCTTCTTTTTTTACTTTCAAATTTGAATATATTATATCCATTGAATTATCAGATTTTTTTTTTGCATATTCGTGTTCCTTGTGATGTCGGATTTCAAATAATACCACTTTCAAATACATTCTGACAAGTTTTAAAAACTTCACCAAGCATCAACTACTAAAAATTAATAGGAATGAATGGTCTATGCACAAAGTTCATAAACGAAAACTAAAACCCTAAACGCTAAAACTCGAAATCCTAAGCCCTAACCCCTAGACCCTAAGCCCTAAGTCCTGAACCCTAAAAGCAAATGAAACTTGGTGAAACTTAGTAAAAACTTAATATTACGACTACTATCAATTTTTAACATTTGAAGCTTAGCAAAAAAAATTGTCAAATGTATTTAAGAGTGGTCTTATATGTAAGTCATTGTCGCACGAAACACAAATATGCAATCAGAACATAAATTGGACTTTCGCTTCAAAAGATACAGTAGATTAAAACTTGGGGATAAAATGAAAAGGCATTAGAGGTGGGGTGGATGACGCATGATACTATGGCAAAAGCTTCCATTAGCATGCATGGATGGACATCGTCCTAACATAATCAAAGGCCTTAAGACCAAACAAATTCTTGAATCTTAAAGCAATCCAACGGCAGCATGCATGTGTGACCTCGGACGTGTGTGGCCCTACGAGTTTCTGGCGATTGTTGCCTTCTCTTTCATTGGACGGATGTTCCCTTCTGTTGTGATTGTATATATATCATGTATGTTGGGGAACGTAGTAATTTCAAAAAAATTCCTACACACACGCAAGATCATGGTGATGCATAGCAACGAGAGGGGAGAGTGTCGTCCACGTACCCTCGTAGACCGTAAGCGGAAGCGCTATGACAACACAGTTGATGTAGTCGTACGTCTTCACGATTGATCGATCCTACTACCGAACATACGGCACCTCCGTGATCTGCACACGTTCAGCTCGGTGACGTCCCACGAACTCACGGTCGAAGAGAGCTTGAGGAGAGTTTCAATCGACCTGACGGCGTGATGACGGTGTTGATGAAGCTACCGGCGAGGCTTCGCCTAAGCACCGCTTCTGATATGACCGAGGTGGATTATGGTGGGCGGGGCACCGCCTGCGGCTAAAAGATCAATGATCAACTTGTGTGTCTATGGGGTGCCCCTCCCGTATATAAAGGAGTGGAGGCGGGGAGGCCGACCCTCAATGCAGCATACTGGAGGAGTCCTACTCCCACCGGGAGTAGGATTCCCCCAAGAAGTAGGAGTAGGAGGGAAGGAAGGAGGAGAGGGGAAGGAAAAGGGGCCGCCCCTTCCTTGTCCAATTCGGACTAGAGGGGGAGGGGGCGCGCGGCCTGCCCTGGCCGCCCCTTCCTCTCTCCACCAAGGCCCATGATGCCCATTACACTCCCCGGGGGTTCCGGTAACCCCCCGGTACTCCGGTATTCGTACGAACTCATCCGGAACCTTTCTGAAGTCCAAACATAGTCATCCAATATATCGATCTTTATGTCTCGACCATTTCGAGACTCCTCGTCATGTATGTGATCATATCCGGTACTCCGAACTACCTTCGGTATATCAAAACACATAAACTCATAATACCGATCGTCACTGAACGTTAAGCATGCGGACCCTACGGGTTCGATAACTATGTAGACATGACCGAGACACGTCTCCGGTCAATAACCAAGAGCGAAACCTGGATGCTCATATTGGTTCCTACATATTCTACGAAGATCTTTATCGGTCAAACCGCATAACAACATACGTTGTTCCCTTTGTCATCGGTATGTTACTTGCCCGATATTCGATCGTCGGTATCTCAATACCTAGTTCAATCTCGTTACCAGCAAGTCTCTTTACTCGTTCCGTAATACATCATCCCGCAACTAACTCATTAGTTGCATTGCTTGCAAGGCTTATAGTGATGTGCATTACCGAGAGGGCCCAGAGATACCTCTCCGACAATCGGAGTGACAAATCCTAATCTTGATCTATGCCAACTCAACAAGTACCATCAGAGACACCTGTAGAGCATCTTTATAATCACCCAGTTATGTTGTGACGTTTGGTAGCACACAAAGTGTTCCTCCGGTATTCGGGAGTTGCATAATATCATAGTCACAGGAACATGTATAAGTCATAAAGAAAGCAATTACAATATACTAAACGATCAAATGCTAAGTTAACGGAATGGGACAAGTCAATCACATCATTCTCTAATGATGTGATCCCGTTAATCAAATGAAAACTCATGTCTATGGTTAGGAAACTTAACCATCTTTGATTCAACGAGCAAGTCAAGTAGAGGCATACTAGTGACGCTCTGTTTGTCTATGTATTCATACATGTACTAAGTTTCCGGTTAATACAATTCTAGCATGAATAATAAACATTTATCATGATATAAGGAAATATAAATAACAACTTCATTATTGTCTCTAGGGCATATTTCCTTCAGTCTCCCACTTGTAGTAGAGTCAATAATCTAGATTATACAGTAATTATTCTAACACCCATGGAGTTTTGGTGTTGACCATGTTTTGCTCGTGAGAGAGGCTTAGTCAACAGTTCTGCAACGTTCAGATCCGTATGTATCTTGCAAATCTCTATGTCTCCCTCCTTGACTTGATCGTGCATGGAATTGAAGCGTCTCTTGATGTGCTTGGTTCTCTTGTGAAATCTGGATTCCTTTACCAAGGCAATTGCACCAGTATTGTCACAAAAGATTTTTATTGGACCCAATGCACTAGGTATGACACCTAGATCGGATATGAACTCTTTCATCCATACTCCTTCATTTGCTGCTTCCGAAGCAGCTATGTATTCCGCTTCGCACGTAGATCCTGCCACGACGCTTTGCTTAGAACTGCACCAACTGACAGCTCCACTGTTCAATATAAACACATATCCGGTTTGTGACTTAGAGTCATCTGGATCAGTGTCAAAGCTTGCATCGACGTAACCATTTACGGCGAGCTCTTTGTCACCTCCATAAACAAGAAACATATCCTTAGTCCTTTTCAGGCATTTCATGATGTTCTCGACCACTGTCCAGGGATCCACTCCTGGATTACTTTGGTACCTCCCTGCTAATCTAATAGCAAGGCACACATCAGGTCTGGTACACAGCACTGCATAGATGATAGAGCCTATGGCTGAAGCATAGGGAACACCTTTCATTTTCTCTCTATCTTCTGCAGTGGTCGGGCATTGAGTCTGACTCAACTTCACACCTTGTAACACAGGCAAGAACCCTTTCTTTGCTTGATCCATTTTGAACTTCTTCAGAACTTTATCAAGGTATGTGCTTTATGAAAGTCCAATTAAGCGTCTTGATCTATCTCTATAGATCTTGGTGCCCAATATATAAGCAGCTTCACAGAGGTATTTCATTGAAAAACTCTTATTCAAGTATCCTTTTATGCTATGCAGAAATTCTATATCATTTCCAATCAACAGTATGTCATCCACATATAATATTAGAAATGCTCTGAGCTCCCACTCACTTTCTTGTAAATCTGGGCTTCTCCAAAAGTCTCATATAAAACCATATCTTTGATCACACTATCAAAACGTTTATTCCAACTCCAGATGCTTGCACCAGTCCATAGATGGAACCCTGGAGCTTGCACACTTTGTTAACATCCTTTGGATCGAATAAACCTTCAGGTTGCATCATATACAACTCTTCTTCCAGAAATCCATTCAGGAATGAAGTCTTTACATCCATTTGCCAAATTTCATAATCATAAAATGCGGCAATTGCTAACATGATTCAGAAGGACTTAAGCATCGCTATGGGTGAGAAAGTCTCATCGTAGTCAACTTCTTGAACTTGTCGAAAACCTTTCACAATAGGTGAGCTTTGTAGACAGTAAGATTACCGTCAGTGTCAGTCTTCTTCTTGAATTTCCATTATTCTCGATGGCTTGCCGATCAACAGGCAAGTCAACCAAAGTCCACACTTTGTTCTCATACATGGATCCCATCTCAGGTTTCATGGCCTCAAGCCATTTTGCGGAATCTGGGCTCATCATCGCTTCCTCATAGTTCATAGTTTCGTCATGGTCATGTAACATGACCTCTAGAACAGGATTAACGTACCACTCTGGTGCAGATCTTACTCTGGTTGACCTACGAGGTTCAGTAACTTGATCTGAAGTTACATGATCATCATCATTAGCTTCCCCACTAATTGGTATAGGAGTCACAGAAATAAATTTTTGTGATGAACTACTTTCCAATAAGGGAGCAGGTACAGTTACCTCATCAAGTTCTACTTTTCTCCCACTCACTTCTTTCGAGAGAAACTCCTTCTCTAGAAAGGATCCATTCTTAGCAATGAATGTCTTGCCTTCGGATCTGTGATAGAAGGTGTACCCAAGAGTCTCCTTTGGGTATCCTATGAAGACACATTTCTCCGATTTGGGTTTGAGCTTATCAGGTTGAAGCTTTTTCACATAAGGATCGCAGCCCCAAACTTTAAGAAATGACAACTTTGGTTTCTTGCCAAACCACAGTTCATAAGGCATCCTCTCAATGAATTTAGATGGTTCCCTATTTAACGTGAATGCAGCCGTCTCTAAAGCATAACCCCAAAACGATAGCGGCAAATCAGTAAGAGACATCATAGATCGCACCATATCTAGTAAAGTACGATTACGACGTTCGGACACACCATTACACTTGCGAAACTATTCCGCATTGTTTCAAATGAAGACCAAACCTGGAACTCAAATATTCTCCTCCACGATCAGATCATAGAAACTTTATTTTCTTGTTACGATGATTTTCCACTTCACTCTGAAATTCTTTGAACTTTTCAAATGTTTTAGAATTATGTTTCATCAAGTAGATATACCCATATCTACTAAAATCATCTGTGAAGGTGAGAAAATAACGATACCCGCCGCGAGCCTCAACATTCATTGGACTACATACATCAGTATGTATGATTTCCTACAAATTTGTTGCTCGCTTCATTGTTTCGGAGAACGGCTTTTAGTCATCTTGCCCATGAGGCATGGTTCACAACTACCAAGGGATTCATAATCAAGTGATTCCAAAAGTCCATCAGAATGGAGTTTCTTCATGCGCTTTACACAAATATGAAATAAACGGCAGTACCACAAATAAGTTGCACTATCATTATCAACTCTGCATCTTTTGGCTTCAACATTATGAATATGTGTATCACTACTATCGAGATTCATCAAAAATAGACCACTCTTCAAGGGTGCATGACCATAAAAGATATTACTCATATAAATAGAACAACCATTATTCTCAGATTTAAATGAATAACCGTCTCACACCAAACAAGATCCAGATATAATGTTCATGCTCAACGCTGGCACCAAATAACAATTATTCAGGTCTAAAACTAATCCCGAAGGTAGATGTAGAGGTATCATGCCGACCGCAATCACATCGACTTTGGAACCATTTCCCATGCGCATCGTCACCTCGTCCTTAGTCAATCTTCGCTTAATCTGTAGTCCCTGTTTCGAGTTGCAGATATTAGCAACAAAACTAGTATCAAATACCCAGGTGCTACTGCGAGCATTAGTAAGGTACACATCAATAACATGTATACCACATATACCTTTGTTCACCTTGCCATCCTTCTTATCCGCCAAATACTTGGGGCAGTTCCGCTTCCAGTGACCAGTCCCTTTGCAGAAGAAGCACTCAGTCTCAGGCTTAGGTCCAGACTTGGGCTTCTTCACTTGAGCAACAACTTGTTTGCCGTTCTTCTTGAAGTTCCCCTTGTTCCCTTTACCCTTTTTCTTGAAACTGGTGGTCTTGTTGACCATCAACACTTGATGCTCCTTCTTGATTTCTACCTCAGCAGCCTTTAGCATCGCGAAGAGCTCGGGAATTGTCTTATCCATCCCTTACATATTATAGTTCATCACGAAGCTCTTGTAGCTTGGTGGCAGTGATTGAAGAATTCTGTCAATGACACTATCATCCGGAAGATTAACTCCCAGTTGAATCAAGTGATTGTTATACCCATACATTTTGAGTATATTCTCACTGACAAGACTATTCTCCTCCATCTTGCAGCTGTAGAACTTAATGGAGACTTCATATCTCTCAATCCGGGCATTTGCTTGAAATATCAACTTCAACTCCTGGAACATCTCATATGCTCCATGACGTTCAAAACATCGTTGAAGTCCCGGTTCTAAGGCGTAAAGCATGGCACACTTGAACTATCGAGTAGTCATCGCTTTTGCTCGCCAGACGTTCATAACATCTGGCGTTGCTCTGCTGCGGGTTTGGCACCTAGCGGTGCTTCCAGGACGTAATTCTTCTGTGCAGCAATGAGGATAATCCTCAAGTTATGGACCCAGTCCGTGTAATTGCTATCATCATCTTTCAACTTTGCTTTCTCAAGGATCGCATTAAAATTTAACGAAACAACAACACATGCCATCTATCTACAACAACATAGACATGCAAAATACTATTAGGTACTAAGTTCATGATAAATTAAAGTTAAATTAATCAAATTACTTAAGAACTCCCACTTAGATAGACATTCCTCTAATCATCTAAGTGATCACGTGATCCATATCAACTAAACCATGTCCGATCATCACGTGAGATGGAGTAGTTTTCAATGGTGAACATCAGTATGTTGATCATATCTACTATATGATTCACGCTCGACCTTTCGGTCTCAGTGTTCCGAGGCCATATCTGCATATGCTAGGATCGTCAAGTTTAACCCGAGTATTCTACGTGTGCAACACTGGCTTGCACCCATTGTATGTGAACGTAAAGCTTATCACACCCGATCATCATGTGGTGTCTCGGCACGACGAACTTCCGCAACAGTGCATACTCAGGGAGAACACTTATACCTTGAAATTTAGTGAGAGATCATCTTATAATGCTACCGTCGATCTAAGCAAAATAAGATGCATAAAAGATAAACATCACATGCAATCAATATAAGTGATACGATATGGCCATCATCATCTTGTGCCTTTGATCTCCATCTCCAAAGCACCTTCATGATCACCATCGTCACCGGCACGACACCTTGATCTCCATCGTAGCATCGTTGTCATCTCGCCAACTATTGCTTCTATGACTATCGCTACCGCTTAGTGATAAAGTAAAGAAATTACATGGCGATTGCATTTCATACAATAAAGAGACAACCATATGGCTCCTGCCAGTTGTCGATAACTCTGTTACAAAACATGATCATCTCATACAATAAAATTTAGCATCATGTCTTGACCATATCACATCACAACATGCCCTGCAAAAACAAGTTAGACGTCCTCTACTTTGTTGTTGCAAGTTTTACATGGCTGCTACGGGCTAAGCAAGAACCGTTCTTACCTACGCATAAAAACCACAACGATATTTTGTCAAGTATGTCCTGTTTTAACCTTCACAAGGATCGGGCATAGCCACACTCGATTCAACTAAAGTTGGAGAAACTGACACCCGCCAGCCACCTGTATGCGAAGCGGCACGTCGGTAGAACCAGTCACGCGTGGCGTACCGTAATGTCGGTCCGGGCCGCTTCATCCAACAATACCGCCAATCAAAGTATGACATCTTTGGAAAGCGGTATGACTTATATCGCCCACAACTCACTTGTGTTCTACTCGTGCATATAACATCTATGCATAAACATGGCTCGGATGCTACTGTTGGGGAACGTAGTAATTTCAAAAAAAATTCATACGCACATGCAAGATCATGGTGATGCATAGCAACGAGAGGGGAGAGTGTCGTCCACGTACCCTTGTAGACCGTAAGCGGAAGCATTATGACAACGCGGTTGATGTAGTCGTACGTCTTCACGAACGACCGATCTTAGTACCGAACGTACGTCACCTCCGTGATCTGCACACGTTCAGCTCGGTGACGTCCCACGAACTCACGATCCAGTAGAGCCTCGAGGGAGATTTCCGTCAGCACGACGGCGTGATGACGGTGTTGATGAAGCTACTGACGCAGGGCTTCGCCTAAGCACCACTACGATATGACCAAGGTGGATTATGATGGAGGGGGGCACCGCACACGGCTAAAAGATCAATGATCAACTTGTGTGTCTATGGGGTGCCCCCCTCCCCCGTATATAAAGGAGTGGAGGAGGGGGGAGGGCCGACCCTCCTATGGCGCGCCCTGGAGGAGTCCTACTCCCACTGGGAGTCGGATTCGCCCCCTTCCAAGAGTAGGAGTAGGAGGGAAAGAAGGAGGAGAGAGGGGGAAGGAAAAAGGGGGGCGCCGCCCCCCTTCCTTGTCCAATTCGGACTACAGGAGGAGGGGGCGCGCGGCCTGCCCTGGCCGCCCCTTTCTCTCTCCACCAAGGCCCATGAGGCCCATTACACTCCCCGGGGGGTTCCGGTAACACCCTCGTACTCCGGTATTCGTCCGAACTCATCTGGAACCTTTCCGAAGTCCAAACATAGTCATCCAATATATCGATCTTTATGTCTCGACCATTTCGAGACTCCTCGTCATGTCCGTGATCATATCCGGGACTCCGAATTACCTTCGGTACATCAAAACACATAAACTCATAATACTGATCGTCATCGAACGTTAAGCGTGCGGACCCTGCGGGTTCGAGAACTATGTAGACATGACCGAGACACGTCTCCGGTCAATAACCAATAGCGAAACCTGGATGCTCATATTGGTTCCTACATATTTTATGAAGATATTTATCGGTCAAACCGCATAACAACATACGTTGTTCCCTTTGTCATCGGTATGTTACTTGCCCGATATTCGATCGTCGGTATCTCAATACCTAGTTCAATCTCGTTACTGGCAAGTCTCTTTACTCGTTCCGTAATACATCATCCCGCAACTAACTCATTAGTTTCTTATCTTGCAAGGCTTATAGTGATGTGCATTACCGAGAGGGCCCAGAGATACCTCTCCGACAATCGGAGTGACAAATCCTAATCTTGATCTATGCCAACTCAACAAGTACCATCGGAGACACCTGTAGAGCACCTTTATAATCACCAGTTATATTGTGACGTTTGCTAGCACACAAAGTGTTCCTCCGGTATACGGGAGTTGCATAATCTCATAGTCATAGGAACATGTATAAGTCATGAAGAAAGCAATATAAATATACTAAACGATCAAATGCTAAGCTAACGGAAATGTGTCAAGTCAATCACATCATTCTCTAATGATGTGATCCCGTTAATCAAATGACAACTCATGTCTATGGTTAGGAGACTTAACCATCTTTGATTCAACGAGTTAGTCAAGTAGAGGCATACTAGTGACACTCTGTTTGTCTATGTATTCACACATGTACTAAGTTTCCGGTTAATACAATTCTAGCATGAACAATAAACATTTATCATGATATAAGGAAATATAAATAACTACTTTATTATAGCCTCTAGGCCATATTTCCTTCAATGTAACCCTCTACATACCCAATATATTTGGCATTCTAGTGATTAGCGTGTGACCCTCCTTACCCTTAGGGCTCGGTTTTGAGTCCCGCTAAACGCGTTGGGAAAACTTTGTTTTTGCCACTCTAGTTTTTGACCACTTTGCTTATGCCACTCTAGAATTTGTCATTTCACTTTTTCCACTCTTAGTTTTTGACAATACATCACAATTGCCATTCCATGGCAAAAGCAATAGTTTTAGAGTGGCAGTTGTGATACATTGTAAAAATTTTAAGAGTGGCAAAAATGAAATGAAAAGTTATTGCTTTTGCCACGGAATGGCATTTATGAAGTATTGTCAAAAACTAAGAGTGGCATAAGCAAAGCAGGCAAAAACTATAGTGGCAAAAACAAAGTATTCCCAAATGCATTAGGGCTTTATAAAAGAAAGTTAAACACACTTTTAAAGCAATTAATTGTACCTTTGCATTCTGATATATATTGTCCATGCATATTTGTGTGCAAAGTTCTTAATGGTCTTGTGGTTAGCAAACCATTTCTTTTATCCTGAGGTCATGTCATGGGTTCAAGTATCATGGAATGTGCGACATATTTTTTATCCTATATCAGATGAGGTTGGTGTTGTCGCAAAAATACCCTTGTATAAGTTAGTCAATTTGTGAGTGGTCAGAGGTGCTGACATGACAGCCACATGCATAGTTTTTTCATCCTGGATTCGTTGTGGGCTTATTTGATCAAATTAACGAGTGTATGGCCTAAATCGGTCAATTCTTGAGTTGTTAGCATAAAGCATGCGATCAGTTTGTGTTAATTGGCCAACGACGCTTTTCACTCTAAGAAGAAATTGGTGATGAGAGCCTCTGTTCCCCCCACAATACCAAGAAACACAAGATTTATATCTAGTTCGAATTCTCACTAAATAGATTTTTGTTAATGAAGCATAAAAAGTGATCAGCTTTGAATTAATAAAGGCAACAAAGGCCAAATAACATAGTCTTACGTGGTCATAACCACAAGTTGATTGGCAAAGCTATGATAGTTGTGTTGATGGTGTGCACCACTTAATTTTTATTTCCCGCCATTCACAAACTTCTTGGATCCTTCATAATCTACTAAGGCTTTTAAGTGACACTAATCGTTTGGGAGACGCACCCTCCAAGAGCAAGAAGTACTTGCAATATTCACTTTGTATGAAGCGTTGACAGGATCTTCTAGAATCTGAAATGAGGTCTCTCTCTCTCTCTCTCTCTCTCTCTGTCTACTCTTCTCTCCTTCCCTCACAAGGACAAGACCGAGCATAGGGAGAGGAGAACAATACACAAGAGGGTCTCTCCTAGCGAGGGGTTTATTGATACTTCTCAAATGTATCGGTAATTTTTTGCATAATTCATGGTATACTGCTATCATTTTAAAACACTTTAAGCATGATTTTATTGAATTTTATTGGACTAACACATTAATCCAGTGCCTAGTGTCAGTTTCTCTCTCTTTCTGTCTATGGGTTTCCTAATAAGGACGGTACAGAACATAGAGAGAGGAGAGCAATACACTAGAGGGTCTCAAAGAAAAAGTCCTTGAAAAAATAAAAATAAAATCATTCACGAGGTTCAAGCCGGGAGAAGACCAGAGGGCCTAGGTGCCACCACCAGGCCCAAGGCACCCTCTAGGGGCATAGGTCTAGTGTTGGCTCGAGGGGGTACCCAAAGGTGGTGGACCCCCCTAGCTGGCCTTAGGTGACGAGGGCCCTTAAATACCCCCAAAACTTCACCCTATTTTTATTGATTTTTCCTCCACCACCACCTTGCATTTCTGAAGCGATCTCTGCTTTCTATCTGATCTGGTACTATATCAGCGGGGGAACCTTCATCTTCAACCCCTACATCAACCCTTGAGGTTGCAGGTTTATGGTAGTAGCTATGTGTCAAGCATCTCTCTTTCTTGATCTTATGACTTGCCACCATGATTATAATCTTGGGCATGGTGATTAGTTGAATTGTATGATGTACCTCTTGTGATGAGCACCTTTATGGATTGAATCTTGTTCATGTTATTTTCTTGAACTTAATGAGTTAGTGAGATTTTGTGACTCATATCTAGTATAATCTTTGGAGACACCTGTTGTGACATTGTGGTGACTCATTAGACAAAGATTGAACATTTTGTTTTTGTCAAAGTTGATTATTTCGTATAGTTCTTGGGGCTGTCTGAGGTGACATTGGGACTCTACTTTACATTTAAACGACAAACTTAAAGGTGTGACTAGTGTAACATCCCAAAAATTTCCAAAATTTGGGATGTTAATAATAACAATATATTAGTAAACGACAAAGATTTTTAGGGGAAATTAAAACTTTTTGAATCTTTATTTAAACCATTTCAAACCTTGAAAAGTTGGATAAGGTTCTATCTAATAAAGGCAAGCTTGGTTGTATAATGGTTCTGAATAATGGTTTCATATCTCAATCTAAGGAATCACTAGTACGCGTCGGTGCTATACAAACGGTTTTAAACCCCTTTCCGCGATGGCATTTGGAACCGCCTCCTAGCGAGTGACGGTGATAGGGGGGTCCTTCCCACACGACCCAAAAACCGTCGGGGATATGCCCTCCTGGCACACACGCTCGGCAAAATGAGGTCGTAATGATCAAGTAGCGCTCAAATACGGAAATACGTCAGATGAGAGCTAAAAATACAATTATCTGGTAAATTATTTCCAATCGTAAGTACATCCCACATAGTCAGTCCACTGCTAAACATTTTAGTTCGTATGTACATCCCACACATACGCTCCAAGGAAAATGTTTCCGTTCATAAGTACATCACACACAATATTTCCCGTTAAATCGTTTGTGATAGCGTTGCCATTGCACACGATATTAACAATTTTATCGTTTGCGTTATTGAATGCATCACACACGGTGCGTAGAAGAAACTGTGTGGCAAAGGCTGTCCATCACACACAGTTTTTATCTGGTAAACGTTTGCGCAGGGTGGCCTAACGCAAACAATTTTCAAGAGGATGTCGTGTGTGCAGTGGAGATTGATCGCACACATAGTGGATCCTAGAAATGTTTCTGATCTCCTCGTCTATCGCAGATGTTTTGCTTTCACAAACCGTCTGCAGTGTAATCCCTAATTAATCCCTAATTTAAAAATCACATGTTTTAAATTTGACAGTAGGCAATCACTTATTTCATATCCAACCATGTTTATTACAAATATAGGTTCAACCATGAATGTATAATTCGATGCACAAGTACATATACTGAAGAACTACAGAAGCACCAAGTAAAGAATGATGAACCACAGTTGTACTAAAGACTGTAAAGATAGAGGCGAAAGACATTCTGGTTGCTGGAGAAGGTGAAGCAGAAGGCCCATATTGTGCCCTCCTCCATGCGTAATGCGCGCACGACTCTAGGACAACCCCTTGTGATGGTTGCCCGTCCATCCTTCACTATCTTCATTACGACTTCTCGATGCTCATTGTAGTCTGGATGACATACTTTAACCTTCATTGCTTGTCCACCAATCATGTACTTTGCGAGGAAATCTTGAGTGAACTGCTTCGGGAACCACTGGGAACGAAAAAGATTCAGACATTGTTGTCTAACAACTCATTATGGGCAGTAAAAAGAGAAGGCTGCAGAGTTTGTAGTTACCATCCTACAGCTCACTGTTGTGTTGGATAGAGCATAAAAAACTAATTTGCTTGCCATCATTTGTATCTTTTTGCTAATAATCCTTATCAGTTTCCTCACTTGATGCTTGTTCATGAATATTGCCCCATACGCAAAAAGGGTCGATGGGTGGATCCTTGCCAAGGGCATATGTACCTACAAGCAACAAGTCAATATTAGAAGCTAACAAGTGTCCAGGCCTGGATCTATATGCACTACATTATGGAACGACAGGGGGAGTACAAGCCGAGGGATGAAGCTAACCTCGGCGGAAAATGGTGGCCACTCCCGCTATTGTCCTGCATAAGTAGTGGAAAGGCATGATAAGTACATCAACCTTAACATCAAACAAATATAGCAAAGGTAAACAACATCATCTCCAAATGATAGCTTGAATGTGTTGGTTTCAGGATGTTGTTAAAGCAGATATAAAATGGAAGGCAATGTTACCGACAGCAGGCTTAACAACCATCAAATTTTGCAATTCAAACTGGTATTGTTGAAAATGAATAGAATGTATGTAATGCTTAAACATCACACTAGATAAATATGTAAAACTGAAATAAAGGGCATGTGTTAACTACACCAGGAATAACTGGAACCAATATAGCCGTTCAAACTAGTATTGGTCATGGTTGGACCCCTTAAGGGAGGAACCCACAAGCAAAAATACCTATTGGTCATGGTGGATAAATTCACCAAATGGATAGAGGCCAAGCCTGTTAAAGCGGCCAATCCGGGCGGTGATAGACTTCATATCGGGGTAGTGCACCGTTACGGCGTCCCCACAAGATCATCACCGATAACGGCACCAACTTCACGGCCGATGAGGTCAAATTATGGTGCAAAAACATGGGCATCAAGCTCGATTCGCCTCGAGTCTATCACCCTCAAACCAACGGTCAAGTCGAGCGGGCTAACGGTCTAATCATGAGCGGCATTAAACCCAGACTAGTGCGGTCCCTCAAGGACTCTAACACGGACTGGGTTGAGGAGCTCGACTACGTACTCTGGGGGCTGCGGACCACGCCGAATCGTACTACCAGGTTCACACCATTTTTTATGGTGTACGGCGCAGAGGCAGTCTTGCCCTGCGACTTAATTCATGACTCACCTTGCGTGCGCATGTATGAAGAAAGATAAGCCGAGCTCGATCGGCAGGACAGTTTGGACGCATTGGAGGAGGAGCGCGACGTGGCAAAAGCTCGTTCCGCATTTTATCAACAGCAGGCTCGAAGATATCAAAGCAGGGAAGTACGGGCCAAAGCTTACAACATTGGCGAACTAGTTCTACGCCTGCCGGACAAGAAAAAGGACAAACTCAAGCCCAAATGGGAAGGTCCCTTCATCATCGACCAGGTCCTGACCGACGGAGCATACCGTCTGCGAAACGCATCGGATAACCGACTCGAGCCGAACCCATGGAACGCAGCCCGTCTACAAAGATTCTATGCCTAAGCGCCGGACTCCGAGTTCGTCTCCTTCCTTCGACCACATTTTCTATTTTTTGCTGTCTTTTGTTTCTCTCCTTCCCCCTCCTTCTTCTTGAAGCCTTTAGAGGCTCGTTTGCGCTTTGTTTCGCACATACTTGACGCGCTGTCCGCGCTCATTATACCTGGGGGCTTCTTTAACAGAAGCTTATTTATGCGGGCTTTATGCCCAACATATGTGTCAAACTTCCGCATGTACCTTTTACTCACCATTATATGCATCGATATGACTTAAGTTTTGGCCAAGCTGGGTTGCTCGGCTCTGTGCTTACCCCTCGTTCCCGATTGTTCGGCTAGGTGGTAAAGGAGCACCTCTGCGATTATTCTTGCCGGGTCAGCCGGATGTGTGCCTCGGATCGGGTGAAGCCGAAAGCTAAGCGTTCTTAAGGGAATATTCGGTGGTGAACTGAAAGATGATTTTAACTATTTATCCATCTGCCCCAGATGATTTTCTGCTTTTTAGCAGTTTGGACATGCACTTTAGGGCATGCCTCCCAGAAAGGAACCCTTAACGGAACTATTCTCCTGGAAGATATTTCTTACTATCCATGTAATATAACATAACTAGTTGGGCACTTATGCGATACAGCAATAATGACCCCTCGCCTTGTCTCCATGCATGCCCCGGTTCTTACATAACCGCGAGGGTATTCGGACACACTCGGACTATTGGGTCCCGAGGTCGATCGAAAAGGTCCGCTATGACAAACGATCTACAATCCGGCTAGAAGACATTTTTCATGTCATATTCAATTACATAGTCAACTCGACTAATTGTATTCCTCCTCAATGCCATCTAATAGGCTATCTAATTTACAATCTTGCTGGGAATACTTGGCGGCCAATTCTACTTGGCCATACACTAAGCTTACAGGGATCTCCTTCCCATCAGGCCCCACAGGTCCGACCTCGGCCATGTGGTTTGGGTCAGCCTTCGTGTACCGCGTCTTTACCATGGCCCAGGCCTCCCTGGCGCCTTGACGGCAGGCCGATATCTTCCATAGTCGGAAGTGCCTCCGTGCTCCTTGAAGCCGCTCTGCCAGCTCCCCAATGCCTTCGGGCAGGGAGATAGATGGCCACAAGGCCTGGGTAATGCCTTTCATCACCTGCCGAAACCGTTCGTGTAGCTGACGCAGTTCGGGAAGAAGATCACCCGAAGAATTGGGCATCTCCTCCTCAAGATTACCTGTGAGCAAACCTACATACATGCTTATGTTAGTCGCCTTCCTCGCCGAACTCTTTCAAAGTTCGTTCAAGCACTTACTGAAAATGCCGCGACGAAGCCATCGATTCTCCTTCTGGTCGGACAACCTGAGCACGAACATCCTTTAGTTCCTCACCCAGTTGGGTGTTGGCATCTTGGAGGTTATTTTTCTCCTGCCGCACCCTCGTAAGCACGCTCTCGCCAGCCTTTAGCTGGCGCAGGAGCTGTTGCTTGTCCGGATCCATCCCGACGCTATCTGCAATGTTAATGTCAGATTTATGCACACGCCGCACTTTGCGAAACTACCTCTACTTCGAAGGGAATATTTTACCAGAGGGAGTCTTCATGGCTTCCCCGGTCGCGGCCAGTGTGGCCCCAAGTTGGGCCTTGCACTCTTCAAGCTCCTGGGACAAACGGGTATTCTTTTCGGTAAGAACCTGCATTCCAAATGATCCTTAAATCAGATATCCTTACTATTTTAAGTCTTGGGGGCTACTGGCATATATAAGTGTCAAAATTCCTTACCCGTATGTCTTTCACATACTGCTCCGTGGCTCTGGCTAGGCCATCTTGAGCGGCACGGAGGTGCGCTTCTCTGAAACTAAAGGCGTCCAACGCCTCTTGGGAGAAACATGCGTCACGTAGAATAGTCCGGCGGCGCCTATGATTCATGGCGGTCTCCACCTCCGACTTGGTGGCGGACAGTCTGTCGGCATCCTCCGTTGGAGGAGCATTCGACACACGCCTCGTGTTTGTACCCCCTTCCGGACTCAGCTTTTGAGCCTGGTTGGCGGAGGTCCGATTGGCAACTTCTCCGGACTCAGTCCGGCGAGCGCTCTTTTTCCTGAAAAAACCATGAGCGTCAGTATGCCTCCCAGGAACCTCTCCTTAAAACACGATGGCACATCATACCGTTATGGGCGACATCTCGAGTCGTACCGCACTTCTTTTCGCTTTCTGGACCGAGCTGCCTTGTTGGGCGGCGCGCAGCTCGGCTTCCGCTCAAGGCACCCCTGCGAAACACCATCAAATACATGGTGATTAGAAGTAAAGCACGGTGGGTCATGGTATCCGGACTTGATCACGGTTACATTCGGGAGGCCGGAAATAATCCGGGTAGTCGGCCGTAATGGCATCCAAAGCATTGTCGATGCTAAGTTGGTGGAACACCCCATCGATCAGCTCCACCTTTATATCCGGGTCCTCTTCGGAGGCCGGATCGAGGGACCGTTCCGGATCCTCGGGTTGTGGGGACGGGCTGTGTATCTTCTCCACGGCCCGGCGCAGTTCCTGTGTAGAAACCATGAAATGAGATATTTAACCACGGGAACATGGATCGGACAGGCCACAAAGATATTTGCTTACCCAACTTCGAGGATTATTCGAAGAAAACCCGCTCGATGGATGGACGGAGAAAATCCTCCTCTTCCCCTTTGTACATGGCGGACAAGGTCTGCACTAGTTCGGTGACCGATCCCGGCACTTTGCGGCCATGGCGGGTGGCATCGTCCTCCCGTTGAAGTCCCACATGGGTGGCCCCTATATTGGGCGGCTGCACTCCCCTCATAATGCAGATTGCCATGACTCCAATCATGGTCAATCCGGCATGAGCCAGAATCTTATTCGGCTCATCAAGTAAAGCACCTCCGGTCATTTTCCCTCTGGGGGCTCCGCGGGCGCCAGCTTAGGCGCTTCTTCAGAGGAGCATTGCTAAACTCCGGAAGGCCGATCCGTATAGGATCCGGCAGCGGGACGTCCTCCATGTAAAACCATTTCGAAGGCCAGTCTTCGGACGCCTTCTTCGGGGTTCCGGATAGATATCTGGTCCCGGCGATGCGCCATAGTTCGGCTCCGCCCACTTGATATATTGACCCCTCATGAGAACGGGGTACTGGGAAGAATAATCTCTTCCACAGCGCAAAATGAGCCTCGATGCCCAAGAACAGTTTGCAAAGGGCCACGAAGCCCGCGATGTGCAAAATGGAGGCAGGCGTAAGGTGGTGCAACTTGAGGCCGTAGAACTCCAAGAGCCCCCGGAGAAACGGATGAATTGGAAATCCGAGTCCTCTTACTAGATAAGAGATAAAGCACACCCGCTCTCCTTTAGAGGGATCGTGGACACTCTCCGCTTGCTTTCCGCCCTTGTAGGTGGCAAGTCCGGCTCGAACCGGAACCATGAAGGCCGGTGGAAGAAATCCCTTGGTTTGGAGTATAACTAGCTCGCTATGCGGGACCGAGCATCTCTCCCAAATTCCAGGCTGAGTGCTGGGAGCGTGAGAGGAGGAGCCGCGTCGACTGTCCATGATGGAATGGGTTTTTGTCAGAGGCGCCCCGATGAAAGCTCACGTAGGGGGGATGGTGTGACTCAGATCTAGATCCTCATCCCTTTTATAGGCGGCTCATTTGCGCAGCTAGGGGGGTAAGTGTAAAAATACCCTAGCTTTTCGCATTCGTTCAAACACGTGGAAAATGGCCATTATTGGGCGTAGAAGCCAAGGAGCGCAGCATTTATCAGAAGCCGGACACTATTCGACAAGTATATGGAATTTGGAGAAGAACCCGCCTCGCAATGCCGAAGACAATCAACGCGCCGGACTCATCGCCATTGAAGCCTGGTTCGCGGGGCTACTGAGTGAGTCCTGGATTAGGGGGTGTCCGGATAGCCGAACTATCACCGTTGGCCGGACTCCTGGACTATGAAGATACAAGATTGAAGACTTCGTCCGTGTGCGGATGGGACTTTCCTTGGCGTGGAAGGCAAGCTTGGCGATACGGATATGTAGATCTCCTACCATTGTAACCGACTCTGTGTAACCCTAACCCTATTCGGTGTCTATATAAACCGAAGGGTTTTGGTCCATAGGACGAACAACAATCATACCATAGGCTAGCTTCTAGGGTTTAGCCTCTCTGGTCTCGTGGTAGATCTACTCTTGTACTACCCACATCATCAATATTAATCAAGCAGGAGTAGGGTATTACCTCCATCGAGAGGGCCCGAACCTGGGTAAAAACATCGTGTCCCTTGTCTCCTGTTACCATCCGCCTAGACGCACAGTTCGGGACCCCCTACCCGAGATCCTACGGTTTTGACACCGACAGCAACCATTATTATGAAGTCTGTCGCTTTTATTATTTTGCGATCAAAAGTTCATACAACGCTCAATTTTCTCTTACACTAAATGCTTCATGGCTTCGAGCCTAGCCTCCACGGTCCCCTTCCCCTTGGGTCCCTAAACATCCCGGATGTGGAGCACCCTCTCAAGCATCTCGATGGTTTGAGGGTGCTTCAACACCTACGACAAGTAGGGGTTGATTACCCTCTCGGAGAACTTGTCCTTGGAGGAGCTTGAGGCGGCCATGGCGATCTAGATCTATCAGAAAACAACAAGAAAGATGAACATGAGATTTCTCGTCGATACAGTGGTCAACACGTTCAGGGGGTATATAAAGATTTTTTTTATCTTGGGGGACAAGCAAACGGGAGAAAAACGGAGTCCGGAAGGTAACCGAGGTGGGCACGCCTGGCTCACCAGGGTTGCCTTCCTGGTTATTTCTTATTTTCCTAATTTTTGTAATATTCCAAAACTAACAAAAAATATATTTTGCGGATTTTTCGAGTCCCTCTTTTTCACGATTCTGGAGTGTTTAGGAAGGTTTCTTTTATGTGTTCCTCTGGTGTCATAGTTTGGTTAATATTGCTTTCAACATTAATGGGCGTACCTGAGATATAATGTTTGATTCTTTGCCCATTGACCAGCTTCGGGTTAGTTCCTTCGGCATTATTTATTCTTATAGCTCCAGAACGATAAACCTCTTCAATGCCATATGGTCCTTCCCATTTGGAGAGAAGTTTTCCTGCAAAGAATCTGAAATGAGATTTGTACAGAAGAACATATTCTCCAACTTTAAATTCCCGCTTTTGGATTCTTTTGTCATGCCATCTTTTAACTTTTTCTTTAAATCATTTGGCATTTTCATAAGCTTGGGTTCTCGGTTCTCCATTCATCTAGTGAGCTAATATCAAATAACCTCTTTTCACCAGCAAGTTTGAAATCATAGTTGAGTTCTTTAATTGACCAATATGCTTTATGTTCTAACTCGAGAGGCAAATGATAAACTTTTCCATAGACCATTTTATAGGGAGACATGCCCATAGGATTTTTATAAGTTGTTCAGTAGGCCCAAAGTGCATCATCCAATATTTTAGACCAATTCTTTCGGGACCTATCAACAGTTTTTTGTAATATTAGTTTTATTTCTCTATTGCTAAGTTCAACTTGACCACTAGATTGAGGATGATAAGGTGATGCAATTCTATGGTTGACATCATACTTAGCAAGCATTTTACGGAAATCACCATGAATAAAGTGTGAACCACCATCAGTCATTAAGTATCTAGGGACTCCAAAACTTGGGAAAATAACTTCTTTAAGCATTTTAATGGAAGTGTTATGATCATCCCTACTAGTTGGAATAGATTCTACCCACTTAGTAACATAATCAACAGCAACCAAAATATGTGTATTCCCATTAGAGGAAGGAAAAGGTCTGATATAATCAAAACCCAAAACATCAAATGGTTCAACAGCAAGAGAATAATTCATAGGCATTTCCTGACGCTTACCGATATTACCAACTCGTTGACATTCATGACAAGATAAAACAAACTTATAGGCATCTTTGAAGAGAGTAGGCCAATAAAAACCAGATTGCAATACCTTGTGAGCAGTTCTATCTCCCGCATGATGTCCTCCATAAGCTTCGGAATGACATTTCCGTAGGATTTGTCCCTATTCATGCTCAGGTACACAACGTCTAATAATACCATCTAATCCTTCTTTATAAAGATTTGGGTCATCCCAAAAGTAATGTATTAAATCATACACTGGTGCGCGTCGGTCCTAAACAAGCGGTTTTTAACCCCTTTCTGCGACGGCATTTGGAACCGTCGCCAAGTGAGTGTGTGTGATAGGGTGTCCTTCCCACATGACCTAGAAATCATCGGGGATAGGCCCTCCTGGGACCCAGGCTGGGGCCGTGTGTGATCGGGCGAGGCATCGAAACCCAATAATTTCCGTAGGTATGTACATCCCACACGGTAATCTGAGAAAATCATTTCGGTAGGTATGTACATCCCACACGGTAATCCGAGAAAATCATTTCCTTAGGTATGTACATTCCACAAGGTGAATCCCAGAAAAACTTTTCCGTTCGTATGTATATCACACACAGTCAATCCAAGTAATATGTTTCCGTTCTTATGTACATCCAACACAGTCAATCAAGGGAAAACGTTTCCGTTCGTACGTACATCACACACGATTTGATGAAGAAAACAGTGTGGCATTGGGCTATCCATCGCAAGCGCTTTTGTCGGCGTCCTGGGAACGGGGTTCCCCAGACCTGCCTGCCTGCAGCCCACAGCGTGGCTCCGCCAGCGGCCCCGTATGGCCCATCTTCACCAGCAAACATTCAAGACTTTCACGAGGGGCCAAGCCTCATGAGACGGACGACACAAGACCTCCACGGGAGCGGCCTCACCAGGCTGGCTCGCGAAGGGCGGAGAGATCAAGGCAAGGGACACCTCGTGAGGTTCAAGTGACGCAAGCCATGACGAATGGAGCCAGGCGGGCGCCATGCGGGTGCCAGTGCGCACAGTGTCCTCGTTTCCTCTTTGGTGCTAAAGGGGCAAGCGCAGGCGAGGAGTCCCGAGGCATCAGGCAAAGGTTTCCATATGGGAGCAACAAGACCAAGACCAACAGGACGGTAGGACAGAGGACACCGTGGAGCCCAAGATGGCGTCACCACCAGAGCCTTTGGCAAGCGAAGACCACCTTTAGTCAGGATAGCTTGTACTAGTTGTCTCCCTTTGAATTTGGCCGTTGTTGGCCCCCTTGCCGCTCAATATTTGGGGAGAGGACCAGGGCCTCTATAAATAGGACTAGCCACCACAGTAGGAGGAAACAGATTCAGATCATCCTCACCCACACAAGTTCACCAAGCACAAGAACACCTCACCTTAGGAGGCTGTTCTTCCCTTGTACTCTTCATCCTCAGCCCAAGAGGCAATCCACCACACCACACTGTAGTAGGGTATTACACCACAACGGTGGCCCGAACCAGTATAAATCTCATGTCTCTTGTGTTACGGGTTCATCGAGATAGCCTTTGAGATCGTGGTGAGGCTGAGGGCGTGATTAGGTAGGGGGAGATCTTCGTGCGCACCCCAGTGTTCGAACCTCAAGAGTTTTGCCGGAACCCGAAATATGACATTTGGCGCGCCAGGTAGGGGTGTGCTGGAGCTTTCCTTCCACCAGTTGATCCGCCAACACTCCGCGGCTTTGATGCCAGGCGACCCGAGGACCAACGCCGACTGCTGGGCAGCTTGTCCAGCCGGGTGGCCCCGTTTGCCCAAGAAGACCTCAACCCCGCGCCCCAGGCAGCACGCGCACCGCCGAACGCCGCGGGGCGCGTGCGGCGTGGTCACACACCGTCCGCCCTTACTCCACGACAAGAGCAAGCAGCCGCAAGGGCCTCAAGCCACGCTGCGGCCAAGGCGCCGCACACCCGATGGGAACAAGCAAACATGAGGGCCGCGCTCACGGTGGCTCGGGAGCTGCTGCGATGCCGGCTGATGGAAAGCGGCCGAGAGCGCGTTCTTTGGAAGCGTCATCGAGCTCTGGATGCCGCGCCTTGGGGACCCCTTCGCTCCCAAACCACGCCACGTGCCGCGACCGGATCGCATGGAGGGCCTCACCACGCTCGCGTGCACCCGGGCGCACCCAGAGGCTTCATCGACATCGGCGCGACCAGCAGCACTGGACGCCCAATCGCACCTGCGGCACCTCCGACGAGCGCGGGCACGAGCGTCGCCACCTACGGCCTCGGCAGAATGCCTCCCTACCATCCTCAGGGCGGTGCACTGGGCCGGAAACATGGAGCGTGGGGCACTTCGGCGAGGTCATCGAGGCGACGACCTCGAGGCCTACGTGCCCCGCATGGTGGACTAGGAGTACCAGATGGAAGACGACCCTGGCTCGAGGAACGAGCCAGGCTGGGAGGAGGAGGCGCAAGAAGCTGAGGCTTTCCAGAAGCCTCCCGGGAACTTCACCGATCGTGCCGACGACAACAGCTACATGGTACTGCTAAACTCTCAGGAGCAAGCTTACACTAACCATGGGTCGCAGGAGGATCAGGTCACAGCGGCGGATGGCAGCCCCAGCTCTACGGCCTCCCTTCCGCCAGGAGGAGCGCACTTGGGGCTGCAGGGGAGGGGCCGGGAGCAAGGCCCCTCCCCACGCTGCACGGAGCAGGGTGCCCCCCAGAGGCAGGCCCTCTGCTGTGGAGGCGCTAGTGAGCCTTCCCCCGGGCAGAGGACCCGTGGTCGCCGAGGGCGTCGCAGGCGTCCCCTTTGCCCCTTGGCGTCGTCCTGGTTTCTGGACGCCTCCAATGATGGTCGAGGGTGGCGCAAGGCAGGCCCTCGTCTGGCGATATGAAGTAAGGCTCACGCCTGTGAAGGTCTCCGCTCGTGACACTCTCACGTAATAATGAGTGGGGATGTACACGCCCCGGAGTCCCAGGAGTGCCGCCCTCGGGCCGCGGGGGCTCCCTCCCACGTCCTAGTGGCAGCACTTAGCTCCGCGCTGGTGAGAATACAAGTAGACTAGACTAGGCGCCGGACGCGCCATTTGCT